>CP137670.1:34398986-34502316 GCA_037976565.1 Mesocentrotus franciscanus
GCTCATAAGGCATACACAAATGTATCACGTTTTGTTCTTTGAATTGGCAACAATGTTTTTGTTTTCTATATTTACTGCTAGACTATTTCTATGAAACGTCATACATTAAAATTTAAGTGCATACATTGACATGTAGTGACATGTAGCAGTATAATATGGCAAACCCTGAGGTTATTCTTAATTTATTTGAACAAATTCTAAGATCTAATACCAATTCTTCTAACAATGTGCTATTGTTGCCAAGTAATGTGATGTAGCGTTAATTTCTGATATATAAACTGTGATTCCTGAAATTGTTTTCATCAATGTTTTCTTGACATAGGAACCTGAGTAACAATTTAATCACATATCTGGCTCCAAGGGCTCTTCCTCAACTCAAGAAGCTAAAGATCATGTAAGTCTTCCTTGAGGCTCGTTCAGGCACTGTTTCATAAAGCTTGTTATCAATAACAAGTAACAATAACGGTTATAAGCTCCTGAAATAGTAGCATTTGATTGGCTGAGAGCAGATTTGTCATATAAATTGAGTATTTGTTATTGATAACAAGTTAATATGAAACAGGGCCCTGATATGACACGGCAAAACTGCTGTAGTTTTTTCATGTTGACGTTAGATGTTATCATTATTATTGTTATTATTATTATTATTATTATTATTATTATTATTATTATTATTATTATTATTATTATTATTATTACTACTACTATTATCACCTATTCCGCGCTTTTCCCATAAGGCTCAAAGCGCTTACAGTAAATGACAATTACATAAATACACCTAATAAGAAAAACAATCTTACAACTGCAAAAAAAATACGTTTTTTCAAGGCCTTTCTGAAGGTAATAACTAATTCTAAGTGGTAGATCATTCCAGTATTTTAAAGCAGATACAGTAAATGTCCTATTACTAATGTACGAGTAATATGTGAGACAGAGAGGATCACTGGCTGACCTCAATGTCCCGGTAGATGTATATTCATTTTAATAAACAGGTATCTAAATATTGTGGAGCTTGATTATTGAATATTTTGTAGACAAACAAGAGTAATTTAAAAATTATTATTTGTTTCAAAGGAAGCCAGTGTAATGATCTCAAGAGTGGCTTAGATGGATGGTCCGTAGAAACGCTTCACATTTCGCTTCACATTTATGTACATTATAACAAAGAACTCAGTGAATACCCATTAGTCCTTTGCTGAGCCCACTTGTTGTTCATTTACACATTATAAACCTCAGCAGCTTTTTCCAAGGTTTACTGCGCCATATGAAGTATTTTTAAGAATTTAAAAATAAACCAAGCGATACTTGACTGACTGAACATAGCTCCTCTTTGCTACCAACCTGTAACTTTGGCAGCTAAAGGGTTAGCATTTCCAACTTAGCACCCCTCAGTGTTTGCTTTTACCTCTTTGTCCCCTTGTGAAAATACTTTTCCCTTTGTGAAATTAATATTCCGCAAGGTTTGCAAAAAAAAAAGGATCATCTGTCATTTACACATTAAAAACCTCGGCATTTTTTTTTGCGACGTTTTACTGCGTCATATCTGAACAGGCCTTTAGTCATCCATTTTAATCTTTATGCACTTTATTCTCAATCGTTTTGTGTCTCGAAGGACAAACAGTGCATTTTGCAACATTTTACTTTTGACCTGGCCACATATTCAGGTGTACTGCACAGTCCATGATTACATAATCATTCCAAATGGGGCTTCATTGTAAAAGGGAATAAAGAGGCTTGTCAATGATACCAACATCAATTATGATGATATAATAACAAGAGAAATATCAATGCTCAAATTTGAAACATGGAACTTTTGTTGAGGAGTATATTTTAAATGATGATGGCTTCTTGTATAGTGCTGGTGTCCGTATGTGCTGGGCGCTTGTGGTAACTAGGAGCTAGTTTCTCGAAACCGTCATAAGTCTAAGTTCGTGGACATCCCATGGAAACCCGTGTTAATTCTATAACACACGTTTCAATGGAATGTCTAAGTTACACTTATGACGGTTTCGAAAAACAGCCCCTTGTCCTACAATATCTCACAAATTCAATTTTCTATAACAGCGTTTCAAATTAAGATTATTTTCAATAACCCTCATATTGATGTATACTTTTAATTCGAATTAATTGTTTATACTATTTAAAATGTTTTTTAAGTAAAATGTTTTGTGTAATTCAAAGATGGTAAGTACCATTTCCAATATTGTGCAGGGTCGGGCTGAAGACTGTAATCCAATTTTGCTCCAATGAAAAATTATCATCCACTTGTTTTTTTTATAATTGATATTGATTTGTAAAAACAGCCTTTTTAATCTTTAAATTATTTGTGTATGTTGTCTTTTTAGAGAGCTCCATCAGAACTCCCTGTCTTGCATCAAGCCGAAGATGTTTGATGATATGATGTACCTACTCCATATGTAAGTAGAACCATTCCTTTCATATGTTTTTGTTTGTGTTTACTGTAAAAGTGTGTGAATCACAATTGACCATTTTCGTTATGTAATCAAATTTAATGCATAAATCTTTGGTGAGTCCCATGATACAAATGATTTCATTCGCCTGTTACAAATAATTGTATGTCAATAGTCAGACATTAATTTTGCTAGGTAGGACAAGCAATATGGCTTGCCTGACCTAACAACACATAATATATGCAATTTGTTTTTGACTATTGAAATACAATTATTCATATCAGCTGAATAAAAAAATTTCAATCAAGGCACTTAAATATAAATTTGGCTATATTACGAAGATGGCCTATTAGAAATTAATGCAATAGACGGGTTAACTTACATATTTATTAACATAATTTATGGATGTTTCTATCCTGGGGACCTCGTGATGAGTTTTTCCAATAACCTGTTATTAAAGAATGAACTACAATACTTGAAATCCATCAATCCAGTCCGCATCATTATTTGTTGTTATGTCGGGCAAGCCTTGGGAAAGCTTTCATGTAGAATGGCCTTTACAAAAAATACAGAAAGCATTCATAAAATGTTAATATGTGTTAGTAAACCAGTATATTAGTCAAGTATTTGGAAGACAATGTCCTGTCCATCAAGCCCTTGCTGAGCACCAAATGTATTTTCTGAATTGCAACTTAGAGGGATTGGGTATCTTTGCCTCAGATTCTAAACACAATCCTGGATTTAGCTCATGCTGCAATCATAATTATAAACATTTTAGGTCAATCAGGAATCCCATGACGTTTACAAGCCGATCGCCCGTCTGATTATCAAGATATTTATGATTGGAATTCCAAATTTCAAAAACCGTTTTCCCAACGTTTTTTTTATAACACTACAGTCTATTGGGGGGAAATGTGTATGGTAAAACCGGTCACTCAAAGATTTTTTACTTTTTTGAGGCCCTTCATGATCATTTTGAAGCGCAATTTTGTTAGAGCTTCAATATTACACCATATCACGGACGCTGATAACACGTATAGGGCCATGCATCTCAGATATGGCATTGTTAAACAATGCCCTTAAGGCTCCTTTAAGGCTCCTTCAGACATGATCCCGTAAACAACCACCAACAAAATAGCCATGTTTCTGTACGTGTAAATGAATGGCAACTGCACGCAATAAAGGTCTTGTGTGTATTCAGAGAGCTCTGTGTGACAGCTAGGATACAGAAATGTGATGCGTATTTCACTTTGCGTCGTCATTATAATGAAGAATCGTCGCGGTTTTGATGTACCGTATCTGAACAAGGCTTTTTTTTATTTTGTACATCATCATTATAATAAAGAAACGTCGCGGTTTTGCCGTGTCATATATCCGAATGATGCCTTATTTATTCCTGCTTTGTATCTATCTTGTTCTCAGTGATTTGAACAACAATAAGCTTACATCTCTCGGAAGCAACTCATTCACCAACTTGCTGTCCTTGAGAACACTGTAAGAATATTTACAATTTATTTTCATATTTTGAGGAAAAATTTCAGTCTGTGATTATTTTCCTTTTTAGTTCCTTCACTAATGTTGTGCCTTTAACTAAGCCTTTATCTTTGCTATGTCTTATAAACATTTGCGATTAATCGCAACTTATTTATGATTGATATCAATCGCAACTATCTATATACCGGTAAGAGATTGGGGACAGCAAAATTGCGATTGGTTGGCGGACTAGCGACTGAGTCGGATCCATCACAACTCTTAATAAGATATAGGGCCCTGGGACCCGTTTCACAAAGCTTTTTTTTCAATGAAATATGACAATAATCAGTGACAAATCTGCTGATAACCAATCAGAAGCGAGGATTTCACTAGCTTATAACAAAAACCGTCATTTGTCACTGATGACAAGTTTTGTGAAACGGGACCCTGGTTTGATTTGAGTAATTGTTGTATTACATGCTTTTCCAAAGTCTTCAACCTGGGTTATCACAAGATTACTTTTCAGCATGTTTATTTATTTCAACTAATATCGGACTTAGATGGGAAATTATTCTTAATTATTTTATTCAGTTTCTTGAAATAACTTATATTTCAGCTATAACTCAGTTTCTAGGAATATTGCTTAGAAACAAAGAAGATAAACAGGAAATCACCATAGATATATTTTGGGGTCTAGGTTGTTTATTCATGGTTACTTTGGGCTTAAAGCCCCACTGCACTACGTATAGCTACTTGCGCCCTCTATACACCCAGCAATGCCTAAGCGGTACCCGTTGATCCCCTATGATGCCCCTTTTCTTATGTTAATTGAGAGCTGATTTGATGAGATAACCACCTGCCAGTGACCTCTCATGGAGGTCTAATCCCTCCTTACCAAACTAATGCAGAGGGCCTTTAAAACATGATTTAATTCTTGGTTTAATATGTTCTTTCTATCTAAAATTCTTTAGTTATTGATTTATTCATCATTCATTTATTCATTCATTTATTCATTTATTTATTTATTTATTCATTTATTTATTTATTTATTTATTTGTTTTTATGTCACAAATACACAAAGTAGTTCCATCCATTTCCTATGCTGTATTTAGGGTGGAGACATTTGTCTTGTTTATTTATTTATTTTGTATATTCCCCAGACGTCTTCATTCTCAGAAATCTGGCTATGAGATGACCACCATCGCCCACGATGCATTTCAAGGGATCAACGGCAGTCTGACAAGACTGTATGTACTTCCTGAGAATATCAGCATCTTCTTCTCTTTATTGCTCTATTTCATTCCATTTATTTTCAATTATCGATTTCCACGTCAAGATAAAAACAAAATTATATAGTCTTCAATACAAACATATATAATGAGATATCTGAAGTGGGAGGACCATGAAAAGCACATAAATAGCTTGTTAAAAATGATCTTCACCAGATATACAAATTGCAATAACTTATCAAACCATAATTTACAGAAAATCAAGATTACGTAAAAAAAGGAGGAAGATAATATATAAAGAAAATAGAAAAAAGAAAGGAAATGTAAGGAAACATTGCTCATTTGTTATCTGTATAGAATGTTTGTGAACTCATGCAGAGGTGATAGTCATTTCTGATCATTAACATGTAGGATTTGTCTCAGCGAGTATAGGCCTTTAGATTGAATGTTCAGCAAAAAAGGGTATTCAGCAAAAGGGTATGTTCTATTTAAAGTGGGTGGGTCAGCAGTTTCCCAGTGCACTAGGTAATAATTCTCTGACACCATGCAGACTTGATGGAAATATCATATATTAATGGGTGTACAAGTCTGCACACAGCAAACTCGTAGTCCACTCAACATAAAGGAGTATAACAATATCAAAGAATACAAGAAATGGAGTTTAATAATTACAATTGCAGTTACAAATATAATAGGAAAAAAACCTTAAACTAATGCCTGGGGATTACCAAAAGGAACTAAGTTTCCGTCGGAGGCTCTCCTCATTACTTGATGGTATAATACATAACTATACACAAATATACACAGATAATCTCATTACACTCATTAATATCATTTGATCTAGATTCATCAGCGATAACCGCCTAGCCAACTTTCCACATGCTGCCCTCTCTAGGGAGATGTATGCAAGTCTCCTGTATCTGTGAGTATCTCCAAAGAATGTGACCTATTGGATTTCATATATACTTCAGTATATAAATGTTTAAACACATTTGATTTGATGTGATTTGATTTATTTATTTCTGTTTGATTTTCTTTTTCTTTTACAGTTTTACAAATATATAAGAAACAAATCATTGAACATTTTATATATGACAAAAGAGTATATGTAAAACATAGTAAGGTTGGCTGTAACTAATCGAAAACATCAAACAGGAGGGTTGACAAAGTAAGCAAAGCTTGATAGCATGACTACCCTCAAAGGATACATAATACAAATATGGAGAGAAAAAAATATTGGTAAAAGGGAAAAAAGAGAGAAAAAAAAAGAAGGAGGGGGTGTACATCAAGATTCAGATATTTATGTGGTATATTAATTTTAATTTGATATATATATATATATATATATATATAAGGATAAAAAAATAAGATGCACATTTGAATATTGGGTGGCCAATTTGGGATATATTATAGAATGAGAAGACTCGCGAGGTTTCTGGACAATAAGAATAAGAATGTGAGATCAGCGGGCTGGTATGTGAAAACTGTAAACCTCGGAGCCTTGAAATGTTTGTATACAAAACAATGTTTAGTCAGTATCCCACTCTTTATTCATACGTTTATTCATACCAGGTCGTGGAAGGTTATAATCAACGTTGCAATTGACATCTAAATTAGTCATACCCCTTGTAAATTTGATGTATATTGTGTCTTTCATAACTAACATTATGTTTTTCATAACTAAAAAATTAAAGGTGGACTGGTTGAATAAGGGCCTTTATTGAATACTTTTAAAAGTAAGCTTTAATATTTCACATTCTCAAGAAACTAAAATAGGGGCAAATTAATATTTCACATACTTATAAAAACTACCAAACTTGAAAATGGTTTTAATGATTTAGTTGTTAACTGTACGTGCATATTTAAGTGAGGAGATGTGTGTAAAAGATATATGGTAACAGCTGCCAAAATTGGAATGATAAATAAAGTTCATGTGGAACATTGGTTCCTTACTTTTTTCCCCACAAATTGATAATTTAAGATATTGAATTAATTAGATAGTTACATATAGCCTTGGTGTCACCTATCGAAATTCAATAATATTATATAACATTACATAACCTGACATGTCCCCCCTCCCACTATATTGATAATTCATGGTAAAACCTTCAAGATATAGAATTAATTATGTTATTACAATAGCCTTTGTATCACCTGTCGAGATACAATAACATTACATAATATCAACGTGATTTCTATACGCAATAGGTAGTTGATATTGCCCGTGCGATGGTTTCTTGGATGTCTTTGTGATTATGTTCAGTGTAATTATGTAGCGCTTTCCCATTAACTGACCAAAGTGATTACAGTATTATTAATATTATTATTATTATTAGTGGCGTACAATTTGACTATCACAACTTCAATTGTTTTAATCTGACATCTTTCACAGTGAACCCCTCCCCCTCTAGGTTAAATGGAGTAATCCTTATTGATCATTCATATAAATTTCATGATACGTGTCGTAGACCATTCCATCCACCTGTTTAGGGGATTTATTTCTTTACAGGCATGCTGAAAATAACCTTCATGGTCACCACCTTGTATTCTGATGAACCCTTACCCTCTAGGTTAAATGGAGTAATCTGTAATCATCATTCATATATATTTCATGATACATGTCATAAACCATTCCATTCACCTGTATGGGGTAATTTCTTTCTTTACAGGCATGCTGATCGTAACCTCTTCACGAACATGACCTTGTATTCTGATGATGCATATGACGGCGGAACGTATGAGATTTACTTGAGACTGAAAGATTCTCACATCCCGTTCGGCACCTTTCCTAATGTTGATGAATTGTAAGTATTTTCCCCTTTGTTTCTGCAAAGTAAAGGTAATATTACCACACACAACAATATATAAACATATTGGCCTGAATTCACAAAGGAGGTTTACATTTAACCCATGGTTTAAACCCTCATTTACATAACCCATGGTTTAGAATTAGCGCAAAATAAGCGCAACGCAGTCAAGAGGTCCAATATTAGACGCGCGCAAGGCAACGTACGCTTAATTTGCGCTAATTCTAAACCATGGGTTATGTAAATGAAGGTTAAAACCATGGGTTAAATGTAAACCTCCTTTGTGAATTCGGGCCAATATGAGATAACCGACTTCTTTCCTTTTCTATTTGTCCATAACAGGTACCTTAGCAGTAATGCAATCATCGGATTGAATGAAGGTGACCTGTGTGAGATGCAATATATAACTCTTCTAGAACTAGAGTACAACAGCATGGATGAAACTACATTGGATCCACACACGTTTGATTGCCTCACACAACTTGAAACTTTGTAAGTACAAGAAACCCCATTTGATGGAATGGAATAGTCCTCTAACATGCATTGTCCCTTGCATGGCAACTGGAAATGTGTATTCCATACATTTTTATAGGGGTTACCTTAAACTGTTTTGATGCAGCATTCACTTGTCATCATTCTTTCTTTTTCTTTTTTTGTTGTCTTTTTTCTTTTGTTGTATAGTCTGCATAAACTTAACCACAATGAACAATTCATGTACCCAGCAAAATGGTATTAAAAGTGGTACAAATCTTAAAGGGACTCGGTAACATTGTTTAGATGAGAGAAAGCGGTGATAAGGTAGTGACTTCAATGCTAGATTTACAATTAAAGATAATCTAAAAGTTTGAGTGAAAACAGACAATTATTAATGATAAAAAGTGGGAAAAACTGATTTGATCGATTCCTAAGTTCTCCCAACAATATTATTATAATTTAATTAAATTCTAGTTGAATGTAAATCGTCACAAAGCAATGAATTTGCCCTATATACCATTCCAAACGATTAAATGTTGAAAGATTTTTAAAAGCCTGTTTAATGTCTTATTTTCGGTTGGGAAAATTCAAAAATTGGTTGGGAGAATTTACTGTCAGAGGGGTTGCACATTGACGCCTTCAAAGAAAACCATAAATATCTTTGAGGTTATGAGAATTATTTCAGGATCTTTTGCATGTTAGAGGGTAAGAACAGTAGAAGGAATATAATAAGTAACATTTCATACAAAAATTACGCAGTTTTTTTCATCAACCTTCAACAATGTTACCGGTTCACTTTTAAGGGGGTATTGACAAATATGTCAAAATACATTTATGTGACCATTTTCTCTATGAATTCAAGTTTAAGAACACCTTATAGACAGACATTCTTTGAAAGCTGTTAGGTAATTAGGTACTACAGGTTGTATACAAGGATAGGGTAATATTATAATACTATTTCTTTTTACCAGCATGTGAATAGTAAGTAATATCAATATCTTATATATTTGTTATCATTATATTTATATTTTTTTGACAGGGATCTTGATTCAAATAACTTCAACTATGTCCCTGAAGCTGTGCAGTACCAGGAGAGACTCTTGTCTTTAACCTTTCTGTAAGTATAAAAATTAAAAGCTAATATTAAAAACAGTTTACATGCTTTAACTTTATATTTGCTTTCGTCGACAAACGGAACAAACAGTGGGCAGCCACAGCCAACAATTGTCACAAGTACAATTATATATCTAACACATACTACAAAACGATGAGGCTTACTGGGATTGTAATCTGTAGTGGATGTGTCCGGTCTAGTAGGTACATCACCAGACTATTATAATAGATCACATGGTTAACGACTCGCGGTCAAAACTGAGAGGAACCAACATCTTCGTTCACGGGGACCTGACTCGAGAACGCAGTGACCTCCTCTTCAAAATCAGAACGCATAGCAATGTTAAGAGGACCGGGACATATGATGGAAGAATTTTTGCGCTCATGGAGGACGGAAGAAAGGTGAAAATCACAAAGGATGCTGACCTGGAACGATTAAATTGAACTTAATATAATGTACATTTACTGATACAAACTGTTAAAATGGGACTGAAATATCCCTGCATAACCTGTAATAAAAGTGTTAATTGGAATCAAAATCCCATATTATATGTTTATTGTAGAAAATGGATTCACTTAATTTGTTCTTCTGCCAGTAATGAGTTATTTCAATCTAACTCCGAATGGGTATGTGATGCTTGTTTATTAAGTCAATTGCCATTTTATAACACAGCTAAAGTTTGTGAGAGTGATGTTACAATCAATTGACCTCTATTTTTTCCGGGGAAGGAAGATGATTCTGATATTAATAACGATTTATTTAAATCTTTGGATAACTTTAATGGCTTTAATATAGCTCATTTAAATGTTTGTTCTTTATTAAAACATATTGAAGAAATACGAACTATTATAATGGAAATTAATTTTCACGTTGTGACTTTTTGTGAGACTAGACTCGATGGTAGTATCACGAATGAAGATATATCTGTGACAGGTTATTGTACTTTGAGAAGAGACAGAAACAGATCTGGAGGAGGAGTAATTATATACTTTGAATAATCTGTTAATAATAATAATAATAATATAACAACGTTTCTTATAAAGCAGTCCTTAATTTTACAGTCCTTACTGATATACAATCCAATTTTCTTGAATTGCTATGTATTCAGATTAATTTATCTCATCAAAAGCCATTTATACTTATTCCATGGTATCGGCTCCCCGATTCAAGTATTCATGTTTTTTGATTTGCTTGAAATTGTCTTAGAAAATGTGGAAGCCACATCCCTGGACTATCTGTTGATTGGTGACATAAACTGTGACTTGTTACATAATAATCCCACTTGTCATACTAAACGATTGTTACAAATTGCTCGTGAGTATAATTTGCATCAACACGTTGAAAAACCAACACGTGTTACTCAGTCTACGAGTACTTTAATTGATTGTGCATTTTCCTCCAATATATCTAAAATCAAGCAATGTGAAGTTTTCTATGTTACATGAAGTGACCATTACATGGTTGGTCTTTCACGGGGTAATAATAAACCACCCTCTAATGATAACCATTGTTATACTCGTTCTCGTAACACGAAGAAAATTGATTTTCACCAGTTTAATCAAGAATTACAAGATATCGCACGGGATGATGTTTTAGGTACTGACGATGTGCAAAAGGCTTACAATATATGGGAAACCAAATTTAGTGCTATTCTGGATCGCTACGCACCTGTAAAAAAGAAAAGAGTGTGTCAAAAAAGGTCTCCGTGGATGAATAAATTAATCCTTGACGGTATGCATAAGCGCGATCGCTTCAAAAGAATTGCTTTAAGGTCCAATTCTGATAGGGATTGGCAAGACTTTAGAAATTTGTGAAATCTTGTAACCTCTCTGATAAGGAAGGAAAAAAGAAATATATCACTGTAAATATTATAAAGAATAGAGGAAATTCTGGTGAAATGTGGAAGTTGTCAAAGTTTTTATGTCCTCCAAAAAAGAATATCAAACTTGTTCAAAAAATCATTATCAATAATACTGAAATTATTGGAAATAAATCTATTGCTAATGCTTTCAACGCCTTTTTCAGCCAGATTGCAGAAATTCGTAAGCAAAGTGTAACATTTTTATCTGATCCCTATACTTTCTCAAGTAACATGTGAAAATGTTAAATCTTGTTTTAAGGAATTTCCTAGTAACAATGCTACTGGTCTTGATCACCTTCCGTGCTGTGTTCTGAAGAACTCATTGTCGGATATCATTGAACCGCTGACGCACATTATAAACATGTCTTTAAAAGAAGGTCGTGTCCCTCATGAATGGAAACGAGCAAGAATAACTCCTTTGTTCAAAGGCGGTGATAACATGCTTCCTGTTAACTACAGGCCAATAGGGACTTTTAGATTTGCACGTCGACGTAGTGGACTGCCACGTGTGCCATTCTTTCAAGGCACTGGCCCGTGCCCGGCATGCAGTGCCTTAAAAGGACGTCACATAATACCTTAAAAGGATGTCACCGTGGCAGTCCACGTTCTCGTCGTGTAAAATCTAAAAGTCCCTAATATCCGTATTATCGGATATCCGTCTTGTCAAAAGTATTTGAAAAACTTGTTTTTAAACAAGTTTATTCTTATTTAGACGAAAATGATATTCTGGTTAGTAATCAATACGGATTTCGTCCAAAGTATTCAACCACGTTTGCATCATTAGATTTAATTAAAAATATTAGGTTAGCCATTGACACTGGCAATGTTGTCGGTATGGTGTCACTCGATCTGGAAAAAGCTTTCGATATGGTATCTCACGATACACTCATTCGTAAATTAAAGTTCTATGGTTTTGAAAAAACGGTTAGAGTCTCGCCACGCCACAAATGTCCTTTAACAAGGCATTAATCTACATTTACCACACTCAACCCAGGTAAGGTTAATCGGTACGTGGCAGGAACCAATTTCTATAAATGGCAGCCATACTATATAAAGCCGGGGTAATAATTGTGGAGTGCCAGGAATGGGCCCGACATGAGTGCTATACAAGACTCTACTATTGTTATTATTGTTATTATTATTATTTTTGTTATTATTATAATTATTAATTCATTTTGTTCTCTCTCTCTTTCCCACTCTCTCTTTCTTTAGCTATCTCTCCAACAATCAGATCACATTCCTGTTAGACGGTGCTTTCTCCAACCTGACCACGCTCAGCACGTTGACTTTGAGCTATAATAGCATAATCTCTATAGAGAATGGTGCATTCCCAGATAACATACGATCCTTGTAAGTATGTCACCAACTATTGTGAGAATTAGCTCTGATTAAAATGCAAAATAGCAGGTGAACACACCAAGAGATCTGTATGTAGTCAGATGTGGTACAAATGACCCCCAAATATCTCCAGATCTTTTACACATGGAGACATCCCACTTCGTGCATTTTTATAATAATCACTGCCGAAGCAATGGAGGTGCTTCGTGAATACTTCTTGTTTGCCCTCTTGAAAAGAATACTTCCACTTTGTATCAAAGTATGTACATGTATGTTACAAAGCCCATACGTATCAAGTAACTATTTTGCAGACACACCAAATAGTCAGAAATGTTTCGTCTCCAGTACAGACTGATTGAATAACAAATCTTGTATCTTTTTTGTTATTGCAGATACCTGAGAAGCAATGAATTTCATTTCCTACATGAGAACATGTTTACCAACCATACCCAGCTTGTTACCCTTTCTCTGTCTTATAACAACATTGATAAGATACCAGAGACAGCCTTTGATGGGTGCACCGGTCTCACCTTTCTGTAAGTCCCGTTTTATGCTATGGATCAACAATAATGAAGGTGTCAAGGTATAATAGTTCATTCACTTGACTCTCAATCCAAGAATTGAGAGTTCGAATACCAGCCCGCACTAACATCATTTGGCAAGACATTTATTCACATTTGCCACTCTCCACCTAGATGTAAATGGGTACATGGCAATTGCTGGGGTAATAATAGTTTTAGGGCCCTCAGGAAGAACAACTTAGATGCTGATAAGGCTTCCCTGTGTAAAAAACAATTAATATTTTTATTGGTTCCCTTCTGTTAAATTATAGATCTTTTTCTTTTGGTGGCCACCAAATCCTACTCCAGGGTATGGGAGGTTAAAGTTTACCAACCACCTGAAGAAAAATAAAATTGTGTATAACTAGAATGTATAAAATCAACCTAAAAATACTTTACCTGGCATTGTAAAGGTTAACGGTTAAGGAGTATGAAGAAAATAAAGAACAACAGTAAACCACACATAAAGGTCTCGCGCAGAACCTAATTCGGATTTGGGCCTGTGCGAGTCCTATGCTATGTAGTATGCGTGCGCTAATCGATCAGTATAATCAACGAGACGTTTTACTGTTTACTGAGAATATATTTAAAGGGCAATTTCTCTTTGTAAAATTTATATTTGAAGCTCATATTATGAATACAGTATGACCACATGGAACCCCTTATATCAAGAGCAAAACATGTTTTGGTGATTGGTACACTTTAAAAAAAGTCCATGGAAAAAGAAGATGCAGGATTCATCCTGAATCATAAGTCAGTACTTCCATCGTAAAGTTTATTCATGGAAGATATTTTGTACCCACGTCATCAATGAAACAAGGCATATATTATAAGTCAAATTTTTACTTTTTAATTTTGTTTATGACTTTAACCTCTCATGCCCTGGAGTAGGATTTGGTGCCCACCAAAATAAAAGATTTAGAATTTAACAGAAGGGAACCAATACAAATATTTATTGAGTTAACTGTCCAAGTTTGTGACTTTAAGAAAACAAACCCCCTACTCCCAAATCAGAATTCATCATGTATTTATGGGAGCCATTTTAAAGATAAATATGATTGATTTATACACCGGTTGACCTGTTAACCTTCTTCTTTAAAAAAAAAAATATTAATTAATTTGGCTTCTTATGTTTTATATACGCAAACAATTTTATTTTGTTTTCTGACATTTTCCCCTAAATCATAGTGGCAGAGTAAAGGTTTACATTGTGGAGAATTGGGAAGATTATCTAAGGAAAATGATTGTCTTTTAATTTGCTGAAAGGAAGAAATGAAATCTATGTTTTGCTTTCATTTGTCATCTTTGTTTTGTTGGAAATGCATATGTGCCCTGCTGGTAAAAAATTCAAATATTCGAGGGCCCTGTTTCATAAAACTTGATATCAATAACAAGTTATATAAGCTACTGAAATCATGGCATCTGACTGGCTGAGAGCAATTTTGTCATAGAAATTGAGCAGTTGTTATAGATAACAGGTTTGATGAAAAGGGTCCCAGAATTGGTGGTTTTCTGTAGCCTAAACCATTAGAAGAAAACTTTGTGAAGAAACAAGGAAATAGTCGACATTTGTTTGAGTTAACTGTCCAGTTTGTGATTTTAAGATAACAAACCCCCTACCCCCAAATCAGAATTCAACATGTATTTAGGCTATGGGAGCCATTTTTAAGTTAAATATGATTGATTTATATACATGTATGTGAACCTGTGAACCTGTTAACCTGTTAGCCTTTTCTTTTTTCTTTTTTTTAATCTATTAATTAATTTAGCTTCTTATGTTTTATATACACAAACAAGAAAATTAAATTTACAAACAAATTCGACATTTATTTAAAGGAAATATTTTGGAGGGCAAATGAAGAAAAGTATCACCTCTAGAAAAAAATGTAAATTATGTTTTAAAAAAGTATAATTTATTTTGTGATATAAGTATAATTCATTTTTTTTTCTTTGTAATCAATATAATGTGTTTTTTATGTAAGTAATATAGGTTTTCCCGCCCAATTTCATCAGAGTTGCATCCGATTTAACGATGCGATCATTCAATTTCGAGCGAATTTGAATGATCACCGAGATCAACATTCAAAAAGCTAACTAGTTCATTCAATTTGATTGTATTAGCATGCGATTTCATGATTTTCTCACATAAACGTGTAAAAAGCGCGTTCAAATTAAAAAAAGCAAGTAAATGCATTCAAATTCGCACCTGCACCGCCGTGATGAACGTTAAGGTATTCAAATTCACGAATAGGCAATCATTTATAACATTTGGGCAGTCTTTTTTGTTTAATGTTTATGTTCTTTGCAATCTGCATCTTTTTGGATAAATTATGCAAACTTAATTTATGTACCTTGAAATGGGACCTTTGCCTTATATTGAAATATCTCATTCCTCTGACAAACCGTATTCGAAGCAAGAGCTCGTATAAATCCACGTTCATACGCATACATTCATTTATACATGACTATGGCGGTGGCTCAAGGAGAGTAAATGAATATCTCGAATACGGACAGAGCTAGCTCAGCTAGGTATATAAAATATGATTAAAATAAACATTATGAAACTTTAAAAAATGAAAATGAAATTATATCATTAAAAACAATGAAAATGGGTAAAAAAAAACTACAGAACTTGTTAATGTTAATTTAATTCGAACGTTGAAAGTTCGAAGGTGTGTGCCTATAAATGAAATTGAAATTGGTATTAAGGACGAAATTGAACGTCTATCTAGCTGGCACGAAATTGAATGACAACTTCGCGTCATTAAATTGAATGGATTTCTCTCTAAATTGAATGAAATAAAAATCAAAAGGAATGATATTAAACGAAATTGAAAGCTCAAAGAATGAAAATGAACCATGAGAGCAGAGAGTTGATGAAAATCGTTCGAACTTGAACGCCTATTCATGAATTCGAATGCAACTCTGATGAAATTGGGCGGGAAAACCTATATTTAATTAATAAATGATTTAAAAAAACTTTTAACTGGTGACCTGGTGACCTGTTAACCGGTTGACTACAGAATTCTGATATTCCTAATCAGATTAATACATGAACCACGTTTTCAGTAAGTGATGAATTTAAACAGACTTTCAACTTTGAGCTGAGGACGTGCGATGGCTCAGTGGTAGAGCAGTGGTCTTATAACCGGGAGGTCCCAGTTTCAAAACCAGGTCGATGTGCTAGTACCCTTTGGTAAGGCATTAATCCTCATTATCAAGTCCTTGGGAGAGGATTTAAAGCCGTCAGTCACCTGGTTGCTTACCTAAAAGCATACACATGCTTTCTAACCAGTCAGGTAAGGCAAAATATAAACAAACAAACTTTGAAATCAACAAGAAAGGTGAAAGAATCCATCTGGAGAAAAGGGATTATTCATTGTCCCCTATCCTTGCTCCAGTGATCTCGAGGCAGCAGGGCCCTGTTTCATAAAACTTGTTATCAATAACAAGTTACAAGCTACTGTTATAAGCTACTGAAATCATGGCATCTGATTGGCTGAGAGCAAATTTGTCATAGAAATTTAGCAGTTGTTATAGATAACAAGTTTTATGAAACGGGCCCCAGACAGCAAGAAACTGTGTGAAGAATCACCTGGATTGAGGAAGTCCACAGGAGTGGACGAAAGCTTGCCTACTAAATTTTAATTTTTGGTAGAAGCTTAAACTTCATGATATAATTACCCCAACCAATGAAAGTTTTGTTATCAAACTTTGCATCCTTTTATTGGCCAGGGATCTGGGTTATAACAAGATTGGTCGTCTCCTGGTCACTCACTTTGAAGACTGTCCCCTGACTTACGCAATTTTTCTCGACTACAACGAGATAGCGTACATTGAAGATGGAACCTTCGCGCACGTGACACGCACAAGTTTTCTCTATCTCCAGAACAACGAGCTCACCGATTTACCAATGGGTGGGGACTTTGTAAACAAGTCGATGAGTTTTGTGTAAGTTTAAAATCAAATCAAATATCAGTTCCAGTTTCAGTTTAGTTTATTTAATTTTACTTGGAAATCCGGTAGGATGCCAATGTTAATGTGTTTGGATTGTAAACTGGCTTGAATAATCTCTATGGAGGTGTAATTGTAGTCGAGTGGTTTAAGCACTTGACTTGAAATATGCAAAGGTCTTGGGTTTGATCCCCGACACGGCACCAATTTCCTTTGGCAAGGCAATTGATCTATATTTGCCCCTCCATACCAATGAGAGAAATGGGAACGTGGTAGGATGACAAAAGCCTTTGTGCTAGTATTTACCCTATGCCCTCACGGTGACCATATGGTAGGACTGCTCCCCAAGGAGCGGAGATGATGAACATTGTGCGTGAATGGATCTGATGACCGGGGAATAGTATTTGTAAAGTGCATAGAGACGGTATTTCGTATTTAGCGCTATATACATCCAGATTATTATTATTATTTGTTTTTGTTGTTATTATTACGGAGCTGTGTATTTGCGCTATTGTGTGCCGATCAGAAATCGAATAAGAAATGTAGTTTGAAATGCTATACATGTAAATTGTCTGCTTTAAAAAAATAATACAATATCTTTTTTAACATGTTATTATTCCAACATTAGATGTAAACATAATTGATCCAGCTTCACCTGCTTTTCTTGTAAAAATGATTTTTACAAACATGTTTTGATTTCATCAGTTAACCATTATTGAATTGAATTGAAGAAAACAAAATGAATTATATGAAAATTGATATATCTTTTGTCTTACATGCAGCCATTTAGAAAAAAACCGAATCACGTCAGTGAAAACTAGAACATTCTGGAATTTTGAGGCAACATCTTTGTGAGTACCCTGTAGAAACAATTGTAATAAGTAGGAATGTAAGCATAGGCCTAATTATTGCTACCGAAACTACGGTGTTTGGCCATAGAGGGCAGCACCGGCCATGGATATATTTGGAAAAGGCACTTCTGGTTCCCATACAAACACAATGGGTCGAGAACTGGAAAGTCCAATAGAAATTATAATTTTGGAGGTAATAAACTATAAGTAACAGATGTGCTGACCTGCACAGTGTGGGAGGAATGTCGCCATCTACTACCGAACATCGCATTTGCGGTAGGGACAATTAAGGAAATATATATAGTTACATTGGATTGTGTCTGTTATAAACTGTTCATAAACAGTTGTATTTAGTGCGTTTTTCTACAAGTCTAACTTTAATGAAATACATATCTATGCATCTGAATGTACAATTTTATGATTATTATAATGAGACGAGAATTATTCATCTATCTCTTTTCTGTGTGAGACTGGAATGGCCCATTTTATTGTTCATTTATGTATTTATAAATATTGTTTATTTGCTTTGCATTTATGGCATAAAGTTGAAAGTGAATTCATGATAAGTTGCAAATGATACTTTTGAATTACAAACTACATTTCGATAACTTTTCATTCCAGTTATCTTAGTGACAATGACATCAATACGATAGAAACAAGAGCCTTCGAAGGGGTGAGCAGCAGGTATGTAATAGATGCTACTTTACGATTATTATTAGGCCAATCACTATAAACAATGCATTTCATTTCGCTATGCCTCCGGAGCAATTATATGTTGGGTCACCTTGATGAAATAAGAAAAGATATGCATGCTTCAAAGTACCTCTCCTCCGTTATTCATATCACTTTTGACCTCTTCTTCTGTCTTCCGAAGCTCTTTAACCATTGCTGGCAATCCACTGAAGCACCTTGAAGCGCAATCTTTCCTCGACACTTCAACTAATTCCCTGTGAGTATTTCCTTTCTTAGTATACAAATGATGCATGCGCATGAGTTCATTATACGATCTATCCGCACTCGGGTTGAGGCTGTATGTATCTATGGCACGAAGCCGTTAGGCTGAGTGCGATAGATACACACAGCCTCAGCGAGGGCGGATAGATCGTATAATGAACGAATGAAAACATGCATCATTTGTTTTATACAACGAAACTCCTAGATCCTTGTTATTTGATGTAAAATAATTAACTCAAGATTGTTTCGTGACAGTTTATGGCTGACAAAAATCTCAAGTTTTAATAAGTCTCAATTCAGTGCGCACACATAAGTATAGATATATAGCAAGCTAGCGCACCTCTATCTATACCCATTTGCGCATAGTGCTACGCAAGAATAGGCCCATGTGTATACACGCAGTATTAAGCGCTATAACCTCTACGCGCACTACTGCGCGGCCCTGAAAAATCGTTGGATAGTACTGGAAAATATTGCACGCTTTTTCATGAAAAAGCGTGCAATAGGATCAGTAAATGAATCACACGTGACCGCGCAAGACCAATCATTTGATTAGGATCTGGGAGTGAGTTGTATAAAACATATTAATAGAAAATAAAAAAAAATCCTGACAAAATTATCAAACCACTAAGATATTTATGATTTTATTTGAAGGCGTCACTGGGCAATACCCTCTAATAGCAAATTCTCCGAACCAATTTTTGAGTTTTCCCATGAAAATAAGACATAAAACAGACTTTAACAAATCTTTTAACACTTAAATGTTTGGAATGGAATATACACCCAATTCATTGGTTTGTGACGATTTACATTCACCTAAAATTTAATTAAATTATAACAATATAGTTGGGAGAATCAGATCAGTTTTCCCAATTCTTGTCATTAATAATGGTTTGTTTTCACTCAAATTTTCAGATTATCTTTTATTGTACATCTTGTATAATTGAAGTCCTTAGCACCGTTTTTTTCTCATCCGAACAATGTTACCAAGTCTTTTTAAAGGAAAAAATGAAACCCAACAAACTTTAGCTGATAGCCTTTATAAGAATTGTGAGCCAGTTAAAAATATCTTGAAATTACTCCTATTGGAGTATTTAGCAAGGAAAACAACCTCTCCCAAGTTTGCACCATTCTATTAAAAATGGTGGCTCCCATTGGAAAATGACTAGAAAAAAAAACGGCGAACTTTGGAGTGATTGTTTTTCTTGCTGAGCACTCCATTAGGATGTGTTTAACTGGCTCACAATTTTTGATAAGGCTTTCAACAAAAGTTCGTTGAGTTTCATTTTCCTTCAAGGATAATGTTCATAAATCCATTTGACGTTTTGTGTGTTAAATATACTATGTCCCTTTTGCAGCCAACATCAAATTCTGTAGAACTTTGCAGGAATTATGGATATGTCATGTATGTCCTATCTGTGAAATCTAAATGTTAGCAGTGTCCTAGTATTTAAATCAAGCAAGGAAACCCGTTTACTTTCTAAACTGCACTGTCAGACACTATTAAGTGACTGACTGACATCTTTTTTTTCTTTGGTAATAACATACATAAAATGAGCTGTAACAGTACAAGAGCATTTGTCTCCATCAATAACCCACTACTTGTAATGTCAAAAATTAAACTGATTGAATCTTTGTGCAGCACAAAACGTACGACCATTCGGTACAAGGGTCTGAAAATTGGACTATTACTTGGGTGATTGCAATTAATATGTCGATTCAACAACTAATGGTCGTTATTTTCCCACCAAAAGCCATTTTCAAGCCCTTTCGTTTTGAGGGAAGTTCTAAATAAGTATTGTCTTTCAAATGCCGTTGGAATTTAGCCTTTTCATTTTTGTTTGGCCTGCAAATAGGAAATAGTACCTTTAAAGAGATAGTAGATTTGTTGAATTATTCGTAAGATTCCTGATCGTTCCTTTTACATCAATAACATCAGGAAGAACATGGCTGCCAATGATTCCTACGTTTTGACCCTGAAACTAATGTTATGAATCCTAGATTCCTTTCTTGTTCTGAAACTTCTTTGTAAAAATTTTACAAAATGACTGTATTCCTTTGGCCTGAGGGATTCCTAAATTCCTAAATGCTTTAAAAGGTTGGCAGGTATGGGAGAATATCATGGTAGAAAATGTCTCTTGAAAAGGATTGCTCGTCGATTACTCTCATATTCACAATATAATGAGAAATACCTGCACAGTTTGGACGAGACTAAATGATTAATTCCTAACCTAATTGATCATCTTTGAACTTTACTTCAGGATTCTAAGCGGTATGCAGCTTACATCACTCCCAACGCATGTTTTCTATGGTATGCGTGTGTCACGATACTTGTAAGTATGGACAGGGTCCCATCTACCTTCCGGAGGAAGGGAGGGAGGGAGAAAGAGAGACACACATACTGAGAGAGAGAGAGAGACATAGAGACAGAAGGAGACAGACATAGACAGAGAGACCGCGAGAGCGAGACAGAGAGAGAGACAGAGAGAGAGGCAGAGACACATATATACATAAGGAGACAGAGAGACAGTGAGAGAGAGAGAGGCACAGAGAGAGAGCAGAGAAAGAAAGAATCTGATTTCATGATCCGTCATTTGCTCTTAATTGTACTTTTTGTTATTCAATTTTGTGTTGCTATAAGTTTGGACAGCTAGGATCCCTTCTACTTATCAGAGAAAGTGAGGAGAGAGATACAGACAGACGGAGAGACAGAGAGACAGAGAAAGAAATAATTCGACTTGATCATCCATCCTTTGCTTTAAATTGTGCTTTTGTTTTTATTCTATAATTTTTTTGGCAATGCCAGTTACTTGAATGACAATCAGATCAGTTTCATTGGCTATGAAGCATTCTACGATGTCACTGGCTCCTACGATCTGTGAGTACATTTATATATATATATATATAATATATTCACTGAATGCTGTTATTTATTTATTACGAGATAGCTGTTACAAGATGTTTCATCTATTATAGCTTCAGACATTCAATTCAATTCAATTCGTCTTTATTTCCTCGATAAAAAGTTTACAAAATAGACAGAAATGTAAAAGAAAGTACACAATATTGATGGATGCAAAATATGTACAAACAAAAATGGATATAAGAAAATAAAAGTTAAAACAAATAAAATAAAATGAAATAAAATTGGAAAAAAGGCAGACTTTTAAAAGCCAATGTCTAGGCTTGTATAAGTATGCATGCCGTATAGCAAAATATTCTACGGTATACATGGTATTTTTTCTACTTGCGATAAGGAAAACATAAATTAGAGAGGCTAATAAACATAAATCAAAGAGATTATAGACAAACAGGGAAAACGTTGCACCACCTAATGTTACCTTATATATATATATTTTTTAATAATTTTTTTCATTGAATATTCATAATTTCTCCTCATTCCTCTTCAGGTTTCTTCAAGATAACGTAATTGATACTATAGAAGGAAAGATGTTTGGAGGAACAAGTACGGCAGGTCAGATGTAAGTATGATAATAATAATATTAATAATAGGTACATATATATATTGCGCACGTTTCCATCCCAAGGAGATGCTCAATGCACCTACTAAGCAGTATTAGTACCCTGGCTTTAGGCTAGCTACCCTGATAGAGGCACTTAAAACATTCAAGGAATAAGTTTCTACCAAGTACACATTTACTACAATGTCAGTGGTACACTGAGCTCTCTGTCTTCACCTACATTCTTATGCACCCCCAGTTCGAAATTGAGTCGCATCTTTCGCAGGGTGATAAATTAAAGTCAGTCCCAGATGTCTGTAATCATATCCGATTGAGACGTGTGGAGAAACCCAATTACACAAACCGACACCCACATCTACACCTACATACACACACGCACCCTCTCCATCTCTCTATCTCTCTCTCAGTCTAGTGATTATCTCAGATAATGTCATACATCTATCGAAGTTTGATTCTAATTAACCCACATACGTCATGTCTCTTTGGCAGATATCTGAATGATAACTTAATTGCATATCTTCCTACAAATGTTTTTGAAGGCGTCTCTGCAAGTAGGATGTAAGTTCATCTTTTTGAAATGTTATATTTAATGTTAAGTTGTATTTAAAAACATCACCAGGGGGGTGTTTCACAAAGATTCTAAGTCAAACTTCACTCTAAGTCGGACTTAAAAATTATGGAGAGCCATTTGTAGCCTTAAAATAAAATATATTCAAAGTAAAAATTCAAGTATTTTACACTTTTGATAAATGCCACATCAAGCACATGAAATCTTCTTGATAACAGAAAATATGAATGATTTGAATCAACATTTTATGCCTTTTGAAATATCTTTTACAAAATATATTTTTAAAGATGCTAACGGCTTTCCATAATAGTTAAGTTCAACTTAGAGATAAGTTTAACTTAGGATCTTTGTGAAACACCACCTGGAGGGCAAATACATGTGTAGCTTCATGATTTAAACCATGATTTATTACTCTCCATTGTGACATATTGCATGAAATATAATATTTTAATATAAAATATTTCAAAGGAAATAGCTTTCAAATCTTAAGGCCTGTAATATGGAGTAAAATGCAGAACTAGTCTATGCTTACAATATTAATTTTCTGCATCATGTTTGTCTGATATTCAGTCATACAGGTACATTAACACAAATATCTATTAAACATTGCTTATTTTAAAAGAGAATGTTCATTTGTTGAAATCTTTGGAAAGTTTTGTTCATGGGTGTTCATGTTCGTGGGTGATTATTTCCAGATCATCTTAAATATGATGAGAGCCTGGAGATGGGTGTAAAGTTCAATTTCATCCATCAACAAAGAGGTCATAAGGGTATAAATTTCAGCAGACGAGTTTGTCTGCCTTGCATTGCCAATTTGAATATTTATTCTTTCCTAATCTAGCTACCTGACCAGCAACTTGCTGACAACCTTTCCAGCCGCGGCTCTCTCGACACAGTCGATGTATTGGCTGGATCTCTCGGACAACCTGATCACTAATATATCACCTGATGCTTTTACTTCACTCACCAGTACTCAATATGTGTAAGTATTATTATATGTTTTTTTGATTTATTTAGTAATTATTTTATTATTTTATTAATTAATTAAATTAATTAATTACTTTATGTATTTATTAACTATTTTTTCTTCTTTTATGTATATAATTAATTATTTATTTATGTATTTATTTATGTATTAAGTATTATGTTTTGTTTCATTGATAATTTATTTATTTATTCAATTATTTATTATTTAGGTATTTATTTAATTGTTTATTCATTTATATTTCATGGATTGATTTAGTTATTTATCATTTATTTATTTAGTTATTTAGTTATTCAATTATTTATTCATTATTCATTCATTTATGTATTTATTCGTTTATTCATTCATTCATTCATGTATTTATTCTTTTATTGATTAATTAGTTTATTTATTTCTTCATTTATTTCTTCATTTATGTATTTAATTATTTATGTACTTATTTATTTTTTATTTTTTTTGGTGTAAACAAAATATCCAGTGGTGCAGGCTGTAAGGGTCGGTTTATCTTAAAGGCATCGTTTAACAACAATGTTAAATCTGAGATCCATGGCCGTGAAAAAATTGCGCTTCAAAAATGATCATAAAAATCTTTGAGTGACCGGTTTTACCATACTCATTTTCCCCAATAGACTGTAGTGTTATGAAAACCGTTAGAAAAACGCAAAATTTGATTTCGATTTCCAATCATAAATATCTTGATAATCAGACAAGCGATCGGCTTGTAAAAGTCATGGGGCTCCTTACTGACCTAAATGTTTATAATTATCATTGCATCATGAGCTAAATCCAGGATTTTGTTTCAGAATCTGAGACAAAGTTACTCAATCCCTTTAAAGTATTTGTGATTTGTATTAGCACCCAATAAATGAGAGAAGATATGCTTCACTGTTTAAAAATACATATATCATGTTTTAAATGTATTTTATTGAATTGCTATTTATTACATAGTATATACTTCTTTTAACACCATGTTTTTGCCTAGTGCTCATATATAGTTTTGATTTTTAGATGGATTACAGTAGCGTACACATAATTGTTGATGTTGTCGGACATTCTGTACATGCATAATTGAGAGGATTTCTGTATGAAATTATCCGTAGTTAATTTTCTGTCATGTCTTTATCATTTTTTTATCTGTTGTTTTCTCTTTGCAGCTACCTTCAGAACAACCAGATTATTGAGATTGCATCCACATTACTGAGTCCCTTAACCAATCTCAGAGAAGTGTAAGTAACTTTCTGTTTGTGAAAGAAATCAACTTCATAATATTGATAATGAAATTAATGATAATAACGATAAAGTAATTGATTTACATTGTGCAGCTACTGTATGCATGCATGTATAGTCCACTGCATTGTGGGTGAAGACTCCTTAGAATGCTACTGTACAGACCTATCAATGTAATTAAAATGATTACGTGAAGATCATAACCTTACTTTTGCCTGATTTAATCTATTTATTTATAAGCATGTGGAAATTAACATTGTTATCATGTTTCTAGGTGTATCTTCTCTCTCATTATCGTACACTGTTGCCCATAAAGATGGAATATATATTTATTACTTTTTTCATGAAATGATTGTGAGAGTATGATTTATTCTTGATACTTTAGTTTATATCTTCTCCGAACTTTACTGATCAATTGCCATGACTCTTAACATTAGACGGTAACGCTCTGAGGAAAAATTATTCCAACTTTATGGGCAACAGAAAACTAGTGTATTATTGTAATGTGAGCCCTCATTTTTTGCTGCATTCAAAACAATTTTATATTATTTAAATGTGGTGTGATTTGTTTCATAGGAATTTGATTAACAACAACATTTCATCAGTAGAAGATGGAGCTTTTGATGGGTTGGATAACCTTGTCGCAATGTAAGTATATAGGCACAGATGGACAGGATGGAGAGAAAGAAAGAGAGAGTGGGAGGAAGGGGAGGAGAGAGGGAGGGGAAGGGAGTGAGGGAGAGAGGGAGAGGGAGGGAGGGGAAAGGAGGGAGGGTAGGGAGGGAGGGGTAGGGACAGAGAGAGGGGAGGGGAGGGAGGGAGGGGATGGGAATAAGGGAAGGGAAGGGAGTGAGAAAGGGAATGGGAGGGAATGGGAGGGAATGGGAGGGAGGGATGGAAGGGAGGGAGGGAAAGAAAGAGAGTAAGAGAGGGAAAACGGCCGGGGGAGGGAAAAGGAAGGAGAGATAGAGGGATGGTGTGAGGGGGAGAGAGGAGACGTAAATTATGTTATAAAGAGAGTCATGAGAAACTGGATTATTCATCAGTATATGAATATAAGTTGAAGAGTGAGATATGAGAAATATTTCAATGAAGAATTAGAGAAAGATAGAATCAGAGGTATGAAGAGAAAATGAGAGGGAGAGAGAAACACTGGATATTAGCTCTTTAGTGGGTTTGGTAGACAGATAAAACAAACGGTGGATTACCAATGTCAACTCTTGTCACATGTAGAGTGTCTATATACCATATGTGGTAGTCCATGGTTTAGATTGATGATATGCAAAGATTTAAGAAATCGAATTTAGAAGAAATTAGGGGTAGGGTTAGGGTTAGGGTACTGCTACACATATTCAAGACAAAATGTAAAGTTTATTCTTCTCTGTCATCAAGTAATTGATAACATGTTATTAATTATTTTCTCTCTTTACCTATGATACCATCTGCAATACAGCTACCTGACTAACAATCGGATTGAACACTTCCCAGCCTTTAGGGCTCTAGGAGATCTCAGAACCATGTAAGTTTGTCTCTCTCTTTGCTTTCATCAGAACATATGAATGTTCCTTGTACGGTCAAACCTGCTTTCATCAGAACATGAATGTTCCTTGTACAGTCAAACCTGCTTTCATCTGAACATGAATGTTCCTTGTACAGTCAAACCTGCTTTCATCCGAACATGAACGTTCCTTGTACAGTCAAACCTGCTTTCATCAGAACATGAATGTTCCTTGTACGGTCAAACCTGATTTTATCAGAAGATGAATGTTCCTTGTACAGTCAAACCTGCTTTCATCAGAACACGAATGTTCCTTGTACGGTCAAACCTGCTTTTATCAGAACGTGAATGTTCCTTGTACAGTCAAACCTGCTTTCATCAGAAGATGAATGTTCCTTGTACAGTCAAACCGGGGATGTTTCACAAAGACTAAGTTTGACTTAAGTTGGACTTGAACCATGGCAGGCCATTCATGCCACTAGTTGCTTTCAGTGAAATTATTTCAATTGCATTTGGATTGAAATCATAGTCAAGTATTAGTTGTTGAAGATACGTTTTTACTCTTTTACATTTATTAACATTTGTTGTAGTATTTTGTACGGTACATGGAAGTAGCACAAACTATAAATAACGAGAACTGCATTAAGGTGTGAATTGTATGTTTTATTTGACAGATCATTGTCGGGCAATCAGATCAGGACGCTAGGAGAGAATGCTTTTAGTCAGCTTGAGAGTATCTCATCAGTGTAAGTAGGATCTGTTCTTTTTTAAGTCAGATCTCAACATTTTTGTTTTTAATTATGTACAAATATTTATTGATCCGAATTGCAGATTCTTTTAAAATCGTGATAGATCAAATAGGTACATAAATTGATAACACATACATACATGTATATATCAGTGAAAATGCAACATTTTTGACAAATGACGTATTCCAAAACATCAATACAGGTTTATCATGATAAATATGCATGTAGCAGGCCTAAGGGTCTACCACATGCATCGTTATCATTATAAATAACAGGCATGATTTGTGGTTCATGAAAATCTGGATATGACCATGCGCCCCTACAGGTCTAGTACATCTAGGCTAGGATTTAGACTATAGTGGACCCCAGGGGCGGATCCAGCTTTTTATAAAGGGGGTTGGGGTGGTATGCGAGGGAGCGTAGCGACGAGTCCAAGAGCGGAGCGAGCGAGGAGGGTGTGGGAGGGGTGTCCCTCCCACAGGAAAAATTTTTGAAAATCTGTGTGTGAAAAAAGATAAGATTTAAAAAATGGTCCCGATTTTTTTGGGGGGTTGCCCCCCCAACCCTCTAGATCCGCTTCTGGACCCCGCCACTTTAATACAAATATAGCATGCTCCAGCGTTAATCGTAACAAAATATATGAGCCCCAACAAATTCAGGATTTCCTGAGTGATGTTATATTTCACCGAGGTCTCAGGCCGAGGTTGAAATACACTGTACGTGAATAGTCTTTTAAAATTAATTCCAGGATCTTGCTATCACATTGATTTCTCGTCACCAAATCTAAGGAGGAGAATCTGCCACAATGTCTATTTAGAAAGTTCTCTTTACTGTCATGAAAGTCCAAAGTATTCTCTGTTCATGTCATTCTCAACAACAAAGCTTGTAGCGTGTTACCACGATTTATTAGTCTACATCATCCAACAACAAATATCAGAACAATCTGCTACACCGACAAGTCTAACTGAATACTGTATCTGAATAATCTCTTTTCTGTTTTTATTTCGTTTGACAGGGATCTATCTAACAACATTCCAGGATCTAGTTGTCACATTGATTTCTCGTAACCAAATATAATGTGGTGAATCTCTCTCTTTGCTTTCATCAGAACATATGAATGTTCCTTGTACAGTCAAACCTGCTTTCATCAGAACATGAATGTTCATTGTACAGTCAAACCTGCTTTCATCAGAACATGAATGTTCATTGTACAGTCAAACTTGCTTTCATCAGAACATGAATGTTCCTTGTACAGTCAAACCTGCTTTCATCAGAACATGAATGTTCCTTTACTCTTTACTATCATGAAAGTTCAACACTATTCGCTTCTTATTTCATTCTACAGGGACCTATCAGACAACAACTTAGCTTGCAGCTGTAACATCTATTTCTCAGTCTACGACATCCAACAGCAAGTGACTGGAGGGGAATGTTCCACACCATCCAGCCTGGCCGGTACATTCCTAGGGTCATGGCAGTCCGAATCGCCATACTACTTCCTGAATCAATCGAACTACTTGTTCTATTGTAGTGAGTAGTTATTTCCAAATAGCCTGGTTAACTAACATATTCAAATTTATGTATTTTTCTTTCCGGGCGACCTAGTGACGAGTTATTCCATTGACCTGTTATTAAAGAATTAACTACAATACTCGGAGTCCAGTCTGCATATGTTAATAGTTGTTATATTTTTGATGAGTGAAATCCTGTATAATGATTGGTCAACATATAGCATCATGTGACCAAATATAACCTTCCTATGATGTTACTGATAAGAAAAATAGTACTATACCGCGATTTCATGCACTATACCATGACACTATACCATGGATGACGTCATAGATATTTCCTTCCAAGGCACTACTGTGCATGCATTCAGCGAGCGTACAGGATTTCAAATGCCTCCAGCGGGCATCTCGATCCCGCGGTGTCAAGGCGTTCACGCTGTGCAATTTACGCTGAGCCGCAGTAACTAGACTACACTACTGCAGTACTTGCAAAGCACCAGCTTTCGGTCTTGAATTTGTGGATTTTTCGGTGACAGAAATTATTATTATTATTATTATTTATATGAAGGTTGGTTTGAAAGATATAAAACAAATATATCATGCACTATTTCAACCACTAGTGAAATTATGGATTCCTCGGCGACAGAAATAGCTATTCCTGCCACGTTGATCCATAATTTCAACTAGAGCCTCTCAGTGCATGGTATATTTGTTTACTATGTCAGGCTAGCTCGGGCAAGGTTAAGGACGTAAAGAAAACCTTTGTTTAATAAGTATGCATAACATTTGAATATGTTAATAAACCGATCCGGCTATTGAAGCTTTTCAATACAGTCCAGACCATGTAATATAGGTTTTGGAGAATTACAGTTAACGAGTACATTATTCGTACCCCTTGTAAATTAGATGTATTTTGTGTTTTGTAACTCAAGAATAAAAGGTGGACTGGTTGAATTAGGGCATTTGTTAAACACTTTTAGATGTCACTTTTAATATATCACATTCTCAAGAAATGATGCCCCTTGGAAATTAAATGTTCCTTCTGTGTTTTTGTAACTCAAGAATAAAAGGTGGACTGGTTCAATTGGGGCATTTGTTGAACACTTTTAGATGTAACCTTTAATATATAACACATTCTCAAGAAACATAAATTGGGACAAATCAATTTTTCACATACTTAAACAAAATTAGTTGTAATTTTTTTATTATTTTTTTTTATTTATTTTATTTCCAGGCAAGATGATACAAAACATAGAAAACATCACAGGGTTGACAAAATGATTTAACATTAACAGTATGATATTTAGCACCAGCCAATGCCTGGGGATCACCTAAACGAATTTAAAAATTCTGTCGAGAGGCTCTCCACATTGGCTGGTGCATACACAAAGCAAAATATAAAGATAAGGTAAACATCAATGCAGCAAAATGTGTGTTCCAATATACGGTAATATACATGTAGATCATTTACTGTTGGGATTATTATTAAAAAAAGGGATTGAAAAAAGAGCTGTTCAAACTATGCATGTATGATAAATGCATGCTAAATGCTGAAAATTGTCTGTTTATACAGTCATATGGATACGGTAATAAAACATTATTAATATGATTGGAAGTGATCAAAATTGAGGAACATTATTATTGATTCCTAGAAAAAATTAGAAAAACATAGGAATCAAAGAAAAAAGGATGTGATAGAACACATTGGTAGAGAACGGGAACGTACATTAAATACAAACTCAATAATAAGAACATACGCATTAAGAAATCAATAATACATATCAAAGTGTGAGTTATCCTATGATATAGAAAAAAAGTGTGAAAACAAACTAGTATGCTTCTACAAGGGGAGGCAATTCCAAGAGGAAATTTCGGAGCACATTCAGAAAAGGAAAGACATTGGTACCAAGACACAAGTCTCTGTCTTCCTCTGAGAGGTGCTCCCAAAATCTGGGGAAAACATAAAAACAAGAACATCTCAAGCTATTGCATCTTGCCAATTCATGATTGAAAACAAGAGTATGGATTATTCTGTGACTTGGGACTGGTAGCATATATTCAGGCATGTCATAAATAAATATATAATAAATAACATTGATAGGTACACAAGTCTGTTATACAGAGGGGGCATGTTTAGGCGAGACAGGCGTTCCGTGTATGACAAGGAATTAGCAACTTCGTAAAGCAAACCGAATCGGGTAAAACGCCTTTGAACACTTTCGATAGCTCTGATATGGTTCTTTTGATGAGGAAGCCATGTTGGTATGCCGTACTCAATCACAGGTCGACATAATGAACAAAAGAGTTTTGTGAGAATAGCTGAGTTTCTAGATTTTACGGTACGTCGGATAAAACTACAGAGCATAGAACATCTGTTAACAACACATTGAATATGGTCCTTCCAACTCAGATCTCGCGAAAAAGTGAGTCCTAGATATTTATACGACTTAACTACATCTAAGGGATATCTGTCAGTGGAGTAAACAGTAGTAATTAATTTACGGGATCTAGTTATGAGCATTACTTTACACTTAGATGAGTTCAGGACCATGCCATTGTCAATACACCACAGAAGTATATTATTCAAGTCATTTTGTAAAAAATGTGAGTCATTGTCGGTATAAACTTCACGATACAAAACTGTGTCGTCAGCATATTGTGGGAGGGGGATGAGACAGTGTCAGGTAAGTCGGCTGTAAAATAATTAAACAAGATCGGTCCAATAACGGAACCCTGTGGCACACCGGAAGGAACTTGTATCCAATCCGATTTTACCCCTTCAAACAAGACACACTGTTGTCGATCTGAGAGGAAAGAACGTATCCAACAAAGCAATTTGCTATATGAATATTGAGGTTGTTTATAAGGTCCATTGAGAGCCAAGAACTGCTTTAACGATACATAGGAGTGGGCTCTCATCGGGAATTTGACGCCATTCTGGTGTTAACCCAATTACAGGTTTTGTCAAGCACCAGTGCCCATTTTCACAAAACTTGTCATCAGTGACAAATGACAGTTTTTATTATAAGCTAGTGAAATCCTTGTTTCTGATTGGTTTTCATCAGATTTGTCAATGATTTTTGTCAGTTGTCATTTAAAAAAGGCTTTGTGAAACGGGTCCCAGGATTATCCTTAATTTTTATGTCATGCTTTGCATTTTCAATCCATTCCCACATATGGAAAAGTAAACCTGAAAACTGTCTGAGAGACTAGGGGTATTTCTTGATTGGCCTATGGGTTTGCTGTGTGCCAGACTTGTACACCCATGTCTGGTGTCAGCACATTATGATCTTCTGCACGAGGAAAGTGACGACCCTCTCCCTTTAACACAAATTGTAATAGCCTTCTGGCGCCGTGAATTCTGAATAGAGGTTTTGAAAAGAAAATTGAATGAAACATATATAGCAATATGGGACCTTTTCATGCTTCATAAACTGTAATAATTTAAGAATGTAAAGACTATGAACTAATAACAGGACTGAACGAAATATGCTCTGGCAACTATTGCTCTGGGGTAAATTATTCGGACAAATCAAAATACCCAACCTGGACACATTACCCAACAATCTCTGCATATCCAAGCACGGTCATATGTTAAATCATGTTGCTCCAAATAGTTAGTTCCTCTCACGTACAATCTCTATGAGAGCGAACTATTTGGAGCCTCATTAAATGCCTGACAAATCAGAAGTGACTTCCTGTGACTTATCTATCTCTCTCAAGTAGCTATGGCCTTATCTAGAGCTCCTAACAGAGGGCTCACCACAAACGGATATGGTACAAAAAAGACCCTCCAGAGTTCACTCGGGATCCCGAGACTTTCTCAATTTTTAACATGAGTCCAGCAAAAGACCCCTCCCTGAAAAAGGCAAGTGGGTGTACCTCCCAACCTTATACCTACATTCGCGAACCATACCTAAACCCTTATTTAAAGCCCCTCTGCACTAGTTTGGCTAGGAGGGATTAGAGGGATTAGCGTGGTCACTGACAGGTGGTTATCTCATCAACTCAGCTCTCAATTAACAAAAGTAAAAGAGGATCATGGGGGACCAACGGGCACCGCTTAGGCATTGCCCTCTATATAAAGGGAGCAAGTAGCTACAAGTGGGGCTTTAAAGCCTAGTGCAAACTTGTTTGGAGCAAATGTCGCCGGAGCAAATGTCACCAGAGCAAATGTCACTTGAAGAAAATTGTCGCTGAAACAAAATGGCAAGGCAAATGTCGTCAGAACAAATGTCGCCTGAATAAATGTTGATGAAGCAAATGTCGTCAGAGCAAATGTTGCCGGAACTAATATATAGCCAGAGCAAATGTCGCCTGAATAAATGTTGATGGAGCAAATGTCGTCAGAGCAAATGTTGCCAGAACAAATATTGCCAGTGCAAATGTCGCCTGAATAAATGTTGATGGAGCAAGTGTCAGACCAAATGTGAGTAGAACAAATTCGCTAGAGCAAATTGGCATATCACCAAAATATAAACCTGTTTTTTTTTCTCCCTCCAGCTCCCTCTGACATCAATGTGACTGCCCCAGCGTTTGAGCAGATCTTGGTTGAGTGGTTGGCACCAGACGTCCTGTACCCACCACCTTACATAAACCAAACTGAGGTCCTGTACCCATCTGACATAAACCAAACTGAGGTCCTGTACCCACCTTACATAAACCAAACTGATCTTTCTAATAGCACAGACTCTGACTGGTGAGTGTCATTGACAGTGTCCTTCAGGTACCACGAAGGTCATTGACTACCAAGGTGATATGACAATATGTCATTCTATTCTCCAACATTTTTGCTAATGTACAATTCGCAGTCGATGTAAATCATTACAGTAACTGAAAATACCTCATGATTTACAGATTGAAGAATTATGTGGGAATCCAAAAGATTATTTGTAAGGCATTGAATGTTCAACATGCTGCAAAGTACATGTTTCTTGTCACAGGATCCTTGTAGGATAGGACACTGCTCATATTTTATCACACTTTTGCCCCCCTTCTCTCTGTCTGTCCCCATCTTTGTACTCTCTTAACTCCCTTCTCTGTCACCCCTTAATGTCTCCGTATATATGTATCTCTCTCCCTCCCCCTCTCTCTCTCTCTATTTCTCTCTCTCTCCCTCTCTTTCTCTCTCGCTCTGTCTCTTTCTCTGTATATATATTTAATGCATTTAATTTCCCTCTCACTCCCTCTGTCTCTGTATATCTGTTGCTCTCTCTCTATCTCTCCCCCTCTCTCTCTCTCTCTTTCTATATCTCTCTGTCTCTTTCCCTCTCACTATATTTCTCTCTCTCCCTCTCTCTCTCTCTTTCTATATCTTTCTCTTTCTATATATCTCTCTTTCTCTCCCTCTCTCTCTCTCTTTCTCTCTCTCTCTCGCCTTTTCTCTCTCTCTCTCTCTCTCTCCCTCTCTTCTTTTCTCTCTCTGTCTTTCTCTGTATATATTTAATGCATTTAATTTCCTTCTCACTCCCTCCCTCTCAGGTCCTATGTAGTCAACTGTACTAGTGCCAATGCGCCTACTGTCACAGCCCTAGTCAGTAACACAACGGATCTTAGCATCCTCTTTACGTCTGACGACGGTGTCCAGTACGGAACAGACTACACCTGTTCTATCAGACTTACATACTACGGCAATACCAGCGTGGAGGGGCGGATCATACCTATAACAACGCTGGAAAATGTCGGTAAGTGTATTCTAGATTGGTATCAAGTTTGTTTTATGCAGAGTTGTTGTGGTCTAATGGATCGAGTCCTATTGTGGGACTAATGTATGGCAAGACAATTATCTGCATTTGCTTCTCTCCTCCCAGGTGTAGTATGAATGGGTACCGTATATAACAACGCTAGAAAATGTCGGTAAGTAGAGTAATGTAGAGGTGTTGTGGTCCAGTGAATAAGGCCTCGGACTGTGAACCACAAGGTACAGGGCAGGGGCGGATCCAGCCGGCGGCAAGGGAGGGGGCCGAAAAAGAGGCCCACTTTGTGCGAAAATTTGAAAACCGTACCGGCCGATTTTCCGCTCAGTGGGGGGTAGTGAGCACAATTTTTATTTTTTTTTGCCTTCGTAAATTGAAAAAAATTCACCACCACCCCCCACCCCCCTTGAGCGCCAGGAGGGGCCCATCTTCTTTTTTTTCCCAAAAGGGTGTTTTTACATGTTTTTTTTTCTAGGGGAGGGGGCCCGGGCCCCCCTGGCCCCCTCCCTGGATCCGCCACTGGTACAGGGTACGAATCCCTGTCACAACACTAACTGGTAGGATTATTCCTTGAAATTCACTGTGCGCTGATAACGGCTGCCGGAGCTAAGGCTACTGTAATAATTTCCAAAGCTCTTTGGAAGCGCATATGGACGTTATATCATAATGTGTTATGCGCTATCTATCAAGTTAGATAACTTTTTGTTGTTGTATAGGTGTTGTCTAATTAATGGATATGTCGTGGGAATAGATTACATGCCTTGTGGTTGAAGTCCCTCTCCGGCACTAATGTCTGGCAAGACACTAATCTTCATTTGCTTCTCTCCACCCAGGTGTAGTATAAATAAGTACCGTACACGGTAGGAAGATATTTCTTGAATGCTTTTAGTGCATATTTGGAGCAACATGATATAACCTGTGACCCATCTTGCACATGCATGTAGGCCTATGCGCAAGTCACAACTATCTCTCGTAATACGCTATGAAGTCCACACACCAGAACCATCTTTAGTTAATTCTTTCTACATTCCTCTCTATCTGTAGCCTTCTTCTTCATTATGTCATATGATCTGTGACCTATCAAGTCTGACACAATCCCAATTCTTGGACTTCTTCTTCCACGATTACCATCCATCTTCCCTTTCAAGATGTCCTTGAGCATGTTATCCCCCCCTCGATCAGATGTGTCCGATCTGACAAGTTATCACTGTAGTCATTTACTTCGTTGGAATCTGCCCCTTTTCTAATTTTAGAAATTGTTTTTGTCTCGCCTGCATAGCAAAAGCGAGACATAGGCGCCGCTTTTCCGGTGGTGGCGGCGTCAACATCAAAAACTTAACCTAAGGTTAAGTTTTTGAATTTTTAATATAATTTTGAAAGTATAAGTTGTTATTTAATGAAACTTGGACTAAAGGATTATCAAGTATCCCCAATCATGTGAGTAGAATTTCAGGTCACAGAGTCAAGGTCAAAGGTCATTTAAGGTTAACAAACTTAAACTATGTTGTGGCATCAACATCAAATACTTAACCAAAGGTTAAGATTTTGAATTGTTAATATAATTTTAAAAGTACAAGTTATTATTCAATGAAACTTTAACGCTAAAGGGTTAACAAGTATCCCCAATCATGTGAGTAGAATTTCAGATCGCAAAGTCAAAGTCAAAGGTCATTTCAGGTCAACAAACTTAGACTATGTTGTGGTATCAACATAAAAACTTAACTAAAGGTTAAGATTTTGAATTGTTATGATTTTGAATTGTTATCATAATTTTGAAAGTATACATTCCTATTCCATGAAATTTGAACATAAAAGTTATCAAGTATCCTCAATTATGTGATTAGTCTTTTAGGTGACAAAGTGAAGGTCAAATGTCATTTTAGGTCTGCAAACTTAGACTATGTTGTGGTATCAACATAAAAACTTAACTAAAGGTTAAGATTTTGAATTGTTATCATAATTTTGAAAGTATACATTCCTATTCCATGAAACTTGAACATAAAAGTTATCAAGTATCTTCAATTCTGTGATTAGTCTTTTAGCTGGCAAAGTCAAGGTCAAATGTCATTTTAGGTCTGCAAACTTAGACTTTTTTGTGGCATCAACATCAAGATTTTGAATAATTTCAAAAGTGTTTGTTCAAATTCCATGCAACTTGTACCCAAGGGTTATCAAGTATCACAAACCATATGACACAAATGCCAGGTAATAAAGCCAAGGTCAAAGGTCATTTTAGGTTAGTAGACTTGGATTATGTTTTCACAACTTAATATGAGAATTAATAAATCAATTTTTGTTATTTGTTCATATTTCATGAAAGTTATCAATCTTGGTACAAATAATGGTAAACGATTCTTCTGATGATTCTTAGTCAATATTCACTTCAAAATGCTGATTATATTCAGAGGATTCCATTTTGGGGGGCCTGCTAATGGGCCACCCTGCCTATAAATAATGTCCCAACCTCAATTTGTCATCATATCAAATTGCGTAATGCAGGTGGAGAGACCGCCAAGAGCGTTTCCCTTGTTATTTGATGATCTTTTCTCATCTTTCCTTCAGCTTCAACCAACCTCACCGAGTCAGAAGGATTGGGCATTTCAATGCATATCCTCTACTATGACTTTAGGTATGTACAGTACAGTGAAATCTGCTTTAGCGACCACCTTTGTACAAAGACTACCTGTCTATAAAGACCACATTTTGACCACATTTTTAGTCTGACGCGGCCGGGGTTCGAACCCACGACCTCCCGGTTGTGAGGCGGACGCTCTACTGACTGAGCCAACACTCCGGTCGAAGAGAGAGAGGGAGAGATATAACGAGACAGAGAGAACAGCCTTCCAGTAAATGTAGTGCACACTGACAGTCCAGAGAACTTCCAGGGACTAGGCCTACTCATGATGCATCTAATGCCTTTATCCCATTAAAAACCATGTGTCTTCCTCACACGGCTTGCAATCTTTAGTTCATCTTCATGATAAGATGCATATAATCCATGACACATGCTCCGCCGACGATTGCTCCGCCGACAAATGCTCCGCAAAAAGCGACAATTGCTCCGCGACATTTGCTCCGCGACATTTGCCCCGACGTCAAATGCTCTGCCGACAGTTGCTCCGCCGATAATTGCTCCGACGACATTTGCTCCGCCGACAATTACTCCTCCGACAGCTCCGCCTAAAAAGTGCCCTGAAAAATTTAAAAGCTCCAACATTGCTCCTTCCCCAAAGTACCCCGTTGAAGACAAATGCTCCGCCGACGTAGCAGGAGTGCCCCGTACAAGACAAATGCTCCCATTTGCAGCGAAAAAAGATAGGAAGAAAGGAAACGAAAAAAAAGAAAAAGACAAGAAAACATGGAAAAGAAAAGGTCAAGAAAAGAGAAAAAAATGGCTAAAGACAAAGGAAAAGGGACACAAAATAGAATATAGGAAGATTTAATTTCCATATTTTTGCATTGGCCTGTAACTTTGTGTCGGAACGGTGTCGATATAACTAATTATATGAAATATAGGCCTACATGCTCGTGAAATAATCATTGATTAAGAAAAGGGGTGGTAGGCAGGCAAATGGTTTTCAGTTATTATATGAAAAGGATGAAAATTTGCTTGCTCGCTACGCTAGCTTATGTTCGTAATACATTTTGTACATCAGTGATTAAAAAGCGATGCTAGGCACGCAGATGCTTTTCAAAATGAAATGGCAAGCCAAAGAATTTTGACCATTCGCTAAGCTCGCTCGCCAACAAGGAATAAACAATAATCCTGAAATAATACTCGCCCATTTGATTCAAAAGGGGCGTAATGTAGAAATATTCTATTCAAGATTATAACCTATGATTTTTACCTTCCTTGTTCGCCAAATAAAAAACTTAAAAACAAAAACGTCCCCTAAAATGTGTTTGTGCCCTCCCTTTCACGGGGCAAGAAGACAGTTACTTTATGGAAAAAAATATGCCTATAATATGATTATCAAAACAGAAGTGTTAAAAAAATCACTCACTTGCTATGCTAACTCGCGATTATGATTTTAAACATATTCATTTAACGAAGAAGGGCTGAAGGCAGGTAAATGCTATTCAATATAAAAATAAGCTTAAAACCACCCGCTCGCTAAAAATGAAATTGACATCGCCTTAACTATGAATGTGCCCGACCCGTCCCGCAGCAAGAAAACTCAGTTAGATACTCATTATTGTTGAAAATAATTCTTTAGTTTAAAACGCTCGCTCGCCAGTTTATGGTATAAACATGCTCATTTAGTCAAGGAGGGACATTAAGCAGGAAAATGCTATTCAATATCAATGATAAGTCTACATTTTTAGCTCTCTCTCTCTCTCGCTACTATATACCATCGCTTACCAAAAGGGAATAAATATTACCTTAATAATATTGTGCCCAAGAAAAAAATAACTATTTGTTGAAAGAAGGTCGACTCAAGGTTGAGAAAATTTAGTTTCGCTGGCTACGGCCCTGAATAACAACAACAAAACAAATCACACAAAACAAAAACAAAAAATAACCCATGAAAGTAATATTGTCGGCGGAGCAAAAGTCGGCGGAGCAAATGTCGGCGGAGCAATTGTCGGCGGAGCAAATGTCGGCGGAGCAATTGTCGGCGGAGCAGTGTCGGTGGAGCAATTGTCGGCGGAGCAAATGTCGGCGGAGCAATTGTCGGCGGAGCAATTGTCGGTGGAGCAATTGTCGGCGGAGCAAATGTCGTCGGAGCAAATGTCGCGGAGCAATTGTCGCTTTTTGCGGAGCATTTGTCACCGGAGTAATCGTCGCCGGAGCATGTGTCGGGTTACCGATGCATAGCCCTTTGAAGCTTACCAGAAGAAGAAGAAGAGAGACAGAGGGAGGCAGAGAAAAGGAGAGACAAAGAGAGAAAGAGAGAGAGAGAGACAGAGCGAGAGAGAGAGAAAGAAATTCCATCATCCACCATGGAATACACTCTTTCACGGTTAAGGCCGCCATTTTAATTAATACTGAGTGACAATGACAATGACAATGACAATTAATGACAATTTATTCTCATGTCACCCATATTGGGGTATTGGAGAAGTTTACAAACAGTTTGAATTTGTCAATTTAACACTGTAAAATATACAATTCAAATCGAATAATGTTAATCAATATACAAACAATGAATGCTTCAATAGTGCGAATATTTTCATGAGTTGAAAGATTAAGGTTCTATTCAACGAGGCGTCAGCCGAGTTGAATAGAATTAACGTTAATCTTTTAACGAATAAAAATATTCGCACTATTGAACGAATGAAACTATTCGCACTATTGAACGAATGAAAAACATTCATTATTTGTTTTATACAACATCTTTCAACAAATTATGCTTTGCTCCTTATATTAAAGATAAATTAAAGTTGGAGTCAGGCCTTCTCGATTACATTCAGATTGCCTCCGCGTCAGATGCGCGCAGCTAATAACAATGGGATACGTGCAGGGTAGAGAGGTACGTACGCGTCGCAGTCTGCATAATAACCAAAAATGCACGGCGAATATAACCAAAAATGGACGGTCGTGCAATAGTATTATTTATTGAATATCATGTGACCAACAAACTCCCAATCAAATGACAAGGATCTACGTAGGTGTTGTATAATACAAAAAATAACACTATCGAGAGTAGTTAGAAAAATTATATCGATAACAATGTTTTCAGATGCGCATGTATAGTTGCGTCACTGCCTGCGCTGTGCGCTCACATCATATTGACATGGGCGCCATTTTAAATTACGAGTAAACAACTTTGTTTACTCGTAATTTAACGTCAGCGCATGCGCACTCTTCTAACCGTGAAAGGGTGAATTAATATTGTTTTGTCATTCAATCTATAGTGCCACTGAAGATGACTTTGATTCTTCCACCAAAACCTTGAAGACCACGCCTACCTATGTCGACAGCCCTTTCTCTGCTTGGCTACGAGAATCAGACGAACCGACCAGCGACACCTTCTCGGACTGGTTCAGAGATGTTGATAATAACTACGTGTTTGAGACCAACATTGTCATCCCCTGGTTGAAAACATCGTCTATTTATGATCCGATATATAGGTCTGTACTATAACAACTTTTGATTGTAATAAAGATCATACAGTATATTTATTATTTTTTTTGATACACGTTATTATTCATTGCATAATTTTTCATAAAAATTGCAGTGTAAGTCCTGTGAGTTATATTATGTTGGGAAGTTGTTTTCTGATAACTGTGATTTATCTTACAGGTACTGGTCAGAATCCTATTTTCCTCTGGACGGTCTAGGCTATGCTGCTGAAGAACAGAGAGACTGCTCCTACGTCCTTCACAACTTTGGGTAAGCTTCGTAATCATGGATGCCAGTTTGTAAAGCCTTTGCTCGATTTCAGGCCCTGTCGCTTTTCCATTTTAATTTTCTCAGGGTTCCTGTAGGGTATCCTTCAGGCTCAATGGGTAAAACCAACTGGTACTCCTTGCTATAATAATATATAATAATAATAATATGTGTTGTTTACCCAGGGAAGCCTCATCATTATTAATACTGTTCTCCCTGAGGGCCCTGCAATCATATTATTACCCGGCTATTGCCTATCTACCGTTGAAAGGCACTCGAGCCATCAAGGAATTGTTTCCTCACCTGGGTGGAGTGTAAGTGGCAAATGTAGATTAGTATCTTGCCAAAAGACATTAGTGCCACAGAGAGACTTGAACTTTGAACCATGCGATCCACATTCGGTGACGTATCCACTAAACCACGACACCTCTAATTTTGAATATTTGCATGGAACATGTAGATTCAATTTAATTCAATTTCAATTCAATTAATTTCAATTCAATTCAATTCAATTTCATTTCATTTCATTTCAATTCAATTTCAATTCAATTCAATTCAATGCAATTAAATTCAATATCAATCTCATTAAAACCATATAAAATACAAATACAAGTAAAAATACAAAAATATATAATTACAAATATCACGACAATAAATACAAGTAAAGCTTGGTTTTAAAATGAGAAAAATGAAAGATTAAAAACAATGTGAATTTCATCCCTACATTTAAAACGAGAAAATAATAAAGTACTTTACCCTCTACAAATCGAGGGAAAAAACACACAATACAATACAACCCCAATATCGGGTGTTTGGCACCAGGGGCGGATCCAGCCGGCGGCCAGGGAGGGGGCCTAAAAAGGGGCCCACTTCGTGCGAAAATTTGAAAATCGTGCCTGTCGATTTTTCGCTCAGTGGGGGGGGGGGGGGGGGGGGGGGTAGGTAGTGAGCAAAAAAAATTGTTGGCACCCGAAAAAAAAATTTTCCACCGCCACCCCTTGGGCGCCAGGGGAGGGGGCCCATCTTCTTCTTTTTTTCAAAAAAAGGGTGTTTTTACCTGTTTTTTCCTGGATCCGCCACTGTTTGGCGCAAAAGACAGCTTAGACGGTACAAGCAAACCTTGTGGCAAATGAGGGACCGTGCAGAGAGGCAAAGAAAGCAACCGCAGCTAATGTAAACCAATGAAACACCATAAATGAAACTGTATCATGTACTTTTCCATTATCACCATTCAGGTTCACAAGTGCAATCCGAACCGGGATGCATTTCAATGGCAGCGAGGAGGTCACGGTTGGAGGAGGAGAAGAGATCTTTGTTTACGTCAATAAGATACTGGTTTTACAAACTCAGAGAGAATACCAATCGGTTACTCACTGTAAGAAGGTCAGCTTGGCCAATGCTGATGGTGAGTTAGTTGCCAAAGGACGTTAAAGTCGGGATGGGATTTCAACCACGTACCTTGTGATCTGCAGTCGGGTGACTTAACCACTAGACCACAACACCTCTACAGTTCTGCCTCTAACAATAGTTCATTAAAACAAATCTATGACTACTGAATTTGTCCACTCCTGAGGCTTAATGCATGAATCACATGCACTGGATTGATACATCAGAGACCTGTATAATTTGCAGATTATTATACTAAAATAACAATATTTGATTGCCGACATGTTTAATCACCATAATCCTCAAGTTTGCATTAAAAAGCAAATCCATTGTCAGAACTTAGTAATATACATGTAGAAACCAGTTTGAGCTTAATCTTAGTAGCACTGTATGGTTAATGATAAATTGTTGCCAATTTTTTGAGGAAACGCTGATTCATTTGTTTATTTGGAAAATCAGTGTTTTGTTGAAAATGTTGGACTGTTCAACCCTTAGGGCTTATTCAGATATGGCACAGTAAACATTCGCAAAAAAAATGTCACGTTAAAAGAATAAAAATTAAACCTTTAAATGAATGGCAACTAAACGCAACAAAGGACCAGTTCATATTCACTGAGCTCTGTGTTTATGAGATACAGATACTTAAAGTCGGTTTTGCTGCATCATATCCGAGCGAGCCTTTACCGTGCTCAAAATAGAAATAGCATGCATAAAATGTTTGATCCTTTGAATATAAGTTGATGAACTTTACAATAAGAGTGAAGTTTCTCTTTGTTGTAAATGCAGGAGGAGGCACAATAACACCACAAGAGGGCAGTATTGTGAATGGAGAATGTGTTATTACCGGGAGTGTACCTGCAGAAGCCGTTACACTTGAACTTGTGGTGAGAAAATACAGTTATTTATACTTCAAAATTTAAGAACAAATTTTGAATTTATGAGAAAACAATCAAAATATAAATCATTAATCATTAATACTAATACAATTGCTTAAAAGAATATATATAGTTCACATTTCGAGACAATCCCATGGCATGTGCAAAATTAAGTTCTGTTGTTAGCTTTGTTTCAGTAACGCATGCCTAACCCTCCCAGCTCTGAGAGAATCAATGAAAGTACCCCATTACACTTTAAATTTGACATCTAAGTTTACTGATATACTGTGCATTTTGCTAGTATGAAACGTTCTTTTCTATTATCTATCTCTATCTTACATGTAAGCCTAGTTCACATGCAGGTGTCGCAGTGTACCACAACGTATGGAAATGAGCCTTTGGGCTGGTGATGGATGTACACTTATATGCTTTTCACTCTGGTACAATTTTGCTTAGCCCACTTTCTGTTCAGACAGGACTAAAACAGCATGTGTGAAATCAAAAATAGTTAGTTCGGGGCTAAGGAAAGTGCGGGATAGCAAAGTACGGGCTAAATAAAATTATAAGCAAACCAGGTGTGAAAAGCATATTAGTCTCTGTGACTGAATATTGTTATCTTGTCATTTTCAGGTCGGTGAGGCGTATAGATTTGAAATCTTCCACACGGAGAGACAGATGTGTGCTTCAGATTTCTTCTTAGAGTTGAAGAGTTTCAATCTGATTGGAGAAGAGGAGAGAATCATTGATCATTCTATTCATATCAACGAGGGCTTGGACGTCAATGGCATCGTTCAAACTCTCTCAGTAGCGGATTATTTCTCAACCGGCCCCAACTATAATGTTTCCATCATTAGTGGTAAGATATTCTATGATTTTTTTTATATGAAACAAAATGGCTGCTGACAAAATGATTTTCATTGTTACAAAGAATCTTTAGTTTTAAAAGCCAGTGATGTGATGATTTTTCTCAGAATAAACTTTTTGGAAGTGAGATTCATTTCGTCCGTACTTTTTTATTGCTGCGATAAAATATTATTTATTATTCTTGAAGTAGGGAATGTATTCAAACCAGGCTCAAAATACACGGGGGCGACGGGTGATTCGCCCCCGTGAGCTACAAAATCGCCTCCGTCAGATTGCTCACGGGGGCGATTGCAAAATAAAAAATCGCCCCCGTGGAATTATGAAATAAAGATTATCTTTTCTGTTCTAACTTTCACACAATATTGAGTTTCAAATTTCAAACCTTTATCCAATGAAATGGAACTATGGAAGTTAGATTAGCGTGCAGGATTTCTCGCTCGATTTTTTCGGTGTCTAAAGGCCGCCATATTGTAAACAAATGTACGCTTATTTTCGCAAGATGGCGCTATATCTCCCATCTCCACATCGATCTCTATGACTGCATTACCGATACAAACAACGGAAGCTCGCAGTGCAGTGCGACCATCACCAGCGGCTATACTGCGCCGGTAGTACAGGTGTCCACGCTGCCACCTCATATCTGCTGGAGCTAAAGGGCTAGAGGCGATCGCGCAAGGACCGAAACATGGAGAAATTTTTTGTTAATTGTGAATAGCGTGAATCCTCTGAAATCTGGTGATTCCAAAAGACCACCAAATAATGAACCTCGACCAGTAAATTTAATCAATATTGAGAAGAAGAGGAAGACCAAAGACGTATTTAAAAAAGAGCCCCCGTCAGTACTAAAAGAGCCCCTGTCAAAAAGGCTCACGGGGCTCTTTTTTTTTGGAAGAGCCCCTGTGGACAAAACATTAATTTGAGCCCCAATTATACGTCATTTTTCTTTACATGATGTTTTTGGTGTGTATATTTCTAAGATTTTGTAAAGTATATAAACTCTTTGTTTCAGTTATGTTCCATTATTTCACTGCATGCTTACGTCTTTGTAAATTTTATTATATGTAATACAAATTTATAGTGATCAGTACAAAGCCACAGAGACGTGATTTTGACAATGTTGGTTTGGATAATTCAAACCACCATATTTAATCTGGCAACATACACTTTTTGTTTTAAATACAAGGTATAAAATATCAAGTTGTATGTTCAAGTTTCATCTGTCATTTCTTCCTTTTGAAACTAAGGTAACGAGGCAAGACACTTTACCATAAAGAACTACACGGCAGAGAATATTACTGCTGGGATCATCCCCTCCACTGTGGAACCTACCCCTACCTACACCATTGGTGGAACGTCCTTTGTCACATGCTCTTTCATTCCTGTGCAAAGTAAGTAATGCATACGCTTCATGTTATTCTTAATTGTCCAAAAGAATCATGATGGGAAAGGGTTGTGATGGTGGTGGTGGTGGTGATGGTGATGATAATGATGATGATTATGACAATATTGATGATAGTGTAATGATGGTAGTGGTGATAATCATGATAATGATGATGATGGTGGTGATAGTTATGATGATGATGATGATAATGATAATGATAATGATGATGGTGGTGGTGCATGATGATGATGGTGGTGATGATGGTGATGGTGATAATGATGGTGGTGATGATTTGTGTGGTACTGATGAAGATAAACATGTTAATAATGATGGTGATGGTGGTTGTATTCATGATATTAATCATGAATAATATTGATGAAAATGAATACCAAAGAGTACTTTGAACATATGCCTGTCTTTTCTTTTACATATCGTGAAAAGCTGTATACATAATACTTACTCATTTGTTGAAAGTATATGTAAATAAGTTGATCTTATCAATTGAAAAATTGTTTCTTTCTGTTGTTCAATAGTCCCTGAGCCCAATGAAGCAGGCATCCAGGAGTATGATGTCTACACAGATCAAGCTCTACTCACCATCGACAATGAAGTGGACTACGAGGTCGCCTACGACTATCTCCTCATCATCAGAGTAGAAGACAATAACTCATCTCCGCCTCGTTCAGGAGAGTTAGCGGTTCAGGTATGCTTACAGCTGACACTTTTTGTAGAGGTGTTGTGGTCTAGTGGATAAGTCTCCAGACTTTGAACCACAAGGTAAGGGATTTCAATCCTTGCAACATCACCAATGTCCTCTGGCAAGACATTAATCTACATTTGCCACATTCGACCCAGGTGAGGTAAATGGGAAGCTGGCATGAATTAAATCCTTAAAATGCTAGAGCGCCATAATGGTAGCCATGCTAAAGCCAAAGTAATAATTGTGTAGCGCCACGAGTGTTAAGTCTGACAGACATGGGTGCCAGATGTTTGTGCCCACAATAACATTATGATTTCACACAATACCCTTTCAACCTTTATTCCTTAGGCAAGGCTAGCTCATGTGTCTCACATAGCATAATACTATTAAATGTTTTCAGGTGTAATCTGTATTGTGTTATGTATTGTTACTCTCTTTTCTCCAGATATATGTTGATGATATCAATGATAACTGCCCAATCTTCAACGGCGACGACAGTTTCCAATTCTTCCCTCTTCCTGTTCTCAATAATGCTGAGCTGGCCGTTGTCAATGCCAGTGACCAAGACTCAGGAGTTAATGCAGAGCTGACTTACCTCTCTAATGCTCTCTCAGAAGAGTAAGTGAAGCTTAAAACATATTCTAAAGGCTTGTTCAGATATGGAGCGGTAAATCATCGCCAACCAAAAAAAAATCCACCACGCTTCTTTACGTGTTAATGAGTGGCAACAGTGCGCAACAAAAGACTTGCGCGTATTCACTGAGCTCTGTGGTATAAGATACAGAAATGGGAAGCGTGTTATACTTGACGTCATCATTAATAAACTGCCACGGTTTGCCATGTCATGTCTGACCTAGCCTTAACTGAGCTTTTGAGAGCTAGTTTTCACTGAAAGGGGGGGGGGTGTCATTTTTCCAATATTGAGATTTGATTTGATTTCATTTATTATCATTTCCAAACATGAATTAAAACAATATAACATGATGGCATGGTTGATAATCAACAAAAAGTAAACAAACTTACAATAAATAGATAACCCTCATATATATATATATATATATAACCTATTTATTTTCCATATACTAAGAATCTTGCTCTACGATTGGTCAAAAGTCAATCAGGTGATGAAAGATAGTTCGCCCATCATTGATGGGAGAAGAAAAGTTTGTTACACTGTGTAGATAGTACTACTATCTTCAGTGAAAGTGCGTTGAGAATACGTACGTAGATAAGTACTGCATGCACTGAACGTATCATACACCGTTTGCTAGCTGTTAATTGAAGACTTATTGCTCTAAAATGACGGAAGAAGTGAAATACTTCCGATGTGGAATATAAAGCAAATAATCACCTTTTGGATTCAGGCGATGGCAAACTATCACTTCCTCGGCGATCTGAATGTATACGCTATCTTTCCTCAGTTTCGCTTCGGAAAGATAGCTACATCCAGATCGCCTCGTAAGTGATAGTTTGTCATCGCCTGAAACCAAAAGGTGATTATTTGTTTAATATATAGAGAGAAAGAAATTGTCAAAAATAGTATTATTCACCAATATCTAAGATATTGTCTTTACTGCATATACAATGTACATGCCCTTCCTTTCTCAATGATGTTAACAAAATGATATCTTCTTCTTCGTCTTCCCAGACGTATCGGAAACTCATCCTTCTTCTTGGTGGAGATGATCGTGGCTGTAATAGATGCAGGGTCGCCAGTCAGAGGTGACGTAGCTAATGTCAATCTTACCATCAGCGAGACGTGTCTCTACGACGTCTTAAAACAACCCATTGAAACCCTCATCTTTACCAACGAGACTACGGGAGGACTGTTTCTTAGAGTCCCCAAGTATTACCTCTATGAGTATGGTAAGTTCTAATGGCATGATCCCATTGAAACCCTCATATATACCAACGAGACTACGGGAGGACTGTTTCTTAGAGTCCCCAAGTATTACCTCTATGAGTATGGTAAGTTCTGATGACAGGATCCCATTGAAACCCTCATCTATACCAACGAGACTAAGATAGGACTGTTTCTTAGAGTCCCCAAGTATTACCTCTATGAGTATGGTAAGTTCTGATGACAGGATCCCATTGAAACCCTCATCTATACCAACGAGACTAAGATAGGACTGTTTCTTAGAGTCCCCAAGTATTACCTCTATGAATATGGTAAGTTCTAATGGCATGATCCCATTGAAACCCTCATATATACCAACGAGACTACGGGAGGACTGTTTCTTAGAGTCCCCAAGTATTTCCTCTATGAGTATGGTAAGTTATATTGGCAGGAAATTAATAGTAGCACAGTGTTTTGAAACATTAGTATTAATTGTTTGTTTATTTGTTTTACCTGACTGATAAGAAAGCATGTGTATGCTTGTATTGCTTATATTTCTATAAATCACTCTCTATTTTCTAATCATGTCTTTCGTATCTCTTTTGCCCTCTTACTTTCTTCCTTTCTCTGCCTCTCACTATCGATCTCCCTTTCACTCTTTTTCTAAGTAATGTATTGATACGTCATATTGGATATTGTATTGTACTTAAATATTTAAATAAGTGGAAACCTCTGAAATTTGTGTATGTTTCTATAAGGTATTACAACAGGGACCTGTTTCACAAAGCTTGTTTTAAATGACAAATGACCAAAATCAGTGACAAATCTGCTGATAACCAATCAGAAGCAAGGATTTCAGTAGCTTATAACAAAAACTGTCATTTGTCACTGATGACAGGTTTTGTTAAATGGGGCCCAGGTTATTCCATAAAACGGTAGCTGCATATGATTTTGTACCATATTTCTTTTCTCTCAAATCGTCTTTAAGTTGGACTTAACTATGGCAGGCAGGCATGCCGCTGTTTGCTCTCACCGTTGTGATCTTTAGATGATATTCTTTCCTTCTATATATAATGAATTATCCAAAACTGTAGATTTGTGACCATGATTTGTACGTCCCTTGAAAGAGACCAATGCCAGTAAATGGTGAGAGCAAACAGACCTTAGTCTTTGTGGAACACTCCCCTGTTTACATGTCCCCCCTCTTGATCTGTCTGCCAGATTGCAGGGATGCACGAGGGATGGCTAATGGTGTGATCCAAGAAGCCCAGCTCTCATCCTCCAGTGAGACCAATCAAAAGTATGATGCTGACAGAGCAAGGCTCAACTTGAAACCAGATCCTGATATCCCTGCTGGATCAGGTAAGATATGATGCACAGGTGATGATGAGGAGGAGGAGAAGAAGGGTTAAGAAGGGTTAAGAAGAGGGGAAGAAGAAGAAGAAGAAGAAGAAGAAGAAGAAGAAGAAGAAGAAGAAGAAGTAGAAGTAGAAGAAAAAAGTAGAAAAAAGAAGAAGAAAAAGCAGGACAAGAACAAGAACAAGAACAAGAACATTAAGAGATAAGAAAAAATGAGAGAAGAACAAGAACAAGAACAAGAAGAAAAAGAAGAAGAAGTAGAAGTAGAAGTAGAAGTAGAAGTAGAAGAAAAAAAGTAGAAAAAAGAAGAAGAAAAAGCAGAACAAGAACAAGAAGAAGAAGAGTTAAGAAAAGGAAGAAGAAGAAGAAGACGTAGAATAAAAAGAGGAGGAGGAAGAAGAGGAGGAAGAACAAGGATGCAATGCTACTAATTATATTCCACATCATCATTTGGTTTCTAGGGTGGATACCAGCCTCATCCAATACCAATCAGTGGATCCAGGTAGACATGGAAGAAGTAACCATCTTCTCTGAAGTTTTAACCCAGGGTAGCAATGACATGGAATACTGGGTGGAAACATTCCAGGTTGCCGTTAGCAACGATACCTCCAGCTGGTCTTACATCTTGGAGGATGGGAGTGCTAAGGTAGGAATTGAACCGTGAACCATGTGATTCACAGTAGGCTACAGTGACGTATTAACTAGACCAAGACACCTGAAAACCGCTTTAACAGTAATTGTCCTTTAATGGTATCTTTAATAACACTGCTTCACTACTGTCCTTTGGCAAGACATTAATCTACATTTGCCACACTCGACGCCGGTGAGGTAAATGCATGGTTACCTGGCAGGAATTAATTCCTTGAAATCTTTGAGCACCATAATGGCAGCCATGCTAAAGCCTGGGTAATAATATTGTAGAGCGCATGAGTGTCAAGTTTGACAGACATAGGCGCTTTACAAGAACACACTATTATACATTTGAATACTGAGTACTGGCTTGGAACTTTTTACCCCTAAGAAAAAAGGAATGCATTTATATTTGTTACTTTTAAAATAAAAACTGTCTTTCCTGTTTTTACAGACTTTCACGGGGAACTCTGATCAGAACACTGTGAAGAGTAATATCTTTGATGAAGTCTACGCTCGTTATATAAGACTCTACCCTCAGTCATGGAACGATGAAATTGCTCTCAGGTTCGAGATATTAGGATGCACCACAGAGAGAAGGTTTAGACGTAAGTTGATATTTGAAGTCTTTACCGATATATCTTTTAGTTGCTTTGTATAGTACAGAAATACAAGTACAGTGTATCTGGTTTTTACTCTGGTAACTTGTGTGAGGTTTAACCTAGTTGTAAATATGAGCCAGTGTTTTTATGAGTCCAGATTTTCAAGCGAGGAAATCAAATTGCCTCTTGAAGTGTTATTTTTACTACATATTATTTTTACTACATATTATATTTACTACATATTATTTTTTACTACATATTATTTTTACTACATATTATTTTTACTACATATTATTTTTTACTACATATTATTTTTATTACATATTATGTTTTACTACATATTTTGTTATTACTACATATTATTTTATTACTACATATTATTTTTTACTACATATTATGTTTTACTACATATTTTGTTTTTACTAGATATTATTGTTTCTACATATTATTTTTTACTACATATTATTTTCACCAAATTATATTTTTACAACATACTATTTTTACTTCATATTATGTTTACAACATATTATTTTTACCACATTTTTTTTTTTAAATACATATTAATTTTGACTACATTTTATTTTTAATACATAAACAAACATGAATCTTTATATTTGTATATTTTCAGGTTAATTATATGAGAAAGATAATTTTCTTTTCAGGTATGGAGTATATAACAGCAAAGCACTTTGGGTATCATTACCCCAGGTATGCTTTTAATTAGCTCTGGCAACCATAACATTTGTTTCAGCGCACAGTCCATTTCAAGGAATGCTCTTACCAGGTATCGCCCAGTACTCCTCGGTCAAGAGAGACAAATGTAAAGTAATGCCTTGCCAAAGGACGTCAGTGAAGTAGGAGGGGCTGCTGGCTTTCTCCATCTCGTGATCTTGTGATCCACAGTCTGGGACTTTTTCACAAGACTCTTCTATCTTTTTAATGTGCTAAGTATTTAATTTGAGTAAGTTTTAGCTCGAAAGCGAAATTGGGCAACGATATGTTTCTAAAATTTTGTATTGGACAATGATGATTGTTGTGTTTATTTTGTATAGATTTATCGCAGTGCGAGCGATGTGAGACAACCAATTACTGTATAGGGGATGGTCTTCAGCGCCCTTGTGGTCGATGCGAACCTCCATCAGATGACTGCGATCGATCTCCTACTGAACATTCATTTGGTCATGCGTCAGAGTGTACTACATGCCCTATCGGATGGGTAAGGCATTCAGTTATTCCAAAGAGAATATCTAAGATTCTTACCCAAAAAGTCACAAACTTTCATCATAAACTATTTTCATGTTAGATGCTGCTTATAAGTATTGGCTTGCATAGTGATGTAGATAAATCAGGAATTACCAGCTTTATTTCCATCAAAAAACTTTAAAGGCTTTGCAGAGAAACAGTAGGCCTACTATGAAATTTTGCATAAATGTACAGAAAGGAGATGTTATAGACAGCAAAATAAAGTGTTGATTTTAGTGATTTGATTGATGTTTTTTTCTTTTCTGTTTATGTCTTCCAGCTCTGTGAGAATGGGTATGCTACTCATTGCCCCACCTACACCTATGCAACATGTAATACAACGGTAAGTAGATATACGTTAAGCAAAATGATGAAGCCTCGTTATTAACTCTGGGACTGGTAATAGTCATAACTCCAAAGGTTCTCTCAAATTCATTGAACTGTTTTAGATAATTTAGAATTCTATTAAACTCATTTTATTAATCAGCAAGTGAAAAGTTTTCAGAAATGTGTTGCAATCCTTACATTTGATGTTGTATTATACATTTCATTTTCCTTAAAGTGACTCGGTATCATTGCCTCAGATTCTGAAACAAAATCCTGGATTTATTAGCTCATGCTGCAATCATAATTATAAACCTTTAGGTCAGTCAGGAATCCCATGACTTTTACAAGTCGATCGCCTGTCTGATTATCAAGATATTTTTTATTAGAAATGGAAATTTCATTTTTCGTTTTCCAAACGATTTTTAAAACACTACGGTCTACTGGGGAAAATGAGTATGGTAAAACCGGTCACTCAAAGGTTTTTACTTTTTTGAGGCACTTCATGATCATTTTGAAGCGCATTTTTTAGGGCCTCAATATTACACCATATCACAGACACTGATAACACGTAGGGCCATGCATCTAAGATTTAACCTTGTTAAACGATGCCTTTAAAGATATGTAGGCCTACCGTAATTAATGTACGTCTAAGATTATTTTATCTTGCAATGCTTTTAAGTTAACCTGTCTTTAAGTTTTGGTTGGTGGGAGTTGGTAGTTGTAATAGTAATGCCTTGAGTGCTCTTCCTCCTTTTCAATTCTATGTAGAACTTTCCTGATGAGTGAACAACATGTGAAGCAGGATAAGCTTGTTTTAATGGATTTAGAAAGAGAAATTGCGATGGAATATAGAAATAATGAATCTACATGTTATTTCTACCCTTGACTGCACAATATGTGAAGCTGGATCAGGATCAAGATAGATCGAGATACAAACTACATAGATGTAGAGGACTTTTGATTCAGATGGAGAGAGAGAGAGAGATAGAGAGTAAAGATAGAATTAATCTCATTTGATTTGGTAATAGTATACTGTTTTTAGATACAAAGAACAAGACAGAAATATGCATAGAGATAGATTATCTGGTTTCTGTGTTCTCCCTTTATTCCATTTTAGTACTGCCCTAGTGAGTGTACAACTTGCGAGGCAGGATCAGCCTGTTTTGATGGTATCAAATCGATATGTGGAACTGGAAAATTCTCACAAGGCTATGATACAGGTAAATACTCACTCTACAGTGAGAGAGAGAGAGAGTAATTGTGCATATATATATATATATATATATACTCACTCTAAAGATGTTAGGGAGGAAGAGAGAAAGAAAGAGAGAGAGAGATCTAGGGGAGAGAGAGAGAGAGGGGGTACTTGTGCATATCAACCAGATTCCATGTACAATACGTAGCACTGTTCTGTTGTGTGTCCATATTGTTTTGGTGGTATTGAATAAATTTGTGGAACTGGAACATTATCAAAATGTTATATGATACAGGTAAATACTCACTCTGAAGATGTTAGGGAAGGAGAGAGGGAAAAAGAGTGAGAGCCAGACGAAGAGATAATGTTATGATACAGATGAATACTGTAAAGATGTTAGTGAGAGTGTGAGAGAATAACTGAAAACAGAAATAGTGAAACAAAGCAAGTTATGTAATATCATTTAATTTCCGTTTACAGAGTTTTGTAAAGCGTGTGCTCGCGGCTCCTTCAACAACAAGACTGAGCAGTCTGAGTGCACGTGCTGTGACAGCGGGTTCGGTAGCACTGAAGGCAAGACGGAGTGCGCCCCCTGTCGGATCAGTGAATATTCAGAAGGGACCTGTGACCTCTGTAAGACGTGTATATCAGAGGCTGATTGTGAGTATAATCTACAGTAGTCAGTGATATCTAAAAGTGTATACCTGCATGTAATCTAAATGTTTACGTGCCACTCCAATGTCATATACATGTATATTATATATATTTAGGGCTAGTTTTACCCATAGCTAGTTGAAATAAATAGTTACGTCACCGGATATTGCTTCTGTTATCTAATAGTGTTGTATTTTAATGTCATCTGAATGTTTATGAGCCACTCAGATGTACCCCAATGTATATCTTAAGGGCTTGTTTTACCCATAGCTAGTTGAGAGCAATAAAGTTACGTCACAGGAAGTTGCTTCTGATTGGTCAGTCATTTCATGAAGCTCAAAAGAGTTGTACAAGATTGTACAAGGGAGGAAAACATTTGAAGCTCCTTTATTTAACCTATGACCGTGCTCTTTACCAAGTTATTGTTTGCATGACATAGGGTAGCAGTGGTGGGATCGTAACAGGTACTTCTATTTCTTTGAGTGGAAGGGACTTTTTCTTCCCATCCTAACATTGAAATACAACTAAACGTCAAACCTGACCCTTGAAACTGGTTTTGTAATAATTATTTTTAAAGTTCGTGACACAGAAGGGTTATTATTGATAAAAGTAATCATTGCTTATCGATATTTAACAATGTATAATTACTAATACGTTTCACTTTCTATGTATATTGCAAATATCATTTGATATAAATTTTATCTAAGCATTCTATTCATGTTTTGATTGAGTTATGGAAATAAAATGATTTTAATTGAATTGAATTAAATAATTATTATGTCCGTTGGGATCTAGGTCCATGTTTCACGGATTCGGGACCATGTACTGAGGGTGTGGTCTGTGTCAATACAGGAGCAGGAACATACAGGTGTCTGGACTGCCCTAAGGGGTACACTGGGAGTGGAGATAATTGTGTGGATATAAATGAGGTAAGAAAAGAAGGTAGGGGGAGGGGAAGGAGAGAAGGAGGGAGCAGGAGCTGGAACATATAGATGTCTAGACTGTCCTAAGGGTTATACCGGGACTGGAGATAATTGTGTTGGGATTCATGAGGTACGGAAAGAGGGGGAGAGAGAGAGAGAAAAAAGAGAAAAGGAAAGAGGGAGTGGGGAGGGAGGGGTGGTGGGAGAGGAAGGAGAGGGAAGGAGAGATAGAGAGAGAGAGGGAGGGAGAAGGGGAGGGCACTGGGGGAGCAGCAGCTGGAACATACAGATGTCTTGGCTATTGTAAGAGGTATACCAGGACTGGAGAAAACTCTGTGAATAGAAATGCGGTAAAGAGCGACTTGATATTCATTTGAAATATTGTGACCGTTTTGTCATGATTTTTTTTCTTCTTTCCCCCCAGTGTGAAGAAGCCAACCCATGCTTCAACACCAGCGCCTGTGTGAACTTTGAACCCGGCTTTGAATGTGGAGCCTGCCCTCTTGGTTACGAGGGTGAAACACCCCATGGGATTGGACTGGACTACGCCAATGCTAATACTCAGGTATGGTAGCTGCAAAGAGAACCAACGTTAAATCATATACTTTAACTTGATGACTACTTAATTCTGTCATTCCCTAATGCCTATCCGTCTCTCGGATAGGACGTTAAATGGAGGCCCTGTGTAGAGGAGAGTCACCACCTTTGCACTTTAAGAACCCACTGCACTATTCGTATAAGAGTAGAGGGAAATTAAACCCCCGTGTAGTGGTCCACCTGCACACCCTCAATCAGTTATACTGGGAGGAGAGACACAAGGGTTACAGTGATCCAGTTCGCTTTTTCGCCTCCCAGGCACAGGTGACGCCAAGTAATAATAATGATAATAACTAGACATTGAGTTCGTCAAGGAGACAAATTAGGTGATCTGCCGCTTTGATCGAGACATAACATGTGTAGAAACTCAATGGGAGATTTGGTCTTTAAAAAAAAAATCACGTCCTCCACTCGTATAACACGCCTATGTGTATAAGCTAATTTAGTAATCAAGGATGTAGAAACAGTAGAAATTATTGTGCTGACTATTGTTCGGACAACCCTGTTACCATTATATTAATGACAGGAGTAGGCGAACAAACAACAAAATAACACGTCATTCATAAAGTATAAGTTACGATTATTTATTATAGGAACATGTCGGATCGTACAGAGCAGCAAGAAAAGCGATATTGACGGTCGAGAAACGTGAGGAAAAAATGTGCAGATGAGAATTGTAAGAGAGATAAAGTATCGATGGAGAATAGTAAGAAAGAAGAGGCATTCACCGAATCTTACCATGAGACCAGAAGGCTGGACTGGATGTTTAGATTAACGACCCAGCCAAGTATCATGTTTTGACGGTGGCTTGGGTGGGTCGATGAAAAGGATAACGAGTAGAAGGAGCGTTAATCCTAACCAGAGGACCTGTGTGCATGTCGGCCAAAGCAAAAAGAGAAGACGAAAAGAGTTGTGTGGTCGTGAGATCGACAGATCGAGAGCTAGATAGAGAGAGAGAGAGAGAAAGAGAATGTTGAAAGACTACACTATGCGGCCGATCACCTAATAACACATAGAGAGAAATTCAAACTTTAAACAAGAATCCCATCCTCCATTCTTATAACACGTATAAAAGAAGTTCTGAAACGTGTAGACTATCCATGACGGAAATGTAACACAAACTCAATGGGAAATAGCACGTACAAGTAGAAACCATAATGGCAGATTTTGCATTCTCCACCTTAAAGGCATCGTTTAACAATGTTAACTCTGAGATGCATGGCCCTACGTATTATCAGTGTCTGTGATATGGTGTAATAATGAAGCCCTGAAAAAATTGCGCTTCAAAATGATCATAAAGTGCCTCAAAAAAGTAAAAATCTTTGAGTGACCGGTTTTACCAAACTCATTTTTCCCCAATAGACTGTAGTGTTATGAAAACCGTTAGGAAAACGCAAAATTTGATTTCGATTTCCAATCATAAATATCTTGATAATCAGACAGGCGATTGGCTTGTAAAAGTCATGGGGTTCCTTACTGACCTAAAGGTTTATAATTATCATTGCAGCATGAGCTAAATCCAGGATTTTGTTTCAGAATCTGAGACAAAGTTACCCAATCCCTTTAAATCGGAATTTTGACCACGATGCAGTCTTCTGATCAAAATTTCATTAGTTGTAAATTTGTAGAGTTAGGTCTCAGCTACAATATGATAAAATATGATAAAATATGGGCGACATCGGAGTAGGGATAGACGAGATATATTCAAAACAACAACGGCAAATATTACCTAATCAAATCAAATTTATTTTTCCCCCTTAAAAGTGGCACTATGCTTCACGTCAAAGCATTTTAACAGCAAACGTAATACATGAAATCGCATCACCAATTCATACCCTATCAGGACATGAAATTTTGTTGGGGGGTAACCAGCCATTCTGAAGATTTATAGCGGATTCAAAATAGGTACTTGTTTAAAACCAATTTTGGAAACTTTTGCAAAAGCGCGCGTGCGTCAATTTTGGGGTTAAATTGAGCTAAATTTAGGTCAATAAAGGCTAAAAGCGATTTCAAATTGCTAAAAATTGTATCAGCAACACAATACAAGTGAAAACATTGATTTAATACATTCAGTGTGGACGGCACGCGCAAGAACGCGCGCAAAATGTTGAAATGCTAAAAAGGTCTGGAACGAGTAGTAAATTGGTCCAATAAGCATTTTGACCAATTTTGAACTTTGACGCACATATATGCGTCCGCCACGACACAGGCACGGACATGCGTGTGACCAAAAGTTTACCCATGACTTCAAGTTAATGCATATCAAAGTATCAAGTATGAATGAAATATGGTCAATATCAGAAATTAACAAAATGGCGCCTAGATGACGTCACGCATTAGTAATACAAAAAAATCCCTTCAATAGGATCAATAATCATGCATTCATGAGATATCCACATAACAAAATTCATACAGAAAGGATGGAAGAAATCAATAGGTGCGCTAATAATGAATACAGGGGATAATCCAGTCCCGTAGGCACTAGTAGATTACTGAGTTCTTTGGATTCACGTTGCACAATTCCTTTGTAGTTGTATTGCCTTAATCAAGATTACCTATAATGAAATTTAAACTGTAATGAAATGTTGATCAGAAATTTCGAAAAAAATTGGCATCTGTTTATTTTCACTACCTAACTTATACATGTAGTGGTAGATGTATAATTCTCTGTGCTTAAAGATAGCCTTAAGTTTTGGTAATGATAGAAAATAAATTCTCACAGAATCCAACAAAACTGACACTGAATGTTCAAGATTACAAATAAATGACATTTGTGACAAACGATTTTGGTTAAAAATGTATAGGGGCTGAGTAATGAGCATAGAAAGATAAGGAAATCAAGCTTGGTAAGTAGTCCCGACACCATAATAATAATTATAAAACGGTGCTTATAATGTGCTTAATACAGGTCACTATGTGCAAATGAGAGATGTGGTTTTCATTGGAGATGATTTCCAGCAAGTTGTTGTGAGTTTGTTTTTATTTTACTGGTTCAAACGATCAATCTACTGCAGGATAAACAATCCAGAATGAATTATAGGCATGTTCTCTCGACATACGATTCTTTGCCAGAGCTCAAGATTAGCTCTAACAGTATTTGGTTTTCTGTCACATTTTTTTCTGGTTTTTCAGCCGTAGTCTACTGCTCAATGTTTTTATGTGCTTTCATTGTTAAGTTTCACATGCCATGTATGTATTTCATTCCTGTAAATCAGTAAGCAATTACATAAATAGACATTAGTATTTACAATTTGAAGAGGTTATAAAATTTGATTAATGCAGCCATTTAGATAGTCCTTTCCCACATATATTTTAACTACTATTTTGTTGTTGTCTGCAGGTGTGTTCTGATGTGGACGAATGTGCTGTAGACAACGGAGGCTGTGATCCTGACGTGGAGTGTATTAATACAGTGGTAAGATATCCATAATACTCAATTTCGATACTTTGTCTTTGTTACTATGTTGCCAAACTATCGATTATCTGTTCATACATGTAATTTCTTACTAGGTGATGGTGCATGGTATAGAGGTTCATCCACTTGAATCTCTCATGAACGAGAGTTATTCTTGTGGTTCGTGTCCACCAGGCACATTTATAATACTGTTTTTGGTATTGCTCAACTCTTCTCTTCTTCTTCTTCAACTCTTCTCTTCTCTTTTCTTCACACAATCATATTTGTTCTCATGAATATATTTTCAGGGAGCTATTCTTGCGGCACGTGTCCACCTGGCTATCTTGTTAATACTGTTGTTGGTAGGGTTCAATTTTTTTTATTCTTCATCTTCAAATCTCGTCTTGTCTTGTCTTCTCCTCTCTTCTCCTCTCTTCTCCTCTCTTCTCTTCTCCTTTCTTCTTCAACTCTTCTCTTCTCTTCTCACTCTCATATTTTTTTCACCTACATGTCCACCCGGGTACCTTTATAATGCTGTTGTTGGTAGGGTTCAAATTTTCTATTCTTCTTCTTCAACTCTCGTCTTGTCTTCTCTTCTCCTATCTTCTATTCTTTCCTCTCCTCTCTTCTCTTCTTCAACTCTGATCTTCTCTTCTCACCATTATATTATTCTCCTCATGAATATTTTTCCAGGGGAGTTATTCTTGTGGAACGTGTCCACCTGGCTATCTAGGAAACACTGTTGTTGGTTGTACACCAGGAGGAGACTACTGTGCTTTGAGTTTAGACAATTGCCATGACAACGCAACCTGCACGTCAACAGGAGCGGGTACATTTACTTGTGAGGTAAGAAAATATCTCAAATCATTTTCAAATGACATCATATGTTGACATACCATCATGACTTGTTACTCTCAATATAAACATAAATTTAGACAATTAAGGGAAATACAAATAAAATGAAAATGAAAGAAATTAAAAAATGGAATGAAATGACATGAATCTGAACTTTTGTGCAAAATATGTACTTCGTCAATATCATGTCAACCCATACATAATGTTACTCTAGATTTTGTGCATGTATATTTGTCATACATATTGTATTACTAGGGGTGCATTCAAGCGACTTTTTCACCATAGGCATGCGTTTTTCAAAGACGTTTAGTTAAAAACACGGTTGCGTTCAAGCGATTTTTCATCGGTCGTAAAAATAAACGTGTTTCATAATGCAATCATAAAACTCTGAAAAAGATCGAAAAAGATTTTGTAACACGGTCGCTAAAAATCACTTGAACGCAACAGAGATCTCAATCATGATTCTGAGGTCATTATAGTGGCCTGCTTCAAACAAATTCAGAAAGACCTGTACTTCCTAGTTCTTACTTCCTTTGTCAAACTGCGCAGTGTGGTGCACAGTGGCTGGGCTTGAAATGAGCGAGAATCAGCGTTGATGGAAAATTGCTTGAACGATCTCCCGCAGTAACCGTGTTTTCTAACAGCCTTTTGATTGATGATTCATGTTTGTGATTCTAGCTTCCAAAAAATTGCTTGAACGCACCCTTTAATTACTGTTCTGTTGTTCATTAGTCTTTTATTGCTTGTAAAAATCCAGTGTAAAATCTCATCTTTATATGGACGAATAAAAGAAAATTGAATTTAATTCAAATTTCTCTCAGTGCAATGATGGTTATGCTGGTAACGGCGAGTTCTGTGGAGTTGATATCGACATGGACGGCCGACCTGTAGAGTCGCTTAAATGCAATGATGGTTCAAGCAACGAATGCAAGGCAGACAATTGTGAGTTTGTACCGAACAGCGGGCAGGACGATGTCGACGGTGATCAGATTGGAGATGAATGTGATAGGGATGATGATAATGATAACATCTATGATCAAGAGGTGAGTTCATTTCGCATTCATTACAACAGTTTTAAGCATAATCTAAAACTTCACCTGATGCAGAAGCTTCGAAATTGAGCACCACACTTTTGTATGTGTGTAATTACCAATTTACTATTTCTTTGTCCCTTTCTTGTTTGTGTGTGTGTGTTAGTTTTTGCATTTTCTGTAGGATACCTATGAGTTTCTGTAACTTTTTGATGATCCAACCACTTCGTAATTTTCCTTTAGTGTATTTTCCATTTTATTGTCTTATCCATATTTGTAAGAAATATTTCATTGTATTCTTTGAGTTTGCAGGTTTTTATGGAAGTGGTGAATGAATTCAATTCAATTCAATTTTATCATCTTTATAGCCCAATTTTTGTATCATTCTTGAAATAATGGTACCATAAATAAGGTTAAATAAGGATCGTCATGTTAAAGATAAACTCGAGTTCTGGTAATGATAGAAAATAAATTCTAGATAGTCCTGAATATTTTATAACGATAATAATAAGCAAATAATTACCGTTGGGGAAGGTGATGGAACAAACTATCACTTCCGAGGCGATCTTGATGTAGCTATCTTTCCGAAGCTGAGGAAAGATAGCGTATACATTCAGATCGCCGAGGAAGTGACAGTTTGCCATCGCCTGGATCCAAAAGGTGATTATTTGCTTTATATTCCACATCGGAAATATTTCACTTCTTCCGTCATTTTAGAGCAACAAGTCATCAATTAACAGCTAGCAAACGGTGTACGATACGTACAGTGCATGCAGTATGGTGGTGTGACTATACAGAGTGAGTCAGAAAAAATGTCCCACTTTTTAAAAGTTGTATTGTTTGAAGTATGAATATTTAATCACAGGTTTCATGATATGTCTTGATAGAGTTATCCTCCAAGTACATTTAGGTACCATTTTCATTTGAATCTCTGCATGCATGACTGAACATCAGACAATATTTACAAGACTGCCAGATCTCACTTGCGCCAAGTTGCTGGGTGAGGAATAAAATAGTGTTTTGAACAAAGACAGCCAGACAGACAAAAACACACACACATGCACGCACGCACACACACATACACGCACAAACACACACATACGCACACGAACAGGCACACGCACACAAATGAGCGTTAAATTCCCGACAAGGCCCACCCGAAATGTTATTTTTTGTCGGGAATTCTTCTTCTCGTACGAAAAGTTGAGTGGCCGCTGTCCTCTTGGTGCGTATTGGCGGATGTTGTGCGTGTTGAGCTTTATGATGATGATGATGATGATGATGATGATGATGATGGTGGTAGTGAATGTGTACTAAAAGGGAAAGATTGTCAGGAAATGCCACTTAAACATTTAGCGATCTTGATAAAAATCAATGGTTAATCAGAAAAGAGGAAATTATGAAACAATTTTTACCGTGTGCTGTGTGTTGTGTGTGTGTGTGTGTGCGTGTGCGTAAATGCGTTTGTGTGTGCGTGTGCGTGTGTGTGTCTGTGTGTGTGTCTGTCTGACTGTCTTTGTTCAATGCACGGTTTTATTCCTCACCCAGTAACTTGGCGCAAGTGAGATCTGGCAGTCTTGTAAAGATTGTCTGATGTTCAGTCATGCATGCATAGATTCAAATGAAAATGGTACCTAAATGTACTTGGAGGATAACTCTATCAAGACATATCATGAAACCCGTGATTAAATATTCATACTTCAAACAATACAACTTTTAAAAAGTGGGACATTTTTTCTGACTCACTCTGTAGTTCGCGCGTGACCAATGTTCGCGTACTAACACTAAAAGCGCTTAAAGAGGAGTGTGTGTGTGTGTGTGATTCGGTTTTTACAGACGTGTATCAATCAGATATGATTATTTACGTCTGGGGACCGACCTTTAACGTCACCATCCGAAAGACGTGACTCAGTTTCGAACCTGCGTCCTCGGCTGAATCAGTTTGTAACTTCCACTGTTAGCTGGATTACAGGCGCACGCCACAACGCCTAGCAATACGCAACGCACTTTCACTAAAGATAGTAGTACTATCTACATAGTGTAACAAACTTTTCTTCTCCCATCAATGATGGGCGAACTATCTTTCATCACGTGATTTACTTTTGACCAATCGTAGAGCAAGATCCTTAGTATGTGGAATATAATCATTACTATCATTTGCTATTGCAGAATCACTGTCAGTATGTGAGCAAATCGGAATCAAGCAGACGCTAATGAAGGTGTCTAGATAGTCATTACTATAATGATGATAGTATAGTAATAATGACTGCTATGAGAGGCATAGTTGTTTTTATATTTTTGATCAATACAATTCTGTTAATTCTACTACTACTTCTACTACTACTACTACTACTACTACTACTACTACTATTACTACTACTAGTAATCATAGTGATATTAACAGATACACGTAGCACTTAATACTACTTGTAATGTTTCTAAACACTGTACAATTATTACCCCAGCATTAGCTGAGCTACAATGATAAGACCCTCCTATCATTTTATTAACTTCCAATTTATATTATATTTTTGATCAATGAAATCCTGTTCAGTGATTGGTCGACATAGCATCATGTGACCAAACATAACATTGCCATGATGTAACCGTGACGTCATCTATGGTATAGTGCACTGTACCATGGCACTATACCATGGATGACGTCATATATATGCGATCGATCAAGATCAATGTGCTATCGGTCGCGGTCGCGGTACTCTCTGCTCTCACTGCGCTCTACACTACTTCAGTGACAGTTAACATTAATATCATTATTATTATTATTATTTATGAAGGTTGGTTTGAAAAATATAAAACAAATATATCATGCACTATTTCAAGCCACTAGTGAAATTATGGACAGAAATTACGGCGACAGAAATAGCACTATTTTCTTCGGGGCTAGGCCTCTAAAAAAATAGTGCTATTCCTGCCACCTCGATTCATAATTTCCAGTAGAGCCTCTCAGCAGGGGCGGATCCAGCCGGCGGCAAGGGAGGGGGCCTAAAAAGGGGCCCACTTCGTGCGAAAATTTTGAAAATCGTGCCGGTCGATTTTTCGCTCAGTGGGGAGGGGGGTAGTGAGCAAAAAAAAATTCCTCCGGGAAGGGTAATTTTTCCACCGCCACCCCACCCCTTGAGCGCCAGGGTAGTGAGCACAAATTTTTTTTTGGCACCCGAAAAAATTCCCTACGGGAAGGGTTATTTTGTTCCATCGCCACCCCTTGGGCGCCAGGGAGGGCCCAACTTTTTTAAAAAAGGGTGTTTTTACCTGTTTTTTTCTAGGGAGGGCCCGGGCCCGGGCCCCCCCTGGATCCGCCACTGCCTCTCAGTGCATGGTATATTTGTTTATTATTGCTCAAGGGGAGGTTACATCATGCTATCACCCCGAGGCGTGCCGAGGGGTGATAGCACGATGTAACCTCCCAGAGCCCAAAAAAAAAAAAAAAAAACGAGTATGCCTCGAATATTAAAGCAGTCATTATAACTTTTATATACTGAAAACAGGGTCATAGAATACAAGGTCAATCAAGGTAATCAAATCTGTGTTGATAAACTTGCACTGTTGCAGGTAGCTCAGTTGGCCATTGAGATTGCACGCATATAACCATATGCAGTTTACGTGCATTGCGCGATCATGCCAAATTGGTCAATTTAATAATTTCCAAATCGAGATTCAAACCTTTATTGCTTGTGATCCTGAAGGTGATACTCAAAAAATGAGGTGTCATATGAGAGAGTAGGTTTATCTCTATATTTTCAAGGGGGGGGTCATCTCGTCATTACATGTAGATCTAGGCCTAGCTACAATCGAGATCGGCGGTCGTCTGCGCTGCGCAATGCAATTAAAAAACCTAAAATGTAGCGACTAAATCATCGCACAAATGTAAGGTGTCCGCGCTCGCACAAAGACAATTTTAACACGTAAACCAATGAGGATCGCAGGAGGATGAGGATAAGGGTACAAATTTATAACTATTCCCTGTGGGCTATTGATATTCCCTGTGAGTGGGGCATGGCTTGAAATCACGACTCTGATTTCGACCAATGGCTAGATTTCTAAAGTGAGGTATATAATAATTACTATTATGTATAAATGATAAAAGTTGTTAATATTATGTCATGATAATATTCATCATTTTCATTTGCTATTACAGGATAACTGTCAGTATGTATCCAATCATAATCAAGTTGACACAGATGGAGACGGCTATGGTGAAGTTTGTGATGTCTGCCCTTCAGACTATGACCCAGACCAGGTCGATACCGATGGTGACGGAGTGGGTGATGAGTGTGATGATGATGACGATGGAGATGGTAAGAGATCTTTATTTATCCTGACTCATCGTTTTATAGATTTGTATGAACTTGAAAGTGAGAGTTCTATAGATTATTTTCCATGCCTGGGGTTATATAATATATACTTCTATCTTACTGTACATGTACCTCCCTCACTGCCTCTCATTCCCTTTCTATCCCCTTATATCACATGGGCATCACATTAAATAGCTTTTGCTTTCTCTTCTCTTTGTAACATATTAATAATGTTCACAGATTGGAATTTCGAGAAAAATGTCTTTACAGAAGGTGTACATATAAATAAGATCATGATACAATACAGAATAATCACCTTTATTTTAATATGGATCGTTGACAGCCCTGATAACTGTCTTCAGTTCAACAGCACTGATCAGGGCCTTGTTTCATAAAACTAGTTATCGATCACAAGTAACAATAAATGTTATAAGCTACTGAAATCGTGGCATTTGATTGGCTGAGGATAATTTGCCATAGAAATTCAGCATTTGTTATTGATAACAAGTTTTATGAAACAGGACCCAGACTGATTCTGATGATGATGGGGGAGGGGATGACTGACAACTGACCTGACCTGACCTGACCTGTAACCCGCAACCCAGTTTTAAACCCTTCTTTGCATGACCTTCAACCCCCATTGTTTTCTTTTTTATAGGGATTTCAGACCTCTTAGATAACTGCCCTCTGTACAATAGCACTAATGAGACTGATTCCGATGGTGATGGAGTTGGTAACGTCTGTGATAACTGCCCAGATAACTCTAATTCGGCGCAGATCGACACCGATCAAAGTGGGTATGGAGATACATGTGATGATTATGATGGTACCAATATAGATCGGTAAGAATAATTGCAAATGTTATCATACTTATACTTGCAGCATAATATGAACGTTAACAAATATGTTTAGCCCGTCATTGGCTACTTTATTGTATAAAGTCAAAATAACAAAGAAACAATCATAAAGTTACATATGTTTGACTCACTTGGTTACAAGGTGATTCTCTCTTTTTTCATACAAATAAGAATTGAAGTGAATAATAAGAATAAGGATAGTAATGAGGTTATATTATTGATATTCTGTCTTAGTACAGTTACATGTATATTGCATAAATAATAATCATTCTGAAACCAAGGTGCAGTTTATAAGCTTGTTCAACAAGTTTTGCTTGATTATTTGTTTGAAAGGTAATGTTGACAATATAACCATTTATATTTAATTCAAATCTATGTCTTTTTGTATTTATTGGCAATATCAACAGAATTTACTCTGGTCGCAAACAATTCATTTATATTTGCCTTGTTTAAAGTGAACCGGTAACATTATTGAAAATTGATGAAAAAACTGCGTAAACTTTTAATGAAAAGCTACTTCTTATGTTCCTTCTACTGAACTAACCCTCTAACATGCACAAAATCCTAAAATAATTCTCAAGTCACAAAGATATTTATGGTTTTCTTTGAAGGCGTCGACTCCCTCTAACATTAAATTCTCCCAACCAATTTCTCAATTTTCCCAACCGTTTTCCATGAAAATAAGACATAATTAAAAAAAAAAAATCTTTCCAACACTTAAATGTTTGAAATAGTATATAGAGCTAATTCATTGCTCTGTGATGATTTACATTCACCTACAACTTATTTAAATTATACTAATATAGTTGGGAGAATTTAGGAATCAATCAGATCAGTTTTTCATTATTAATGGTCTGTTTTCACTCACACTTTCAGATTGTCTTTAATTGTACATCTAGCATTGGAGTCACTACCTTAGCACCATTTTCTCCCATCTGAACAATAATGTTACCAAGTCCCTTTAAAGGCAATGTTTGACAATGCCAAATCTGAGATGCATGGCCCTACGTGTTATCAGCGTCTGTGAACTCGTGTAATATTGAAGCCCTTAAAAAATTACGCTTCAAAATGTTCATAAATTGCCTCAAAAAAGTAACAAAATCTTTGAGTGACCGGTTTTGCTACACTCTTTTCACCCAATAGACTGTAGTGTTATAAAAACCGTTGGGAAAACGGTTTTTGAAATTTCGAATTCCAATCATAAATATTTTGATTTTCAGACGGGCGATTGGCTTGTAAACGTCATGGGATTCCTGACTGACCTAAAGGTTTATAATTATGATTGCAGAATGAGCTAAATCCAGGATTTTGTTTATAATCTGAGACAAAGATACCCAATCCCTTTCATGCAACATTTATTGTGCTTGTCTAAAAAGTCCTTATTTGCTCCCTTTATCCTGCTTGTTTCAGTGATGGCGATGGTATTATTGATATTGCTGATAACTGCTTGGTTATACCGAATGCGGACCAAACAGATACAGATAGCGATGACATTGGTGAGTTGTTTTGAGTACATATTACTTTTTATATAAATATTGAGTTTGTTTACTTGAGAAGAGAGAGAGAGAAGTAGAGAGAGAGAGAGAGAGAGAGAGAGAGAGAGAGAGAGAGAGAGAAATAGAGAGAGAGAGAGAGAGAGAGAGAGAGAGAGAGAGAGAGAGAAGTAGAGAGAGAGAGAGAGTGAGAGGGAGGGAGGGAGAGAAGTAGAGAGAGAGAGAGAGAGAGAGAGAGAGAGAGAGAGAGAGAGAGAAAGAGAGAGAGAGAGAAGTAGAGAGAGAGAAGTAGAGAGGGTGAGAGAGAGAAGAGAGAGAAAGAGAGAAGAAGAGAGAGAGATATATTTTCATGTGAAAGGGAAACGAAGTGAGGGAGAACAGAGGGAGATAAAGAGAGCTGGAAATAGAAAGAGTGAGAGAGGGAGAAGGGAGAGTAGCGTGACGTTTAAAATTACTGCTTTCTGATAAAAGATAATTGCAAAGAGATTCCTGTGACATGAAAAGAGAGAAGAGACATTGTCTATAAAGAGCAGGGGGACATCAATTCTGTACATGAGTACATGAGTGAGTTAAGACCTGTCTTGCGCCTAACACTTCACATTCTCTCTATAAGTGTGATTTTTATTTCTAAGTTGTTTCACATCTATGGTAGATAGCAAATGATCCGGCCCTGTTTCATTAAACTTGTGATCGATAATAAGTTACAATAACTGATATAAGCTACTGAAATCATGGCATTTGATTGGCTAAGAGCAAATTCGCCATAGAAATTTAGCATTTGTTATTGATAACAAGTTTTATGAAACATGTCCCCATGATACATTATAATCCATCTGTGCATGTATATCTATATGTACATGAAATTTCTATGCCTTGCTATGATATTATCCTGGATCTGACTATTAAGTGGTGAATGAAGCTCCAATTTCATAATTGTCCAGAGTTTACGCTATCTTCACGAGATATGAAAACAGCTGAACCCTTGAAAACAATGTGAATAAAACATATCTACGGTGCTATTGCTTAATCATGATCTGTGATTTTTTCCAGTCTCTCATTTTCTGTATATTGTATGTATTTTAATTATTACATGAGTCATATTAAAGATGAAATGTAAACATTCTCTGATTCTACTTATGTTTGTGGGTCACATCAGAGAATTCCTTTTAAAATTGAATTTAAATAGCGAGACATGATATAAAGAAGGAACGAAATAAGGAAAGAAATACTGAGAGAGATAGGCGGAGGAAAATAGAGGTGGAGATAGACAGAGAGAGAGAGATAGAGGAATAGAGGAAGAGGGGGGGGTCAGTGAGTGGATGAGTGCGTGTGAGAGAGAGAGAGAGAGCCAAGTGAGTGGGTATGTGTTATGTGTGTGTGAGAGAGGCAGAGATAGACTGAGTGAGAGGGAAGGGGGAGGGTGAGAGGGTGTGAAGGGGAATGGGGGATTGAGGGAGTGGATTATTCAGATAGAGTGTTTGAATGTTGAATGAGTGAGAGCCAAGTGAGTGGGTATGTGTATGTGAGAGAGAGAGAGAGAGAGAGAAAGATAGAGAGAGAAAGAGAAAGAGTGTGTGTGTGAGAGAGAGAGAGAGACTGAGTGAATGAGTGGTAGGGATATAGAGAGTTATCATTTATGATGTCCGTTTGTATCATACATTAGTGGCAAAGGTTAATGATTATTTATAATGAAATGATCGTCTATCTTAATCTTTTCTTTCTATGATAAATTGAAGGTGATGAATGTGATGATGATAAAGATGGCGATGGAGTTCCAAACGGCTCTGACAACTGCCCTCTGTATTCCAATGCTGGCCAGGTTGATGATGGTGGTATGTACATATATATCTCTCCCCTTCTCTCTTTCTCTCTACACATCTGTGTACTTATACATGTACCTGCACTTAATTTTCTCTCCCTTCCACCCCACCTCTTTCATTCTCTCTAATTGTCTTCCACTTTCATTCTTCCATCTTACTACTAAGTTATCAATTTATGACAGCTTATATTGCCAAAACAGTCAAATTGATTCAGCTGTCTGCTGCCTGGAGATCATTTTGGTGAAGTGAATATATTTCAAAGTCTCATCTATTTGTTTCTGTGTCATGTTCTAGGTATTTCTCATAGAAGAAGCGAAACATATTATAAAGGAGGTGGTGTTAAAGATGACAATGACAACTGTCCCAAGAGTAATTGATACCACACAATGAACTTTGACCCTACCAATCAGTCTCATCCATTTAATGTTGTGTCCTAGCTGTCCTACGTAACCTTTGACCCCTTCATTTCAGTCCCATCTATTTGTTTGTATGTCGTGTTCTAGGTAACCACATCGGAGATGTATGTGAGACAGACTATGATGGTGATGGTGTAATAGATGACAATGACAACTGTCCCAAGAGTAATCGCTATCACACAACGAACTTTGACCCCTACATCTCGGTAAACCTAGAGACAGTTGATGATCAGCCGTCTTGGTATTTAACAGATTCAGTAAGTTATTGTAATTTAATTTTTGAGGAAATAATATGGGGGCAATGTGTGTATGTGAACATCTGGCATGTAAAAATGAACTCTACCACTTTGTAATCATAAGTTACTTCTTTATGGAGTTTATTTATCTCTATTTTTCCGCCACTTACTTTCTCTACTTCTTTACATTTCCCCCTTTCTTATATTTGATATATGTAAATGTACAATTTATAGCCTTATTTCATGTTTTCTTGTATTTGACTGTAAATATAACAATATTAGTCTCCGGACTTTTGCCAAGTTCGTTATTTTTGTTCTCCACATGTGGGGCGGATTATCTTTTCAACACAAAGGGGTCCACACACATCTAAAAACAGTTACAAATCGTATCAACAAACAAGAAAACAAATAAACAATTAAATACAAGAGATAAGCAAATAAACAATTAAATTAATTAAAAACAATAGGTATACGAGAAAAATTCAGTATGTGTACATTTGGGTAAGAATATGTTTCCAGTCAAGGTAGATAATATACTTCTTAAATTGTTGAGCTGTGAGTGTATACAGATGAAGATTTCCCGATTACATTCCATATATCCCCTATATCTGAGACATCTTTTTCCATAATTTGTTTTTATGCGAGGTATGGAAAAATGCACATCGGCAACCCAGAGACTGTAATTAAATGTCTGAGTTATAAATTGCATATAAATGTAACTAGGCACCTCTTTTTTCACAACTTTAAACATTAGATGAGCAAGGTGTTTACAAAATCGAACTTCTAATTTAGCGAATTTAAGTGGATCATAGATCATTTGGCTAGAATACATATAACCATCACGTAGTACAACACGGAGTGACCTATTTTGTAATAACTGTAATGTCTGCATGTTAGTCTTGCCAGTGTTACACCATACAAGAGAACAATAATCAAAATAGCTTCGTATATTACTTCTATAAAGTAATAAAGCCACGTCCTTTGAAATAACTGGCCTTATCCGTTTCAACAAATAAAGGTTATTCAGTGTTTTCTTTTTAACATATCCGATGTGTGTATTCCAGTTAAGATGTTCATCAAGTATAGCACCTAAGTATTTACAAGTTTGAACCCTTTTTATTTGGTTACCACCAATCATAACTCTGAAAGGAATATTACCATTCAATACTTTCAGTTTTCTACTAGTGCCCATTAATAAAAGTTCACATTTGTCAAAATTCAAAATCAGTTTATTAGATTTTAACCATCTATATAATTGCCCTAAATCTTCATTAAGACTTTTGTTGAATTTCACCAGGTTTTTTTGAGGAATAATAGATGCATGTATCATCCGCATACAATGAAATTTCACATTTATTTATTACAAGTGAAAGGTCATTAATATATATATATATATATATATATATATATAAGGAGAATAGTACTGGCCCCAATAACGAGCCTTGTGGAACTCCGGTAGTAATATATTTGTAATTGGACAGACTACCATTTATATTCGTAGATTGTTTCCTTTCACTCAAATAACTTTCAAACCAACAGACTGTCTGTTCATAAAACCACGGGCACTCAGCTTATCAATAAGTGTTTTATGGTGGATGGTATCAAATGCTTTTCGTAAATCTATCATTACGGCACCAACAAATGCACCGTTATCAATGGCATTCATCCATTCAGATACATTCAACAATGCCGTCTGGGTAGAGTGTTTAGCTCTGAAACCAGACTGTGTTTGACATAACAAGTAATTTGTATCAAGATAGTAGTATAACTGATCATAAATAATCTTTTCCATGAACTTAGCAAGTACAGAAATAATAGAATTTGGTCTATAATTGTTGGTACTCATGTTATCATCCTGTTTGAACACGGGTGTCACCCTAGCAATCTTCCATTTTGATGGTACAATCCCCTCAATGATTGATATATTGATGATGTGTGTTAATGGTTTAACAATAATTGTGGCAATACTTTTCAGCAATTTGGCCGGTATCTGGTCCGGTCCCGTTGCCTTATTTGGTGAGAGGGATTGCAGAACTTTCAAAACATGACTTTCTTCAATTGTCTTCAGAGAGAAAGTACACCCAGCGGAGTAGACGATTTGAGGAACATCAACGGATTCTGATTCGTTATTTATACTATCATGCAAGTCTTTACCGATGTTAACGAAATAATCATTGAAGTGATTTGCAATACCATTCTTATCATATTCCTTTCCGTCAATCACTAACTTAGGTACATGACCATTACGTGATTACTTGGTGCAAGGTGTCGAAGAGACTTCCAAATTTCTTTAGTGTTTTTATCACTAGATTCAATCTTTTGGGAAATGAAGTCGTGCTTGGCTTTTCTAATCATATATGTGGCATTATTTCTTAGTCTTTTATATTTTTCACATTTATCACTATTCCTTGTATTTCTAGCTTTGAATTTCTGGTTATTTCTTTCTTTAATCTTTTGAAAACAATAAAACCGAAATTGAATTGAATTGAATTAAACAGTTTTATCTCTACCATCACTCAAGCTTCTTTCTCTACACTAACCTTAACTCTCTTTCTCTCTCTCTCTCTCTCCTCTCTCTCCCCCTCTTTCTCTCTCTCTCTATCTTTTTATTCATATCCATGCCTCATTCTCTGAATTGTCTTCACTTCTCCCTCCCTCCCCCGAGATGTTGATTGGCCATGTTACCCTCGGACCTGTCTTTTCTTTCTCCTTTATCTCTCTTCATTCTGGTTATTCATATCAACGTTTCAAATTCTCTGTTCGTCTCCCTCTCTCTCACGCAGGGCAAGGAGGTTCATCTCTTCAACTCTTTCTCCATCTCCTCTCCCGTGATGCTGATTGGCTCTGATACCCTCGGACCTGTTGACTTCCGTGGCACCATGTATGTGAATGGAGATGATGGCGGAAACTACATGGGCCTCGTCTTTGGCTACCAGAGCAATAGGAAGTTCTACGTAGCGATGTGGAAACACACCAACCTCAATAAGGATACGCGGTATGCTGGTATCAGGGGATTGCAGATCAAGGCAAGTCATGTTCACACTTTCATTTAATCTGATAATTAATTAGTTATGCAATAAAGTTGGCAACAGAGCCTGTATGAATACTGTTGTACAATATTTACAAAGACTATATCTTAGAGGAGGAGGTGCGCCTAACAAGCAACCACTCTTATGTGCTCTCTCGTTTTTTGTTAATTAAATGTCTTTTTGTGATCTTCGTTATTTTATATTTACACAAGTAGAAGAAGTTTATGCCAGGAACCTGCTGGAAATTTCCTGTGTTATGTGCTTTAATTGTAAAGGTTTTAATGAAACAGCGCATAGAGACCTCGGTGGAAAGCGCTTTATGAGCACCGCATTATTTGTATATTATTATTATATATATATATATATATATATATATATATGTAGTTGACATCAGTAGGCCTAGTATAGATTTATAAAGAAGAGATCAGAGCAACTTGAAGTAGTATGTGATGTTGCGACGTGGAAACACACCAACTTCAACAAGGATAATCGGTATGAGAGGATTGAAGATCAAGGCAAGCTCTGTTCACACTTTCTCTTATTCAAAGAAGTATGCGAGATGTTTAACACATAATCAAGACGATCAATATTGATATTAGGTTATTTCTGATAAAGCAATTACATGTACAACCTTTCATAATTCTTATTGTATGAGACAAGCAAAGATGTTACATTTGCTCTTAATACTTTAGTTTAAATATGAAGCCTGCGTTGTGTGTTAATGTGTCCCTCCCCTGTTTTATAGACTCAGGCTTTGTTAAGTGGCAAACACTTTGTCCCTCGGATAGGATGTTAAATGGAGGCCCCGTGTAGAGGAGAGTCATCACCTTTGCACGTTAAGAACCAACTGCACTATATTCGTATAAGAAGAGGGGAAACCCCGGTGTAGTGGTCCACCTGCAAACCCATTCAGTTATACCAGGAGGAGAGACCTGAAATTTACAGTGATTTAATTAGTTCGATTTGCCTCTCAGGCACAGGTCACGCCAAATACTACAACTAAAAATAATGAAAATAATGATTGTGAAATACATGCTACCTCAATTTGTTGTATTGACGGAGTAAATAATGAATTTCAGTAGATTAAATTTTGCATCTTTTTTTTGGTTGAAAAACAGAAGGTACATTCAACAACTGGACCGGGTACGACACTTGCCAATGCTTTGTGGCATTCCTATACGACCAGCAACCAAGTGGAATTGATGTGGCATGATCCGTTAATGCAGGGATGGCAACATAGGACAGCGTATCTGTGGAGACTTACTTATAGACCATCTATTGGCATTATTAGGTAAGATGACAAGAATGATGATTATGGTGATGATGATGATGATTATGATGATGATGATGATGATGATGATAGTGGTGAAGATGATGAAAATAATGCCGATGTTATTGCTACTGCTGATGATGATATTGATTCGAACAGGATGATGATGATAATGAGTGTGATGATGATAATGTTGATGATTATGATGTAGATGTAGATGATGATGATGATGATCGTTAGAATTTTTACGATGGATATGATAGTGAGTTTGCAGATGAGTTTGTTTGACACGATCCTGTGATTTTTTTATGAGCAGATCTCAAGCTTATTCATTTAATGTAGCAATATATATTATTTTGTTGTCAACATTATATTAATTGATTATGATCGATAAATAGAAAAGGGCAATAGTTTGATGAGTAAAAAAAATCACACGCATGATTTCAAATCCAAAATCTTAAAGCTATAAACTAGCCAAGAGAGGGTCCCACATGCTTTGAAATTTGGTTACAGGTATCATCATGTTGCTCTTTCGTGTTTGTGTTTTAGAGTTACCATCAAGTCTGGTGATGTGACCTTGACAGATACTGGTGACCTCTATGACACGACCTTCCTAGGAGGTCGTCTTGGAGTCTTTGTGTACGATCAGCCCAATGTCATCTTCTCTCATATGAAATATGATTGTGCAGATAGGTAGATATTACTACTCTAATGTCGCGATTGTTTTGTACTAAATTGCACGTGTGGCATATATTATATATTACAGCTCAACTACATAGATGTATTTACTGACTTCCGTTTCTACCTGTGTTTGCACATGAGAAAGACATATATATATATATATATATATATATATATATATACACAACATTAAGAGGAATGTGTATAATATATCGTAATCATTATTTACATTTTTATAATTGTACTTGCTACTTTCGTTTTTGAAAACCTTGCATACCGTACTTGAATTGTTGTTATGTGATTATTGGATGGGATTGCTTTTTTTGCATCAAATAGAGTGCACTACAAATATTATATTTTTCTTTATCAGGTTAAATCAAGCTCTCAAGTTTGATGGCTCCAATGATTACGTAATACTGCCTGGTATACAAACAATAGACATCGATGACAGTTTTACATTGGAAGCCTGGTGCTACCTGGAGGTCGATTACCCCAGCACGAAGCTACCTGTGTTTGGTGCAGCAGATAACAGCATGTATCTTATCATTGAGGATGGGTAGGTTGCTACACCTATATCATGTTGGAATGAAGAGTATTTGGTGTTATTTTAAAGATGAGGTTGAGTTCTGGGGAGAGGTGAAGAGTACATTTTTTTTTTGTCCCGGAAATTGGATTTTTTTTTTCTCTCTTGAAAAAAAGGTGGGGGGTTCCTCCGAGACACACACTTACACAAAATTGAGGGGGTTAACCCCCTGCGTACGCATCTGGTTGGAAGTGTGGAAGCTTTTATGTAAATACAACAAGCAGTGATCAAAGAAACTTGATATGATATTGCTCTTAGCTCGATAAATCATTTTTTCTTTGATTGTTTGATATCATTTCAGCTATGTCTATGGGAAGTATGGCAGCTTCTATGTGAATGTTACAAGCAGTCCGCTGGTAGAAGATGCCTGGAACCATGTAGCCCTCAGACTAGATGCACAAGGTATGTTGATCTTAACCAGTAGCCCCTTTTCCACAAATTTTCTTAATTTTTAATTAATATATAAAGCAAGGTACATCAATGCAAGAACCCCTAAGCCCCCCCCCCAAAAAAAAAAATAGATACATAAATAAAATGTTTTGATTATAAAATAATTTATGTGAGGCACTCGTATATAAAAAAATAAAAAAAAAGAGCAAGAACCCACAAGCCCCCCATTCTCCCAAAAGCCCTCTGAAATTATTCTTTTAAGATTTCACCTGATCAGAACTTTTTTCCAGATTATCTTACTGAAGGAGCCATTCAAACAAATTTCCCACTTATGTTTGGATTTGCTTGATATTATTGTGAAGATATGTGATTTACATTTACATGTAGGATTGTAAACAGATTATTAGATGCTGCATTCACAATTCCCTGGAAGTGGATGGCATATAACAGGGAAAGGAAGACCGAAAATATCATGGAAAGATGGGGAAGAAAGAAAGCATTGAGGATGGTCTAAATGAGGAGGGTGCTCGAGACAAGAAGAAGTGAAGGGAGGGAGTGTCATCATGGCGCGAAAGTCAGTAACCTCTTGTAAGAGAGAAAATGCTGACTTGAATAATTGGTGATGATCATGGCGTATTACATTGTAAATAAAGTGAGTAGCAAGCCTACTTTAGGATTTGGAAGTCAAAGATGAATGTATGTTTTGGAATAGTGATGCTATTTTATTTGTTCATTTTGGAATCTTCAGACTGGCTCTTATCTGTGTTTGTGAACGGAACGTTAGAAGATGAAACCACCACTGGACCAGCTCTTACATGGGTATGTAAATCTAATTCTTTATTTGTTTCTCATAAAGTCTACCTTTCTCTTTCCTTATGTATCACTTTTCAATTTATATCTTTGTAGACATTTTTATATCTCTTGCCTTTTCTACTTCTAATTTATTTCACTCCTTTCACCCCTTCTCTCTCTCTCTTCCTTTCTTTCTTTCTGTCTCCATTTCATTGTATCTCTCCCTCTTTTTCTCCTTCATTTTCTCTGTCTTTCAGTTTTCTCACTTTTATGTCCCCCCTAGTTTTCCTAGTTTTTTTAATTCTCACTCCTTTTTATCATAACCTAGCCTGATCGATACATGTAGCTTTGATTCTAAATGGTAGTTACCTATCTTGTCTTACAGGACTCTGATGTTGATTTCTATCTTGGAGCTGATAACAGCAGTAACCTTTTTGAAGGAACTATGGATGAGGTACGTAAGACTATTGTATTACATAGCCTTGATCTGGCAAAAAAACATATGTCATTTTTTGACTTTTTTCAAGTTTTAAGAGTTTTGGATATATAAAAACAATCTTATTCATCTGTCAAAATTTCAGTTTTTCAAATCGGTTGAAATTTTAGTAATAGTTGCATCTAAAGGTTTAGAGTGGAGTGTGCATAACGACATACGTTGTTTTGCCACATCACAGCGCAGCGGCGTGGAGCGTGCATAACGACATAGTTGTTTTGCCAGATCACAGCTCAGTGGCGCGCAGCGTGCATATAATAGTGACATACGTCGTTTTGCCAGATCACAGCGCAGCGGCGTGGAGCGTGCATAACGACATACGTTGTTTTGCCAGATCACAGCGCAGCGGCGTGGAGCGTGCATAACGACATACGTTGTTTTGCCAGATCACAGCTCAGTGGCGCGCAGCGTGCATATAATAGTGACATACGTCGTTTTGCCAGATCACAGCGCAGCGGCGTGGAGCGTGCATAACGACATACGTTGTTTTGCCAGATCACAGCGCAGCGGCGTGGAGCGCGCATAACGACATACGTTGTTTTGCCAGATCACATCGCAGCGGCGTGGAGCGTGCATAACGACATACGACATACAGATAGAACTACTCGTAGAGATCATCATCCTGGAGATCTGGCCTCGAGTATTGCAGAGTTATCCGACTTTGACTCTGTGACCGCAGATGAAGTCCGCAAGGTTATCATGGCATCACCAAATAAGTCTTGCTCACTTGATCCTATTCCAGTGTGGTTAATTGTTAAAGGAGAACATTGACATATTTCTACCTCACATAGTGTCAATAGTCAAGATATCCATGGAGTCTGGGGACTTCCCTTCATCCCTGAAGGAAGCTGTTGTCACGCCTCTCATCAAGAAGCAGAACCTCGATCGAGATAACTTGAAAAACTATCGCCCGGTCTCCAATCTACCCTTCCTATCCAAGATCATTGAAAAGGTAGTTCTGGTGCAGGTTACAGAGCACTTGGAATTAAATGAGCTCAACAGTGATTGTCAGTCAGCCTATCGACGACATCATAGCACGGAGACAGTACTTCTGAAGATGAAGAATGATATCCTGCAGGCTATGGACAAGAAACATGTGACTTTTGTTATTCTCCTAGATCTTTCAGCTGCCTTTGACTCAGTAGATCATACAAACCTTCTTGATCGACTCTCCGAAGTGTTTAATATCACAGGCAGTGCTCTGTCCTGGTTCACTTCTTACCTGTCGGGTCGCACCAGCAGATGCAAAGTAACATGTGAACTATCTACTCAACAGTCTCTTGATTACGGCGTACCGCAAGGATCAGTAATCGGACCGCGACTCTTCAGCATGTACACGCAGCCACTATCGGACATAATTGGACAGTATGAAGGTGTGCGCTATCACTCATATGCAGATGATATCTCATTGTATGTCTTTGCTGATCCTAGGAGTACAGAATCAGTGAACCATGCTCTTTCATCTTTATCAAGCTGTGTTGAGTATCTCCAGAAGTGGATGGCGTGTAATATGTTGAAGCTAAATTGTGACAAAACTGAGTTTCTTGTAGTATCTACCCCACAAGCACGGCAGTATGTTGGAGTTTTTATTCTGACTATTGAAATACAATTATTCTTAACAGGTGAATGAAATAATTAGTATCCTGGTTGTATGCATTCTATTTGTTTACATGACTTTACCATATGGGGGAATGGCCGCGGGTAGAAAATGCATAGCATTGCCTTGTTGGTCATAAAACTCAAGGCTACTCCTGGTGATTGACAACACCTGTTATAATAACATCCGAATATAGTATCGAATTCCCCACGCGAGCCCACTCCAATGCGTCTTTAATCCTTTCTGCATTAGATTCGAGTCTGGGGTCTAGCTCTTCTGGACTCCGAGATAGAGGAACACATGCAGCTTGCTGGTCTGGACTGGCAGAAACACAAGAAACTGCTTGATGGGCATTATACCATGGATAGCGAGAGCGATGGTGAGTAGCAAAAGGCTTGAACTTAGGACCTACTCAAGATACGTCGTTGGGAAGTTTAAATCATGTTGCATAAAAGCACGCGTACATGAGGCTATATATAAAAATGGAGGAACTATGTGCGATTGCGGGGAGGAATAGACGATAAAAACCTGTACCCTGTATCCCGCCAAGGCCAGATCCTGATTCCTCCACTGGCCGGACCGGGCTTGTGTAGTGCCTCGAGAAGATGAAGACTCGATCTAATTCTGTTTACCTTTGACCTGTTATGTTATTTCTGTAAATTTATGATTTCTCAAAAAAGTTACTGATTTCCAGCCATTAGAATACTGAAATATTCCGATGAAAGTCTGCAGCTTTGGTTGTTAACCTTTGACCTTTTCTATTTCCATAGGTTCTGCCATGCTCGTTGACGATTCCCTCTATGACAACCATGGTTTGATCATGGGAGAAGCAGCGTTTGTCCCAAGTACTCTGGACGCTGGCAGGTTTGAAGTCACGTATCCCGAATCAAGGCGGAGAAGGAGACGGAGGAGTGTTGATACGCATACAGAATTATGATCAAAACTCAAGTGTAGACAAACACAGCTTAAAGCCCCACTGCACTACTTGTAGCTACTCGCTCCCTCTACCGGTATATATAAAACTATGCCTAAGCGGCGCCTGTTGGTCTCCCATGGTCCTCTTTTTCTTATGTTAATCGAGAGCCGAGTTGATGAGATAACCACCTGTCAGTGACCACGCTGGGAGGTCTAATCCCTCCTGGCCAAACTAGTACAGACAGGTTTTAAGTAACGAGCAATATTAGGGATGAAGACAAAAGATGCATTGTGTGTACCCAGTGTATGATGGATGCCAGAAGGTTTGAAGTCAGCTATCCTTGACCCAAGAGGCAAGAGAAGGAGAATTGTTTTTATGACAATTATGATCACTACTAAAATATTATTCAACTGTTCAGAACATAGAACTATGTAATATAGAGACACAGATATTATATTATATATTATTAGAGTTTAAAATGAGGAAATATACAGTAAACAACTAAATTATTCATACCCTTTGTAAATTTGATGTTTTTTGTGGGGTTTTTTGTAACTCACGAATGAAAGGTAGACTAGTTGAATTAGGGCCTTTGTTGAAAACTTTTAGATGTACACTTAAATGTCATATTCTCAAATAACATGAATTGAGACGAATCAAAACTCGCTAAGGGTACGAATAATTTACTTGTTAAATGTATGTATGATTCATCCCTTTTTACAGGAAGCATGTTGTGAAAATAGATCCATTTACTCGTTTTTTTTACATGGGTTTCAAGGTTATTTAGCAGATTTGTTCTAAGACTGTGGAGAGTGAATTAAAATTAGTTTATAAATGAAGAGTACACAAATTTAATCACAAACCTATTAAAATTCTTTAATCCCCAGGGTACATGGAAGCTCTTTCCATTGTAAATTTCGCCAAAAGTTTTGCAATTGACATTTGTTAGACATCATTTTCCATTGATAGTTCTGAAGTCAATCCATTTAATTTGGCTTATTTTATGTCACTCTCCGTTGTGTGTTTATATACATGTGTGCGTTTGTAAATTGGTCGTGTTTATATGTTGTGTTTTTATAGAGTGAAGTTGATTTTATAAGCTATTAAGTCTTTCAGAAAAAGTTATGAGCATTCCATTTCAAGATTTGCAGAATTCTTGTATAAATTTATTAATTTGAGATGAATTAATTCCATTGCAGTGGCACTATTTCATAACATTTATCAATTGAACATAAAATAATGTAAATACATTTACATGTAAATAGCAAAAATATATGAACATCATTTTTCAAATGAACTATGAAATTCTATATTTTTGTACCAATTATGTGATACAATTTTGAATATTTAATCAAGGAAAAGGTGTGCTTTGGAAATTTATAAAATCACTTTTTCATTACGAAGTGAAAGTTATTTCATTTTGCATTGAAATAAAGAGAACTTCAATACATCAGAATGATTTGATTGTTCTCGTTTTCCTTTGGATTCACTTGTTGGCTTTATAAATTGTGTACAAGCACAAATTATTGTTCTTCATAATCATATCTTTGAACATACATATATTAAGCAAGGGTGCTTCAACATTTGGCTCAAAGAACTACAGAGCCCCTTAGGTGAGCCCTGGTCCCTGGTCAAAAGGAACTTCATGCATCACACATCAGTTCATATAGATACTCCTTCTATTTTACGGATGTTTGAATTTTCGTTTGTGGACCGTCCTGCATACAGACAATTTAGTGAGATATACCAAGATGGTTGTCAAGAGTAATTTTTTATCTTACACAAATCTGTTGAAAAAACAAAATTCAACCTTACTCCCTTCATTTCAATGAATGGTTAAATGAAGGAGGGCTAGAGCCTCAAGTCACATTCTCAAGTACGACTGCACCGGTATAATATCAGCACTCTCAAAGATAAACTGTTTCTTGCCTCAACATAAATTCCCCTACCCAAAGATCCAACCATTAAAGATCTGTAAATACTGTGAAATCTGTGTGTTAAGACCCCTTAATAGAGTCAAGATAAGTAGCCAGCTGGTCTTATGTATAGTTTCCTTTATTATATGTTTCATTGAGAAACCATTTTCAAAGGAAACAAATAAAGTAGTCTTTATAGACAGGTGGTCACTTTGGTGATCGCTACAGCAGGTTTGACTGCATACATGTAGCGTACCGACGTGTGACGTCATACTGGCCAAGTTGTCAAGGTTGCTGGATCCAAACAATTTTGTGCTAAACAATGCAGTGGTAAACACTGAATTTGCCCTGCCCCAGCTTGTTGCTTGTATGGTTTTGCGGGGAACCTCGTGCACAGGCTCTGTTGTTTACAACCAGTTACCTGGACGAGGAGCGAATGTGACGTTGGCACTTCGGTCCTCTACATGTATACAGGTGATAATTTCAACATTGTCAACACCTAAGTCATTGAGGCATATTCTGTACATATACGCAACATGATTTATTACAATACTGAATACTCACAAAGGTATAAGTTCACAACAAGATTTATTAGAATACAGCATATTTAAGAACATACATATATTCAAACTTCGATGCATATTTTGTTGGAAGTACAGTTTGTAAAGAGAATGTTACCAAGATATATAGGGGCCTACCGGTAACAGATTTCTTCTCCCTTACAAACATTTCTGCTACCGGTATTCATGATGTTAAATTCTTACTATTATAAACATAACAAAAGGGCAACACAATGCATTGCATTACTGACAGCATATTCTATTACTGTCGAGATAAAGCTTAAAGGTAATAGACCAGTTCTGGTCATGCGATTGCATTGACAGAAACATTGTGGAATCGATCAGAAAAGGTTGATCATCTACCACATAAGTATTGGTGTGTACTGCAAGGTTCTGGAGTCATCAAAATGATAAGAAATTTGGCCCAGTCTCAGTAAAGTTACAAGCACTGTACACAGAAAGATGTGTATGTGACTACCCTATATCTATCCTGTCCGGGTAGATATGATAATTTACCAAATATATCAATTAATAGGCAGTTTCCGGCAAAATTTGTATCATCACGTATTAGTAAAAACATATTCTTTCACATGATTGGTAATAAGAGCTTCCAATTCTTTTTTGAGAGGGGGGCGTTTCCAAAACTGGTCTATACCTTTAAGTCATTGTGTGCCCAGCAGAAGGGCAAGGATGGATGCACAGGCAACACATATATTTAGAACAAAACTCATCCCTCATATATACCATTCTTTGGCACGCATCAATGCAACACATCTCAGTCTGTAGATCATGAAAATTATTGACAGAGACAGCTTTAAGTTCAGCATCAGAACTAAACATTTTGGTAATTCAACAAAAATCCAGTTTGCGTTTGTATTCTTTTGCTGGGCACACAATGATTTTTTTTATTTTTAAGAAAAGTAATGCCCAATACACCTAGGACATGTTTCACAAAGCCTCTTTTCAATGACAAATGACAAAAATCAGTGACAAATCTGCTGATAACCAATCAGAAGCAAGGATTTCACTAGCTTAACAAAAACTGTCATTTGTCACTGATGACAAGTTTTGTTAAATGGGGCCCTGATGTGATAGACTATCATGTAGCCATGAATATCATGCTGCATAGAATAGTAGCACTATTGAGAATCATGTTCATTTGCATCCAGTATTCCAACCTCGCTTTCTTGTGCCAGTAATGAAGATTCCCATCGATTGTGAGAATATAAAACACCAGAGCAACAGCCAAGAATGCAGTGATTCGCTTGAATTTAAAATCGGACGAGAACATGAACCCGCCCATGAGTAGGGAAGCGCCCAGGATGACCATGGCTGTCTCGCTGTGGGGGAGCGTTGATAGGAAGGCGCGGCGTTCTTCCGGCGTCCGGTAGAGCTGGACGGCAGCGATGATACAGAAGATGGAGATAAGATTTTTACCGTAGGGATAGAGGAAGTGGAGACGGTATTTCTTGTTGAGGTCTTCTCCGACGCGACTGGCCAAGATGAGGAAGACACCTATGACACCAATATCATGGGATGCGATCCGGGCCTGATGGAGGTGGGGTGTCAGCAAGATGGAGAAAGAAAGAAAAATGGAAGACTAAAACATGAGATCAAACACAAGAAGAAAGAAGAAATACACATGATGAGAGGTTAAGACATTTGTGGGATGGAGAAAGATAGGAAGAAAAATGGAAGAGAGAAATGTGATCAAAAAGAAGGAGAAAGAATACATTTGATGGGAGGTGCTGATGTGAACAAAACAGAAGACACAATACATTACAGATCGTATCCGGACACCTACCCCATGGACATCCACCCCCCGGATAACCACCCCCAGTCAACTACCCCCTAGGACGACTACCCCCGGGACAACTACCCCGGACAACTACCCCCCAGACAACTACCCCCTAGGATAGTCGTCCTAGAGGATGGTTGTCGTAGGGGGTAGTTGTCTGGGGGCAGGGTTGGGCGGTAAATACCGGTGGCGGTAATTACCGGCGGTAAATGCCGGTAAATACCGTCCGGTAAATAAGATGGGCGTCCGGTAAATATGTAAATAACGGGAAATATGATTTTAATTCTCTATTGATTAATAATTGTACTTGTTTTTAGCCTCAAGAACTGAAAATATTGTTCTGAAATAATTAGCAGCACAACACTCAAATAGAAACACACAAACAGATTTATAAAATCCACACTGCATACATTTACATGTACTGTACACACCCAAACACACATGTACAACACACATACACAAACTCAAATTCATTTCTCCAGGGGTTAAACTTTTACATGTATCTCATTACAATATGATTTTTGTTTTCAATTGTGAATAAAGCTCAGAATATGAATTATATTCTACTGTATGTAAGGGTTTTTTGTAACAATAGTGTATCAATGATGCTGTATACATGTGTACTAGTGGTTGCTGGTTTTGAACTTTTGATAAATGTTTACAGAAAGAAAAAAATCTTTTATAGCCAAAATAATTACACAAGCTCACATTATGTTTTTTCAATGTTGCAATTCTTTTATAACTTTAAAAGTTTATTTCAAACAGTTTAACAAACAAAAGCAAAAAAAGATAAAAAGGCATAAATTATACAAATTTACAGAAAGGTGAAAAGAGGTGTCAAAAGTTGTCTCCTTTAACAAATATAAAATGTATACAACAACAGCACTATTGCCATACTTTAGCAACTGATTGTTTCATTGGAACTGTAAAATAAATAACATGTACAGTTTTTCATATTCAGAGGTATCATCCTGAATCCTTTCCCTTCTTTGGGATTAATTCTCTTTTACACCAATGACTTTTTGTAATATACTTTGTGCTGATTAATCTTCATTAAAAACAAGTGAAACGCTCTCGGCGGTCTCGCCTGCATTACGCAATTCGGCATTACGCAATTCGATATGATGAAAAATTGAGGTTGGGACATTATTTTTATAGGCAGGGTGGCCCATTTGCAGACCCCCGAAAATGAAATCCTCTGAATATAATAAGCATTTTGAAGTGAATATTGATTATGAATCATCAGAATAATTATTTACTGTATCAGAATACAATATAATGAGATTTAGTGTATGGGTAAGACTATAAATGTTTCAATGCTTGTCAGTAATTTACAAATAAAGTTATCTGATAAACTTTTTAAGAAAAGAGGATTTTTCAGCACTTTGTGTAAAAACAATTGGAAGGTAGAGCCCATCTACATCACATCACGTCTCATTAGCATAATGAGAACATTATTATGAGATATACTCCAATATATATTATCCAAACATCAATATTGTCACCTAGCTGTAACTGATCATGTACATACTAGGCCTGGGATCGAATACTAAAATTACTATTAGAATATTCATGGGAAAGTACTCGAATGATTTGAATATTTACTTTCATGAAATATGAACAAATAACAATTTATTTATTAATTCTCATATTAAATTTTGAGAACATAATCCAAGTCTACTGACCTAAAATGACCTTTGACCTTGACTTTGTGACCTGGAATTTGTGTCACATGATTTGTGATACTTGATAGCCCTTGGGTACAAGTTTCATGGAATTTGAACAAACACTTTTGAAATTATGCTAAAATTTCAAAATCTTGATGTTGATGCCACAACAAAGTCTAAGTTTCCAGACCTGAAATGACATTTGACCTTTACTTTGTCACCTAAAAGACTAATAACATGATTGGTGATACTTGATAACCCTTATGTTCAAGTTACATGGAATAGGAATGTATACTTTCAAAATTATGATAACAATTAATAAAATCTTAGCCTGATGCCACAACATAGTTAAGTTTGTTGACCTGAAATGACCTTTGACCTTGACCTAGTGGGCTGAAATTCTACTCACATGATTGGGGATACTTGATAACCCTTTAGTCTAAGTTTCATTGAATAAGAACTTATACTTTCAAAATTATATTACAAATTCAAAAACTTAACCTCAGGTTAAGTTTTTGATGATGATGCCACAACATAGTCTAAGTTTGTTGACCTGAAATGACCTTTGACCTTGACTTTGTGACCCTTTAGTCCAAGTTTCATTTAATAGGACCTTATACTTGCAAAATTATATTAACAATTCAAAACTTAACCTTAGGTTAAGTTTTGATGTTGACGCCGCCGTCGCCGTCGCGGAAAAGCGGCGCCTATGTCTCGCTTTTTGCTACGCAGGCGAGACAAAAACCCTGAAGCTAAACTTAATGTTCCTTGATAAAAAGAAATATCTTAAAATAGTCACTTCCAAATGTCAACCTTACACAACAACTAGAAAACAATAAACACAATGATGAGTAGCATCACCTGGTCATTGTCACACACACACACACCCACACACACAAATAGATAGTACACACACAGAGCAATCATACTCACCACCATTGTTATTATGTTCAAAATTGGACAATCCCTATGAACAAGTGAGTGGAAAAATATATTTCCCGGTATTTTCCGGTAAAAGGCGGTAAATACCGCTTATTTCCCGGCGCCCGGGAAATAAGCCTCCGGCGAAATATGCCAACCCTGTCTGGGGGTAGTTGTCCGGGAGGTAGTTGTCCTGGGGGTAGTCTTCCTACAGGGTGGTTGCCCTAGGGGGTATTCGTCCTAAGGGGTAGTTGACTGGGGGTGGCTATCCAGGGGTGGATGTCCAGGGGGTAGGTGTCCTAGAACCATTACAGATACAGCGAATAAGGGAAAGTAACCAATTTTTAAATGTGATAAGTTTTTCCATCACAAGTGAATTTGATTATAAAGTCAAGTAATTAAATCACATTTGTGAGAGATTTGACGGGCTCTCTTCAAAACAAAAGTGATTTTAAAAAGATGAATCATGCAATAAAAGGATAGAAAATTTTCCTGCAAGAGACTGTTGTTTTCTTTATGCCATTTTACACAGCAATACATGCTGAAGATTTGGGGGTGGAGTAGTGATTGGTCCCCTTGACAAGTAAATCAATCTTTATCGCATGGATTATAGAAGGAGTCTTTAGGATTAAAGGAAAGTATTGAGAGAAGGTCGTACCACAAGCCACATCTTGGACTTCGGTTGCTGGCTCTGGGTTATTGTGGTGAAGATCGCCATGGAAACGGCCGTGACGATGGCCCATAGTGACCTCTGAGAGCCGAATGACATCATCGTACCGCAGGTAAACATGACTACGATGTGAATGTAGATATAGATCAAAGGGAATCCTTCAGATCTATCAATGAAACAGAAATGGAGAGAGGATGTTATTGGTGCCTTAGCGAGCTCTTAAAGTAGTTTGCAAAGTTCATCCAGTGCAGGAATGGGTGATTACAAACACATTTTAGGTCAAAGTCAAAGCCAAAGCCAAAGAACCCAAGTCTTGACCACTCAAGGAAGCATTACTTTTTGTGTAAGAAAAACTGTTAAGATGACCTCTATCGATTCTCAACATTTTCAAAGGCCACTGTACAAAACTCACCAGAATTCACTAAAAATCAGCACTTTACTGACAATTGATGACACCTAAATAGCAGTAAAAACAATCAATTTAACTCACCGATAATTACTTTGAAAATTAAATTGGAAGGTTATTATCAATCCTGGCCTGGCGAGCAGCCACTTCATATCCATTGTGTGCATTTTTTGGTTGCCGCACCCGCGCCCATGTCCATACTCTGAATCTTTATGTAAACTCTGAATGTTTCTTCCATTTTTCTACACGATTTTGAGCTGTGAATCAGCTGGAAATTGTAGAACTGATATATTACAGCCATTTAGGGTAACAATGATTTTTGGAGCATGGATTAAAAAGCAAGTATTTCAACAATCTTTTTTAATTTTCTCTTATTAAAGGTAATGCAAAGTTTTGGGAAATTTTGAAATTGGATGGATAGTAATTCTTTAAATTTTTGATATATTTGAATGCCCCTGTGGATGTATTATAAGCACTAGACAGAAATAACCGTCTGGTATGGGTCATTCTTTAATAAAACTGACATTTGTTGGCATTGAGGCGGTCAGAGAAGCCAGATGCAATCTCAGCGGAACAACCGTCTATATCAGAGACTGAAGCTTTCGGTCTATATAAGCACTAACAAATTTAGCCCCTAAAATACTTCTGCTTTCGAGCAAATTAAATAATCAAAATTTACCGGTGCTCCTGGTAAATTTCAAATATTTAAAATAGCGCCTAAGGCCATTCCATGGTAGCTGCGATCATGAAAGTCTCAGAATATGCAGTTCTGATATATAATTTCCATAGATTAGCAAATCGGTCGATTGTAGTCAAGAAACATTGTTTTAAAGCTAAAGTAATATCAGTCTTGAGAGGGCGCTATACAACATAAAGAGTTTATTATTTACAATTTCATCACTTTAGACTCGATTTCAACTGCGAAGATTATTGAGTATTGTAAAATTAGCAAATCGGTAGGGGGGTGTTGTATCTTTCGTGGTGATTAAATGGCGGCAATCTTCCTTGCCCAGAACCAACTTCATGCCAATAGACGAGTTAGAAGAAGATTGTGTGTTGACCGGACACATCACAGATGAGAACTTTTAAAGAAATTACATGCTAAGATATGACGATTTTAATGCTCTCTTCTCTGTGATGTTTCTTAACCACTAAGTGAAAGCGTGACTTGTCTTCATGATCCACATGCAACAGCGCATATGATGACGCGTGATGACGCGCGTAATAAGCGGTCAATTAACTAATTACGCCCAAGATTATATGCACTAGGCGCATCTTCAGATATGGCATAAAGTATTCCTATTGGTTAACCGAAGTACCTACTTATCATGCTTATAATAAAATAGATCTTCATTGGTAGGGTCCATACAAATGGGCGTGTCAAAGATAAGATAGAGGCGATCGTTCAAGAAATAACACAGGGATAAAATGATTTTCAGAATACCAACTTACAACAATATTAGCGCTGTGTTATCTCTGGAAGATACAACAAAAGATAACACAAAAGATACAACAATGTTCAGAATACCGCCCCTGGCGCTGGCTACGCTACGCGCTTGGTCAGTTGGTGTTTGAAATGTTGAGAATCAATACAATACTAGTCTAGACTCTATTAATTATCTATAGATGAGCAGGTTCTAAATCATATTAAATGATAAATGCTAAGTAACTTAACTTTTTAAGGCTTTTAACTAATTTAAGCTTATTACTAGTGTCTACTCAAGAGAAAAAAGGGGATAGTTAGACCTACACCAATTGACGAAAGTTGAGATAGATCCGTCCCCCCCCCCCATCCTCGTTTATTCAGGACATGAAATTCAATACGTGGGGCTTCAATTTTGAGTAGCAAAACTAGAAGTAACAAATACGTAAACGAAATACCTCAAAAACAGTAGTTCTGATATCATTAAAACATACCTGTGTTCCTTCTCTCTTTCAGAACATAGCATCGTAAGGACTATAGCTGAAAGAAATGGAAATCTATACATAACAAAGGCAGAAATGCCTTTGATTATGGACGAAATTGAAGGCTTCCGGGTAGCTGTGGGTGCCGCCATTTTGAATTAGCTTTCTCTCTCTCTCTCTCTCTCTCTCTCTCTCTCTCTCTCTCTCTCTCTCTCTTTCTTTCTTTCCAAGTTATTCTTTTTCCATAGGCTTTCGTTTCTTTCTAGCTTGGCCTATATTCTTTTTTTTCTTTCATTTCCCCATTTTATGAGCCCCAAACTTCTGTTTTTTTTGGGGTGGGGGAGGGGGAGAGGTACCAAAGATCCAAGCCCGCCAGTATAGTTCAGGGTCCCCGGCCGGCCCTCACACACACAAAGAATAATAATAACAACAATCTAGTAATGCTGAAATTTGTATTTCAATAGCCAAAGATGTACTTTTCAATATGTTTAAATCATACTTGCGAGAAAAACAATATTATCTGAAAAATCTAGTTTTCTTCGAAGAAAAATACAAAGAAAAATACTAATTTTACTCAGTTACCTAGCAGTTGTTGAGTACCCCGGTTAGGTAACAGGAGCGGGGACGGGTATCCAAGGCAGCGAATTACAGACAACTCGCCACAAAGACAGCTCGCCACAAGACATCTCGCCACAATAGCGGGGACAACTCGCCACAGGCGAGTTGTCCAGGGTGAGGTGCTTTTGGGACAGCTCGCCACACTTTTTCCCCTCATGATTTCTAGATCTAAAATCCCTCACCTTAGATGAAATTGTCATTGTATGTATTCATTATGCTTTTATAAACACAGTCACGACAGGAAACATGGAAATTGTGAGTATTTTGAGGGCTGTTCTAAAGAATAAAGCCGATTTACCTTGCAACAAGAATATATTTTTGACAAACCGAAGGCGTACGTTCGCCGGATAACTTTTCGGTATTTAACTTCATTTTCTGCCTCAGAAAACTTTTTAATGGTAGGAATATGCTGTTAGTTATCTTTACATTCCAATATTACCTTTCCTCTACCCCAGCGGAATTATCGCTTGCCTCAAGTTTATTAGTAGACATTTCGACTTTCGCTGTGGACTGCGAGTGTGAGCTAGTCCCGTACCGGTACCGTGTGTGTGCCTGGCCGGAAGGCCTGGCGGCGGCTGGCGCAAAGCCAAGGGTACCCGGCGGCACACATAGCTGCATCGCTATCCTGGCTGTGTAATAAAACCTGTTTTATTGATCTCAACATTTCAAACACCACTGTACAAAACTAAACTGATTTCACTCAAAATCGGTACTCTAGTGACGATTGATGACACCTAAATAGCAGTAAAATACAATTTTTCAACTCACCTAAGTTAGAAAGAGTAATTTAAAAATTAAAATCGTGAGTCCACTGTCAAACTTGCTTACAGTTTTATCGGCATGATTGTGTGCATTTGTGTGTTATAAGTGTGATGACTATTCACGTGTGAAAATGCTGTCTATTGGCACATGGTACAGCGCTAGAGGTCCCCGGCACCCGAGACTATTATCTTGAAATGACACTAGTACAGCAGTGGCGGATCCAGGGGGGCTTAAGTATTTAAGATCAAGTAGAGCAAAGCCCCGGTGGCCTATGGGGTCATTCCCCCGCAGAGGGTGACACGTATGACCGTAATTACCACAAATGCAAATAACCCCCTTTGCAGTCAATTCCAAGAACATTTTGTCCCGGCATTTTGTGAACTTTAACCCCTATTTTACGTTAAAACAAGGACAAAATCGTACTTTGAAATACCCTATTTATAAGATTGTAAGGACAATTTCTCAAATTTACCCCTATTTTACCATAATTCAAGGACAAGACATTGATACCTTTTTCTTCTTCCCGGTTTTCTCTTTTCCCTTTTCCTGACCCCTATTTATCAATTTCGAGGACGTGCACCTGTGCACCCCTATTTTCTTTATTTCGAGGAATATTTTGTCCGCGTACATTGCTTGCAATTGACCCCTTTTCCGCGATTTTGGTAACGGTCATGCGGTCCCTAGCGAAGCAAGTGGAGCGTAAATTGGCATAGGGTCCAAGGGCAAGCGCCCGGCGGGCCGGACAAGGGGCGAAGCCCCATGAAGCTCAGGGTTTTAGGCATTTAATGACGGTACGTCGGATGCGGCATCCAGGGGCCCGCCTTAGGGCACCTGGTGGGTCCAGGGCGGATCCCCGGAAGCTCAGGGTTTTAAGCATAAAATTACGATCACATGAGCATCCAGGGACCGCCTAAGGGCCCTTGGTGGGGTCCAGGGACAGAGCCCCGAAAGCTCGGGGTTTTAGGCATTTAATTGCAGTCAGATGAGCATCCAGGGACTGCCTTAGGGCCCTTGGTGGGATCCAGGGGCAGAGTCTCTGGAAACTCAGGGTTTTGAAAAAGTACGTTAAAGAGAAAGAGAAAAAGAACGATTGGCCTGCTAGTGTCGCAAATGAGGTATCAAAATAGTGCTCATCTGAGCTTAATCAAATGCCTAAATCCCTGAGCTTACAGGTGCTCCGCCCCTGGACCCCACCAAGGGCCCTAACGCGGGCTCCTGGATGCTCATCTGACCGTAATTAAATACCTAAAACCCTGAGCTTCTGGGGGCCCCACCCTGGACCCCACGCCAATTTACGCTCAACTCACTTTGCTCGCATCGCTCTACCCGATTGTTGATACTCCACTTCAAAAAACGTTCCGCCAGGGGCCTGCATGTTACGTGTAAGAGTGGTGGCGATGCATATTTTCTTCTCCTCCCCCTCTCCGGATTTGTTAAGGGGTGTTTAGCCTATTTTTCAGTTCAACTTAAATCTTTAATGACATGCAGGAGCGGTGGAACGATATGGAAGTGGGGTGGGGCCAATAAGCTCAAAGGAGCTTTACCAATGAGCCTAAAAGATACCGGTAATCACAACACTACTACTAATTTACTACAACTACTACTACTACTCTACTATACTACTACTACTAATATATAATGATGATGATGATGATGACAATTTAACGACGACGGTGATGATGATGACGATGACGACGACAACAATAATAAAAAGTAATAATAATAACTGCAACAAGCCAGACATTGTCGTCAGGGACAACACAGTAAATATCATCGAGGTCACCGTTCGCCATGACATCAACACCTCAAGTATCAAGACCTCAGAATAGAGATCGAGAGGATGTGGAACGTTCAATTCAATTCAATTCATTCATTTTATTTCATTTCATTTTATTTCATTCTCCATGAAAACATACAAACATGGTATACGGATAAATTAAAGATTGATAACAAGAAAAATGAAAGGGAAGGAGCAAACAAAATGTTATGGGAATGTGGGGTTAACGAAAAGGGCAATTAGCCTTATGAGCGTCAACCCCGCCTTAAAAAATATACGCTGTATTGTTGAGAAAAGGAAAACAGAGAAAACCTGAACAGCAATACAAAAGAAGACGGAAAAAAAGGGAAGGAGAATCAGGGAAGGGGAGGGGGAAAACATTAAAAAGTGAATTAACTGAAACGTATAACGTCATTTAGTTTTGAGATTGAATACAATGATAAAAGATGGGATTTATACAAGCGTTTAAAAATATTCATTGAATTGAGTTTTTCATATTAAACGGGATATTTTTCCATAAAACTGGCCCTTTGAAGAAAAAAAAGAATTAAAAAAAAACATTTGTACGGATTTTAGGAAAATAAACATTACAAGCATTACGAGTTTCATGAGAGTGTATTTCATAATTGAATGTAAATTTACATGACATGGACCTTGGCAATAAACCATTGGAACAATGATAAACATTAATATAGCAATATTACAATTATTTATATCATAAACATTTAGAAGCTTTAATTGTTGAAAAAGTGGCGAAGTGTGGGCATTGAACGGGGCGGATGTCACTCCAATCATCATCAGTCTGGACAGCCGCGGCTGCCGGGCAGGGAAGCTTCCGGCCAGGCACACACACGGTACCGGTACGGACAGCTCACACTCGCAGTCCACAGCGAAAGTCGAAGGGGAGCGAATGCACAATCTTAAAAGATTTTATGTCTACTAATAAACTTGAGGCAAGCGATAATTCCGCTGGGGTAGAGGAAAGGTAATATTGGAATGTAAAGATAACTAACAGCATATTCCTACCATTAAAAAGTTTTCTGAGGCAGAAAATGAAGTTAAATACCGAAAAGTTATCCGGCGAACGTACGCCTTCGGTTTGTCAAAAATATATTCTTGTTGCAAGGTAAATCGGCTTTATTCTTTAGAACAGCCCTCAAAATACTCACAATTTCCATGTTTCCTGTCGTGACTGTGTTTATAAAAGCATAATGAATACATACAATGACAATTTCATCTAAGGTGAGGGAATTTAGATCTAGAAATCATGAGGGGAAAAAGTGTGGCGAGTTGTCCCAAAAAGCACCCCACACTGGACAACTCGCCCGTGGCGAGTTGTCCCCGCTATTGTGGCGAGATGTCTTGTGGCGAGCTGTCTTTGTGGCGAGTTGTCTGGACCCCAAGGCAGCATATCCTGAAGAAAGAAAAGAATTCCTCCCTGATAGCAGACTGACGTCTTAAAGACGTCATAAATTGGTCGTAAAGTGGTAAACACGTCGTACGTCGTATGGACGACGTCATAACGACGTCATTATGTCGTCTTCAAAAGACTATTTTTTCCAAGATAATTTGTGTCGTATTGACGACGTCATTACGACGTCGTTATGACGTCTTTAAAAACTATTTTTCCAAGATAATTTTTGTCGCATTGACGACGTCATTACGACGTCATTATGGCGTCTTCAAAAGACTATTTTTTCCAAGATAATTTGTGTCGTATTGACGACGTCATTACGACGTCGTTATGACGTCTTTAAGAAAACTATTTTTCCAATATAATTTATGTCGTATTGACGACGTCATTACGACGTCGTTATGACGTCTTTAAAAAAACTATTTTTTCAAGATAATTTTTGTCGTATTGACGACGTCATTACGACAACATTTTGACGTCTTTAAAAGACTATATTTTCCAAGATAATTTTTGTCGTATTGACGACGTCATTATGACGACTTAAAAAGACTATTTTTCTAAGATAATTTTTGTCGTATTTACGACGTCATTACGACGTCTTTAAAAGATTAATTTTTCCAAGATAATTTTTGTCGTATTGACGACGTCATTATGACGACTTTAAAAGACTATTTTTCCAAGATAATTTTTGTCGTATTGACGACGTCATTACGACAACATTATGACGTCTTTAAAAGACTATTTTTCCAACAAAATTTATGTCGTAATGACGACGTTATTACAAAGTCATTATGACGTCTTTAAATGACTACTTTTTCCAATATAATCTTTGTCGTATTGACGACGTTAATTTGACGTCATTATGACGTCTTTAAAAGACTATTTTTTGCTAATATAATTTTTGTCGTATGGACGACGTAATTATGACGTCTTGCGAAGACTATTAATTGTCATTAATTTTTGTTGTATGGACGACGTTATTATGACGTCTTTAAAAGTCTATTTTCTTCCGTAATAATTTTTGTCGTGTGGACGATGTCATATGACGTCTTTCAAAGACTATTATTTGTCATTATTTTTTTGTCGTATGGACGACGTTATTACGTCATTTGACGTCTTTATAAAAAAAAAGAGAACAGTAGAAACCAAAAGAAACCATTAGGATCAAATATGAGCATTTGTCACTGAGTAAATAGGGCAATTATCAGAGGTGAAAATGGGGAACTTCTTTGCCCCCAATCATTAGTCATTATCAGATTGTGCACCATCTTGACATGCAAAGGTCTGCAATATCGATCAAGACTAAACATGCTCTAATCTCGCTATTTGAAAAAGGCTGTGTGTGTGATACTCAAGGCCGTAGGCCTACACAATACATTACAATGTGTATATGTACTGTATATATAGTATGCATTGGGAGCTGATCGGAGTGTAAATGGCCGTTATACAGCTGCCATTGTACAGTGCAGTACTCTGTTTTCCCTGCTAATCTACAGTATGGGTAAGTCTTAGAATTACCTAATTTATTTACAAAATGTACATAAATCTATAGTTACTGTTTTCTGTTCTGAAAAGTTGACATGCATGTTTAATATGTATGTCTAATGATTGTGAGCTCGGACTTTCAACACCTGCTGACAAAAGTAGTCCCGTGTACTGATAATTGTGTCATAATGCAGGCAGCTTGGTGCTGTATGTACTACGTCCATGCTGTTCCCTTCTATGTATTTTTATGTAACATCTTGATCCTGTTGATGGGATGCATGGTTGGGGCATCATTTGAAGCAAAGTTTATTCATTTGCCTACACATGACTTTAAAGGGAAATCCAACCTGAATATACAACTAGATCTAGTCTACTCTCAAACTAAAAGAAAGTAGAAAAATAAGAGAAGCAAACTGATGAAAGTTTCAATAAAATCTGACTAGGTCTAGATATTCTGATTAGTCTGATTTGGGTAGGGTCGGCTCCTCTCTTTAGACTTAGAAACAGAAGCCGACCATAGGGTCTGCTCTGCAAACAATTCTGGGCGCTAGTGTAATTGATGTAGAGGTGTCGTGGTCGAGTGGACACGTCGCCGGACTGTCGATCACAACTGGTCCGCGGTTCGAGTCCCGCCGCGGCACTAATGTCCTTTGGCAAGACATTGATCTACATTTGCCACACTCCACCCAGGTGAAGTAAATGGGGACCTGGGCCCCGTCTTACAAAGAGTTACGATTGATCCAAATCAATCGTAAGTCCTCCAATCAATCGCAAGTTTGCATTCTCCTATCTCTTATGTACATGGTTGCGATTGATATCAATCGCAAATAAGTTACGATTGATATCAACTCTTTGTAATACGGGCCCTGGTAGGAATTCATTCCTTGAAATGCAGAGCACGTGACAGCTGCTCTGCTAAAGCCAGGTAATTATGTTGCATTATTGTAGAGCGCTTACTAAGTAACTTAGAGACTTCTGATAAAGTAAGTGTTAGGCGCTATATAAGCAAATATAATTATTATTATTAGTGTAGTTTCGTATCCATTTTTTAAAACCCTAACCCTAACGGCGTGGAGATACCCTACTAAAACATAACCCAAAATCAACTAAATCTTCATCAATTGTTCAAATAATGGTCATGATTTAAAAGTAGTTATGTTTCTTACCCTTTCGTGTCAATTTTCTTATCTTTTTTGGATTATTTTTCCTAAAATGAAGGCTTAAAATATACACTTTCTCACGTGATTCACGGCAAACTGCTGCACAATACAATGGCATACCGTACGCCTGCCTCACATCTGCTGTGAGTAATGTCAGTTTTGAGAATTTAGTGCTTTATTATTTTAAAAAATAAAAAGAATTGGTTATTTGCGCAGCTAAATGATTTGAATTAATTGCAATTTTTTATAAGACTGGGCCCAGATGTCTGGAAATTGAGCTTTGTGAGTGTGTGTCACATACATATAACCTTAAACAAGTCGTTTCTACAGAGTTTAGTCTTTAGACAGCAAATGTATCAGAAAAAACTTCACCTTTGAAGACGTGCACAAATTTGTGTTACCATAAATTGTTTTAATGGTATAAATTCTAATCAATTCATGGTGTGTTCCTATAGGCTACCGTAAACACAAGCCTTTATCTGGAAATAATCGGTTACACCCGTAAATGGTAAACAAAATTCTTTCCCCACAGGCTGTACAAAGAAGTTTGTAGTAGGCCTATACATGTGTTGCACATGCATACATTATCAACCATTCATTTTGTTTTAAAGGTACTATGTCCCATTTGCAGGCCAAAAAAATGAAAAGGTTAAATTCCAACGGCATTTGAAAGACAATACTAATTTAGAACTTCCCTAAAAAAAAGGGGGCTTGAAAATGTCTTTAAGTGGGAAAATAACGACTATTAGTTGTCGAATCGACTTAGGAGCTATAGAGCCAGTAAGTAATAGTCTGATTTTTCAGACCATTGTACCGAATGGTCGTACGTTTTATGCTGCGCAAAGATTCAATCAGTTTAATTTTGGCCATTACAAGAAGTGGGTTATTGATGTAGACAAATGCTCATGTACCCTTTACAGCTCATTTTATGTATGTTATTACCAAAGATGAAAAAGCCAGTCAGTCACTCAATAGTGTCTGACAGTGAAGTCTAGCAAGTAAACAGGTTTCCTTGCATAATTTGAATATTAGGACACTGCTAACGTTTAAATTTCACAGATAGGACATACATGACATATTCATAATTCCTGCAAAGTTCTACAGAATTTTATGTTGGCTGCAAAAGGGACATAGTATCTTTAACGTTATTTATTTTCTCATTAATTGTAGGCATCTTTTTAACATCTTTCGTCAAAGCAGTGGATTCAAAGCACATTGTGGCCACAATAGATTGGATTGACGTGAGACGTACCATGCAGAAAATGCTACTTTCTCTCAGCCTTCTGGATGTTCCTTAAGGATCAGCAGCCTCATGAAAAAGTCGAAGCCATTATCGGTAAATGTGTACATGTACTTGTATTATTTTTGTACATTTTTTGTCATATTGTGCATGATCACCGACTAATTAGACACTACAGAATTGATCATTTCACTCGAAGGCGTATTTTTCCTTACCGGTAGTTTCAAATATACAGTCAAACCTGTCTATAGCGACCGCCCAAGGGAAACACAAAAAGTGGTCTTTGTAGACAGGTTCCTTTAGTACATTTTTCAATGAGAAACCATTTTCAAGGGAAACAAAAAATGTGGTCCTTGTAGACAGGTGGTCACTAAAGCAGGTTTGACTATATATACCGGTATATATAATTCAATTAATTTCAGATCACTAAAACCTGCAGGTATGTTGCAATAACCGACCATATTTTGCGAGTTTCAAACATTTTTATTTCCCCTTCAGCATAGGTCAAGGAGCTTTTATTCTACCCTCATCAGCAAACTAGAATTGTATTGATAATTTACAAAAACAATCCTGAATCACGTTTTGCATTGCCAACAAAAGTTTAAAATCCAAAGGTGTGTTTACATTATGTTTGTGAGCAATGAGAAATTATTTCTGATAAATCTTACCAAGCAGTAATTTTCTGGCAGAATTCATTATTTAATTAATTGTTTACATTTCAGTTTTAAAATATATAACAGTTTTTTCTTAATTGTATTCCTTTCTTTTTGCTTTCTTCATCCATTAGAATTCTTTGCGCCTATGTACCCGGGATCTGAAAGCAGTGCATAATACAGGAGATTCCACCCAAAAGCTAAACCGTGAGTCCAAGCTGAAGAGGAATATTTCCAAAATGATGTCTACACTCACCCGATAGCATAACTGCAAGAAATATTTCAGGTTATTTTTTCCTCCATTGATTATAGAGAGAGAGATTGGGGGAGGGGATGGGGAGGGGTGAGGTGTAGCCACAAACCTGAATGGCAAAGCTGTAGAACTGAATCATGTCACTTGCAATTTTAACGAATTACAGGGTTTACAAACTGACATAATGATTTGGGTAAAAAAATCAGTATTTTGCGTATATTTGTAATTACTATTTATGAAGTTGACCTGTTTCATATACTTATGTCGTACACTTGATATGCTCTGTCTCATGCTCACCCCCCACCCCTTTGTATCGGTTCCTAAAACCTGTGTATGATATAAGTTGGTAATAGAGAAAATTGAGTGAGGTAAATGCAATACAAATCGATTCCATTCTTAAGCAATTAAGACTTGCTCAGGTACGGCACGTGAACCGCCAACAAATTTTAAAAAATGATGCAGATTTGGTTTATGTGTAAAGTGAAGTATGTTTTGGACTGCGCGTATTCAGTGAGCTTTGTTTTATAATATACAGAAATGTAAAGCATATTGAACTTTATGTCAACATTAAAAATACTCTGCGGTTTTGAATGTTTTGCAGCATCATATCTGAACGAGCCATAAAGGGACTTAGTTACATTGTTCAGATGAGAGATAATGGTGCTAAGGTATTGACTTCAATGTTAGATGTACAATTAAAGATAATATGAAAGTTCGAGTGAAAAAGACCATTATTAATGATAACAATTGGGAAAAACTGATGTGGTCAATTCCTTAATTCTCCCAATTATATTATTATAATTTAATTTAATTTTAGGTGAATGTAAATCATCACAAAGCAAAGAATTGGCTCTATATACCTTTTCCAAACATTTAAGTGTTGAAAGTTTTTAAAGGCCTGTTTTATATCTTATTTTCAGCTCAGACGAGATGCGCAGTACACTAAGCTTGCCCAAAAGCATGACAGAGATAAATGCCTTGTTCCTGCCCCTCTGCCTTTGAAGGACAGCGTCTCCCTAGAAGACACTTTGCAACACAGGCTGCTGAGCTGCCGCTTGAGAAGCCCCCCTCCACCTTACCCACCTGGAAAGCAAAACGCTGGTCAGACCAGTGGAATTCGTCTACTACCAACTTGAAGGAGTTCATCCCAGAGCCCTGTGCAAAACCAAGTGGCAGCGACCTCTCAAGAAAAGCTGGGTCAACCTCAACCGTATCAGAATTGGAGTTGGCCGTACACAATACTTCCTGCATAAAATTGGAGCTGATCCATCGCCAAACTGTGCCTGTGGAGAGATCCAAACTATGGATCATGTCATCGATGCTTGTCCTATCTACAAATCCCTCACGGTGCTTCTGGACTTCGGGAGCTCGATGATGAGACAATCAGTTGGATAAATAAGGATCTTCCTATCATGATGTACTCCTTGATATTCTTCGTACGAACGAACGATGGAAAACGGTTGGGGAAAATTCAAAAATTTATTGGGAGAATCAACTGTTAAAGTGAGTGGATCGTCAGTTTCCATGTGCAGAAGGCCATAATTCGCTGACACCAGACTTGGTGGAAATAACATTAATGGGAGTACAAATCTGCACACAGCAAACCCGTAGGCCAGTCAAGAATTACCTCCTAATCTCTCGGAGAGTCTAGCCGGATCCCGCTTGGATCGGGTGAGGAAAAGCAAAGCATTACATAAGGTCGAATGGTCATAAAACTGAAGGCTAACCCTGGTGATTGACAACACCTGTTATTGGGTAAACACCCGAGCGGTGTCGAATTCCCCATGAGAGCTGACTTCTATGTGTCTTTAAAGGGTGTCACACTGTGGCGCCTTCTAAGAAAACCATAAATATCTTTGTGGTTTGAGAATTTTTGGTAGTTAAAAGTATAAAATTGTTGGATTGTACCTGTGATTTTGAAAGCACAATACGGCTTACCTATATTGAATCTAAGTTAAATTTTAATTCTTTGTGAAAATACCCCAGGAGTTTCAAACTTGCCAAATGAATGTTGTGACATAAGCAATGGAATATATCTGTTTGTGCTAAACTGTTTCATCATGCTTGCTATTTTATCTTAAAGTTGGAAATATCTTCTGCATCATTATTGCACAGTCAGGAATTGCCCAATTGAGCCAGTCGTACTGGCAGGAATGTTTAATCTGATCAAAATTGTGTTTTATACTTCAGCTTCTGTATTCGCAAACAAAATCTTTGATGATATTTATAAGAATGAAAGTTGCCACTGCCAGTAATGCCTTTTCTTATATTTAAGTCATGTGCCCGTAAGAAGCAGGTTTCTAGCACAGAGAATAGGTACAGTTGAGCTAATTTCTGCACAGTTTTCCAATATGCTGTATCGCCAAATGCGAACATCGTGGTTTCAACGGGCAAGCAACCATCATCAGAAAACTCTGCAGGTATCAGCATAGCTCTCCCTGTTTTCCTTGCTGCCAACTTGTTTCTTTTGAGTGTAAGAGATAACTAAGCTAAGCCATGTGTTTATCATTTGTGCCATTTTCCTCTTATGTGTGATATAGATTGTATAGTTTTATACTTCATTTGCATGTGCCTTTTAAAACTGTGAATATGAATTATTGCCATAAACTTAGAGATTCCCTTGTATGTAACAAGAATTTATCTTTCACGCTCAGAAATTCTATATTGAATGAGCATCTGTGTTTACTTGATGTATTATGTGCTGCTAATAATGCAATTACTTCTGTTGACATATAGCCATTTGTCTTGACTCTCTGGTAAGACTTGTTTCCAACAACCTTTTGTTTTATCTGATACTCTTTATCTGCATTACAGTCTTGTGGTTGTGAGGAGCGGGTTTGCAGCATGGAGACGAGGTAGAGCTATGCTGATGAATGCCCTGCTTTCCACTATTCTGTTTTGCTGAATGTGAGGAGCTTCCCCAGTGTGATGTTTGCTTATCTACTAAAAACTGCGGGTATCAGTATAGCTTTACCTAGTCTCTATGCTGCTAACCTGCTTCTCACAACCATAAGACTTATAAGTTTAACCAATTATGCAATATAATATGTCATGGTTTCTTGTACTGATAAGTGAATTTAATTTGAAAGCAAATGAAAACCGTTCTTTAATTGTAATGTTTATCTTTAAAAAGTAGCACATTTTATGACAAAACAGATATCTTTGTGATGGCCTGTTAACTTTATTAAAATCAATTATGAGATTAGGATGGGGATGGAAAGACACTGTGCGTATAGAAGGCAAGTTAGAAAAGAAGGTATAGAAATAAGTATTTTATAGTTTTGTGTTATCCTTCTTCACACCATTTACATGTACATTAAAAATATGAAAATTACTTTCTGTCTGGCATGTATATATTACCGTATGTGATGCAATATTTGTTGCTTTGATTGTACCGTGTGATTGCTCAGAATGAGTGATTTGTACACTTTCTTCCTTGATCAGGTGGTCATATAGATGTCATTTAGAGGACAAAAAGGCGTAAAGCTCATGTAAGGATAAAAAGTACATCGAATTGGTGTCCTTATGTCTTCCGTTGCTACAAATTTACGTCTTGAAGATGTCCTTTTTAACCAATAGGATGGACAAATTGTGTAAAGATTCAAGTCCGTACAATGTAAACTATTGATACAAGTTTATGCTTTTAAGACGTAATTTTTACTTAAAAGATGTAAAAACTACATAAATATATGACATCTGTATGACGACTTCCTTTTTACAATTTAACGTCTTAAAGGCGTCTTTTTTACCAGTAAGGCGTAAAAATCACATTAATATATGACGTCAGTACGACGTCTACCTTTGATACAAGTTACCGTCTTGAAGGCGTCTATTCTTTATCAATAAGATGTAAATATCACGTCAAAATTTGATGTCCATACAATGTATACGAAGTCTGTAAGACGTCTTTCTTGGGTAAAAATTGACGTCTTGAAGGCGTCTTTCTTTAACTAATAAGGCGTAAAAATCACGTCAAAATATAGCGTCCTCACGACGACGTATGCGGGTGCAAGTTTACGTCTTTTGGCGTAAAGTTATGTCGTCTTAAAGGCGTCTTTCGTTAACTAAAAGACGTAAATATGACGTCCATATGACGTCTTCCTATGGTACAAGTTGACGTCTTAAAGACGTCTATCTTTAACTAATAAGACGTAAAAATCACGTCAAAATATGACGTCCTCACGGCGACGTACGCGGGTGCAAGTTTACGTCTTTTGACGTAAAGTTATGTCGTCTTAAAGACGTCTTTCTTTAACTAAAAGGCGTAAATATGACGTCCATATGACGTCTTCCTATGGGCACAAGTTGACG
>CP137670.1:34502816-34769311 GCA_037976565.1 Mesocentrotus franciscanus
ACTAATAACATGATTGGTGATACTTGATAACCCTTATGTTCAAGTTACATGGAATAGGAATGTATACTTTCAAAATTATGATAACAATTAATAAAATCTTAGCCTGATGCCACAACATAGTTAAGTTTGTTGACCTGAAATGACTTTGACCTTGACCTAGTGGGCTGAAATTTACTCACATGATTGGGGATACTTGATAACCCTTTAGTCTAAGTTTCATTGAATAAGAACTTATACTTTCAAAATTATACAATTCAAAACTTAACCTCAGGTTAAGTTTTTGATGATGATGCCACAACATAGTCTAAGTTTGTTGACCTGAAATGACCTTTGACCTTGACTTTGTGACCCTTTAGTCCAAGTTTCATTTAATAGGACCTTATACTTGCAAAATTATATTAACAATTCAAAAACTTAACCTTAGGTTAAGTTTTGATGTTGACGCCGCCGCCGCCGCCGCCGCCGAAAAGCGGCGCCTATGTCCGCTTGCTACGCAGGCGAGACAAAACCCTTGAAGCTAAACTTAATGTTCCTTGATAAAAGAAATATCTTAAAATAGTCACTTCCAAATGTCAACCTTACACAACAACTAGAAAACAATAAACACAATGATGAGTAGCATCACCTGGTCATTGTCACACACACACACACACCCACACACACAAATAGATAGTACACACAGAGCAATCATACTCACCACCATTGTTATTATGTTCAAAATTGGACAATCCCTATGAACAAGTGAGTGGAAAAATATATTTCCGGTATTTTCGGTAAAGGCGGTAATACCGCTTATTTCCCGCGCCCGAAATAAGCCTCAGCCGGAAATATGCCAACCCTGTCTGGGGTAGTTGTCCGGGAGGTAGTTGTCCTGGGGGTAGTCTTCCTACAGGGTGGTTGCCCTAGGGGTATTCGTCCTAAGGGGTAGTTGACTGGGGTGGCTATCCAGGGTGGATGTCCAGGGGGTAGGTGTCCTAGAACCATTACAGATACAGCGAATAAGGGAAAGTAACCAATTTTTAAATGTGATAAGTTTTTCCATCACAAGTGAATTTGATTATAAAGTCAAGTAATTAAATCACATTTGTGAGAGATTTGACGGGCTCTCTTCAAAACAAAAGTGATTTTAAAAGATGAATCATGCAATAAAAGGATAGAAAATTTTCCTGCAAGAGACTGTTGTTTTCTTTATGCCATTTTACACAGCAATACATGCTGAAGATTTGGGGTGGAGTAGTGATTGGTCCCTTGACAAGTAAATCAATCTTTATCGCATGGATTATAGAAGGAGTCTTTAGGATTAAAGGAAAGTATTGAGAGAAGGTCGTACCACAAGCCACATCTTGGACTTCGGTTGCTGGCTCTGGGTTATTGTGGTGAAGATCGCCATGGAAACGGCCGTGACGATGGCCCATAGTGACCTCTGAGAGCCGAATGACATCATCGTACCGCAGGTAAACATGACTACGATGTGAATGTAGATATAGATCAAAGGGAATCCTTCAGATCTATCAATGAAACAGAAATGGAGAGAGGATGTTATTGGTGCCTTAGCGAACTCTTAAAGTAGTTTGCAAAGTTCATCCAGTGCAGGAATGGGTGATTACAAACACATTTTAGGTCAAAGTCAAAGCCAAAGCCAAAGAACCCAAGTCTTGACCACTCAAGGAAGCATTACTTTTTGTGTAAGAAAAACTGTTAAGATGACCTCTATCGATTCTCAACATTTTCAAAGGCCACTGTACAAAACTCACCAGAATTCACTAAAAATCAGCACTTTACTGACAATTGATGACACCTAAATAGCAGTAAAAAACAATCAATTTAACTCACCGATAATTACTTTGAAAATTAAATTGGAAGGTTATTATCAATCCTGGCCTGGCGAGCAGCCACTTCATATCCATTGTGTGCATTTTTTGGTTGCCGCACCCGCGCCCATGTCCATACTCTGAATCTTTATGTAAACTCTGAATGTTTCTTCCATTTTTCTACACGATTTTGAGCTGTGAATCAGCTGGAAATTGTAGAACTGATATATTACAGCCATTTAGGGTAACAATGATTTTTGGAGCATGGATTAAAAAGCAAGTATTTCAACAATCTTTTTTAATTTTCTCTTATTAAAGGTAATGCAAAGTTTTGGGAAATTTTGAAATTGGATGGATAGTAATTCTTTAAATTTTTGATATATTTGAATGCCCCTGTGGATGTATTATAAGCACTAGACAGAAATAACCGTCTGGTATGGGTCATTCTTTAATAAAACTGACATTTGTTGGCATTCAGGCGGTCAGAGAAGCCAGATGCAATCTCATGAACAACCGTCTATATCAGAGACTGAAGCTTTCGGTCTATATAAGCACTAACAAATTTAGCCCCTAAAATACTTCTGCTGAGCAAATTAAATAATCAAAATTTACCGGTGCTCCTGGTAAATTTCAAATATTTAAAATAGCGCCTAAGGCCATTCCATGGTAGCTGCGATCATGAAAGTCTCAGAATATGCAGTTCTGATATATAATTTCCATAGATTAGCAAATCGGTCGATTGTAGTCAAGAAACATTGTTTTAAAGCTAAAGTAATATCAGTCTTGAGAGGGCGCTATACAACATAAAGAGTTTATTATTTACAATTTCATCACTTTAGACTCGATTTCAACTGCGAAGATTATTGAGTATTGTAAAATTAGCAAATCGGTAGGGGGGTGTTGTATCTTTCGTGGTGATTAAATGGCGGCAATCTTCCTTGCCCAGAACCAACTTCATGCCAATAGACGAGTTAGAAGAAGATTGTGTGTTGACCGGACACATCACAGATGAGAACTTTTAAAGAAATTACATGCTAAGATATGACGATTTTAATGCTCTCTTCTCTGTGATGTTTCTTAACCACTAAGTGAAAGCGTGACTTGTCTTCATGATCCACATGCAACAGCGCATATGATGACGCGCGTGATGACGCGCGTAATAAGCGGTCAATTAACTAATTACGCCCAAGATTATATGCACTAGGCGCATCTTCAGATATGGCATAAAGTATTCCTATTGGTTAACCGAAGTACCTACTTATCATGCTTATAATAAAATAGATCTTCATTGGTAGGGTCCATACAAATGGGCGTGTCAAAGATAAGATAGAGGCGATCCTTCAAGAAATAACACAGGGATAAAATGATTTTCAGAATACCAACTTACAACAATATTAGCGCTGTGTTATCTCTGGAAGATACAACAAAAGATAACACAAAAGATACAACAATGTTCAGAATACCGCCCCTGGCGCTGGCTACGCTACGCGCTTGGTCAGTTGGTGTTTGAAATGTTGAGAATCAATACAATAGTCTAGACTCTATTAATTATCTATAGATGAGCAGGTTCTAAATCATATTAAATGATAAATGCTAAGTAACTTAACTTTTTAAGGCTTTTAACTAACTTAAGCTTATTACTAGTGTCTACTCAAGAGAAAAAAGGGGATAGTTAGACCTACACCAATTGACGAAAGTTGAGATAGATCCGTCCCCCATCCTCGTTTATTCAGGACATGAAATTCAATACGTGGGGCTTCAATTTTGAGGAGCAAAACTAGAAGTAACAAATACGTAAACGAAATACCTCAAAAACAGTAGTTCTGATATCATTAAAACATACCTGTGTTCCTTCTCTCTTTCAGAACATAGCATCGTAAGGACTATAGCTGAAAGAAATGGAAATCTATACATAACAAAGGCAGAAATGCCTTTGATTATGGACGAAATTGAAGGCTTCCGGGTAGCTGGGTGCCGCCATTTTGAATTAGCTCTCTCTCTCTCTCTCTCTCTCTTTCTCTTTCTTTCTTTCTTTCCAAGTTATTCTTTTTCCATAGGCTTTCGTTTCTTTCTAGCTTGGCCTATATTCTTTTTTTTTCTTTCATTTCCCCATTTTATGAGCCCCAAACTTCTCTGTTTTTTTTTTGGGGTGGGGGAGGGGGAGGTACCAAAGATCCAAGCCCGCCAGTATAGTTCAGGGTCCCCCCGGCCGGCCCTCACACACACAAAGAATAATAATAACAACAATCTAGTAATGCTGAAATTTGTATTTCAATAGCCAAAGATGTACTTTTCAATATGTTTAAATCATACTTGCGAGAAAAACAATATTATCTGAAAAATCTAGTTTTCTTCGAAGAAAAATGCAAAGAAAAATACTAATTTTACTCAGTTACCTAGCAGTTGTTGAGTACCCCGGTTAGGTAACAGGAGCGGGGACGGGTATCCAAGGCAGCATATCCTGAAGAAAGAAAAGAATTCCTTTGCGTTTCACTTACCCCAAGTAACGACAAAGTTTACTTTTAATACATGTACTTTGGTTTGTACTGGACCTAGATTCTGGAACTCTCTTGGCTCTAGCGTTAAGCAAACTGTTAGTCTCTCTGCATTTAAGTGTACACTTAAGGTTTATCTTCTCGATAAATACTGTGACTCGTAGAGTAGTTCATTGTTGTATTTATTTTGATGATAGATCTATTATGTTATTACAGATGTATATAATTCCTTCTTCTTGATATTATGTGTCTAATTGAATATTTTCAGATTGTCAGCCTTTTATTCCCTCCCACTGTTGTCCTGTGCCCGTTGTGTGCTGTGCCTATTGTCGATGTGCTGTAGTCTTTATTTTTTCTAATATTTTCTCTCTTTTCTCCCGTCTTGTCTCGTCTAGTCTAGTTTCCCGAATTTTGTGTACACTTCTTGTTTCTTATACCACCTTTTTCTTAATGTATTCTTAGGTAGTCAAAATATATACTCCCATCATTGTTATCTTGTTGCTTTTTTATGTACCAACCAATTATTTGGTCCACAGGGGACCCTAAAACTTACAAGCTAACAAGCTCTGCTTTTACCAGGGTCTCCTCGTCTTTCTTTTTTAATAGTTCACTTTGTTTCATCATTGTCATAATCTTTTTTGTTTGCATTGTAAATGTGTAATGATTTCATGTACTGCTCTATGTGACATTTGAAAGAAAGACGAATCTCTTGTCTTATCTTATCTTAAGAATTGTGCATTTTTTATTGCAGCACTGAGAACTATAGTTGGGCAATGATGTAGCAGGAGTTCGATGCTGAATAGTAGCTAGTGGATATGAGGCCACCTAAAACTAATTCGCTCATTGGGGGTCGTTGTGCGCAACAGAGTTTTGGAAACGCCCCCCCCCCTCTCAAAGAATGAAATGGAAGCTCTTATTACCAATCATGTGAAAGAATATGTTTTGACTAATACGTGATGATACAAATTTTGCCGGGAAACCGCGTACTATATTTGATATATTTGGTAAATTATCATATCGATCCTGCCTGGATAGATATCGCGACGGTTTCATACGGCCATTTCAACATTGAACATTTGGGCATATATTTCTGTTTGGGTTGGGGGGGCTCCTGCCAGACTTCTCACATGTCCCGGCCCCTGCCCTCCCCGATCAAATGCAAATTTTATTGTAAAGGTCAAATAACTCTTAGGAATTTAAGTGTTAGAAAAAAAGGCGGTAAGTCAAGAGAAATTACTATTTCGGAAATTATGAAACGAAAGCGTCAATAATTTTACTCAGTGGCCCTCAGCGCGACCTCAAAGCTATCTCGATCGATCGATCGATCGAGAGAGAGAGAGAGAGAGAGAAGAAGAAGAAGAAGAAGAAGAAGAAGAAGAAAAAAAAAAACCCCATTCCAAATGAAATTATGTTTGTTTTTATTAGTTTGTGTAAGCAATACCTTTGGTGTCATCAACTATATACCGCCCGTATACCGTCAAGTCGTTGTTATAGGGCCTATATAGCCTAGCTTGCAAAAGCGATCTACCGTTTCGCCTTTAAGTGAATAAACAGCCATTTATACTAATCAAAGGAGCCTGAAATATTGTACAAGCCGCGTTATTTATCAGGGGCGGATCCAGCCGGCGGCAAAGGAGGGGCCTAAAAAGGGGCCCACTTTGTGCGAAAATTTGAAAATCGTGCCGGTCGATTTTTCGCTCAGTGCGGGGTGGGGAGGGGTAGAGAAAAAAAAAATGTTGGCACCCGAAAAAAAAATTTCCCTCCGGGAAAGGGAAATTTTTTTTCCCACCACCCCCCCTTGGGCGCCAGGGGTAGTGAGCATATGATTTTTTTTGGCACCCGAAAATTTTTTTTCCCTGCGGTAAGGGTTATTTTTTTTTCCACCGCCACCCCCTTGGGCGCCAGGAGGGGCCCAACTTTTTTTTCAAAAAGGGTGTTTTTACCTGTTTTTTTCTAGGGGGGCCCGGCCCCTGGGCCCCCCCTGGATCCGCCACTGTTATTTATTTATGCTCCTCATATTTTCCTCATTGTTTTGTTATTTTTTTATGTTTAAAACTTTTGATATTATTAATTGTCTGTCACTATACATGTATACCTACACTTCTCTCGGATCACCATGGTCCATGCTATTTAGCGTACTTTATAATAAGTTATCTACCCGTTATGTTTTGTAAATCTACAAGTTGGTATGAATCTGATTTTTTTTTTTAATGCAAATGTATTTCAACCGTAACAGATCTTAACGCATTCTTCGTCTTTTGTGGGTACTATATATCAAAGGGGAAGTCCATCCCGGGCTTCAACACGAAACCGGTCATATAAATGCAAGTGGCACCGACAACCCCATTGAAAAACACTTAGACTTACGGTGGTGCATGGTTTGTGAAACGCTGGCCTGTTTTTCTTTCTTCTTCTTCATAAAAACAGAAGATGGGAGTAGGGCCCCCTTCTTTCGCCAGATTGATACCCGGGATCGATGAGAGTGCTAGTGGCGCTCATAGGAAAATACTTCAGTTCTTTTTTTAATTCAGCCCCCCTTAGTTTGGCCCATTAGGTAGAATTAGCTGCATGGGCTAAACTATTTTGAATAATCTGTAAACAACCGGAATTGCCTGCAGATGTAGGCTGGTTTATAACACTTTTTAAAGTATATTTGATAGTATTTTTATGTAATATATATCTATGGATTATGACTGGTTAAAATGAATGTACCCAACAATACACATAACTGGGGTCATGCAAATGGGGCAGAGTGTCCCAGTTGATGCACCCGGCCTAACAGGGGGGGGGGGTGGAACAAATACCCCCAAATATTATTTTCAAATCAGACCTATAGGCTATGCAGATCGAGTGTTTAGAACATCTAATTCGTGGTTTACTAGTAAAATCGTTGACAGTGCTGAACTCTGAAAAGCACTGAAAAAGTCGTTAAAAAATAAGTAATAACTAAACCTAAATGCGAAATTGAGGTAAACAGATGTCTGACAAAGTTGACCTTTTGCAGGATTTAAACAGATTTATAGAAATTAATGTTAATTGATTTTTTCAGTTAGATCCCTCGTCCCAGTTCATCCCGTTCCCCCAACCATCCTGCCGCAAATCATGCCTACCTAATTTCATCAACGCCATTTGACTTTTTCGTAGAGGGCAGCATACAAATGGAGAAAAATAATCACTGAAAACAGCAGCTGAATGCTTTGTTCCGTACACAACTAGATGACGGTAAATATTTCACGTTTTTAACTCGAATCATGATAATTTAGGCGTATTTTGCACGAAATTGCTATCCTTGATATTAGAAGATTTACTATGAGGTGAAATGAATATTTTGTGACGTTTGATCGTGTGACGATCGTAATATTAATTCTCGGCATCTGACAGTTCAATGAAATGTCAGCATGCGTTAGGCTGTACGTGCGCGCATTATTTGCTGTTGCTCTATGTACTATTGGTTTGCATTGTGATGGGTGACGCTTAGAATTGAGTGCGTGGGACTGAATGAGAATATAGACCCGCGATTTCACACTATTGCCCGTATCCCAGTATTAGAAACATGCATTAATATTTGTGTGTGATATCATATTTCTTCTTGTTAAGAGAATTAATTTAAGTAGGGATCAATATTTGAATTAAATGATTAAAATAGCTGTTTAAGTTGAGATGGTGTCTGTCACTTTCGCCGGGCAGCCGGCAGTCAGTCGTGTTGTTGAACTTGAGTTGAATTAGGTTTGTTGTCCTGTCCATTTTATCTGTTAGACGAGTTTGATACTGGTTGTGTGTTGTTTAAGTTGTAAGACAGATGCCTTTAATTTACTTCCATTATCTTCTTAAGTTAAATGCAGGATTGATTGTAAAATACTTTCTGTTTGTGGGAGCTTTTTTCATGCTTTTGTAAGGATTTGATGTTGTATAAATTTGATTTACTCAATGGTATTTAATTTCAAATTAAAGTAGAGGTTCATTGATTTTGAATGATGTTATTTGTATCATCGCATAAGGGAAGGTTAGATCGAACAAGTTTATCAAGATTCCCTACTTAAAAACGTTCAAAGTAACAATAATTATCAATTTTAAAATGGTAAAATACCACCCCACTTTCGCACTTGAAGAGCTCTCCGAGCACTGCCAAGATTTGTGACGTCACTCAAGGGTCCAAATTAGCATAACCAGATGATGTCCCTAACAGTGCACACATTTTCAGTGCCTGTTTCATCGTCTCCTTTTCACTTATTTCTCTAATACATACACTTCGCCAGTATCATTTTAACTATTTGATCTGTGTGTTGCCTCGCTCTAATTTTCTGGTGGAGCGCTCGTATATAAACAGATCCTGAGTGGGTGCTTTTATTTGTATGAATTTTTATTGTCGTATATGCAGTTGACCTAAAATCTGTATAAGATTGTCATCGGCAAGCTTCCTGGTTTTGAGTGATATATTATACAAATGATGCATGTTTTCATTCGTTCATTCCCTCATTGAGGCTGTGTGTATCTATCGCACTCAGCCTAACGGCTTCGTGCGAACATGCATCATTTGTTTTGTACTACAAAACTCCTCGATCCTTGTTATTTGATGTAAAAAGAATTAATTCAAGATTATTTTGTGACAGTATGGCTGACAAATAAATCTCAAGTTTAATTGGCTAAATTTAGTGCGCGCACAGAGATAAGCGCACTTACCTCTATACGCATTTACGCATAGTGCTGCGCAAGAATAGGCCCACACACAGTCTAAGTGCTCTAACCTCTACGCGCACTACTGCGCATCATGTAAAAAAATTGTTGGATAGTACTGGAAACTATTGCACGCTTTTTCATGAAAAACATGGGATAGTCTCAGTAAATGAATCACACATGACCGCGCATGACCAATCATTTGATTAGGATCTAGGAGTAAGTTGTATAATATTGGCCATACATGTAATTTTCAATGAATGTCTATTTCAAGTATTTTATTGATTTTTTACCCGAGCTGTTTTACAGCTTACCCGAGATAAATCGCCCACCGTTTTCGTGTATTTTTCCCGCTGATTGAGATATCCTGGCTCAAATCGTCCTCCAGGGGGGTGTTTCACAAAGCCATTTTTCAATGACAAATGACAAAAATCAGTGACAAATCTGCTGATAACCAATCAGAAACAAGGATTTCAGTAGCTTATAACAAAAACTGTCATTTGTCACTGATGACAAGTTTTGTGAAACGGGGCCCAGGACATGTCCAGTTCTCTTTATTTGTTTTTAATATTTATTTTCTTTTTTAGCATTGAGCCAAATTTAAATGAGCTAGCAGAAAATGTGTTTCAAATTATTTTCAAATGTAAACTAGTTATCTTTTTTTCTTCTGTAACCCCAAGAGTGGCCCACAAACAAAAGTTCAAACAGGTAAAATGGGAACATGGAAGGAGTACAAAGTGATGTACATGTATGCGATAGGTTCTTAGATGCACTCTGATCCATATTTTGAAGCATTTTCAAACACATTTTATGACTAATATTTCATAAATTCTTTTGGTTGAGAATAATATATATAATAGATTTTTGACCACGATTTGTACGTCCCTTGAGAGACCAATGCCAGTAAATGGTGAGAGCAAACAGTGGCATGAACGGCCTGCCATAGTTAAGTCCAACTTAAAGTCGATTTTAGTCTTTGTGAAACACCACCCTGGATTGATTGATTGCTGGTGGATTTCTTCTTAATAGGACATGGAGCAGTCTGCTGTGCAAGCTAAAGCAAAGCAACTCACAGAAGCTGCAAGCACAGGGGCAAGTGGCCCTTGCCTAGGGCTAGTCAATTTTAATTGATTGCTTGATTGATTGATTAATTGACTATTTGATTGCATGCTTGTTTGTATTTTATTGTTTTGTCTAAATAGGGCATGAAGCAGTCTGCTGTGCAAGCTGAATCAAAGTAAATTGCAGAGGCTGCAAGCACAGAGGCATATGTCCCTTGTCTGGGGCTAGTAAATTGGCTGATTGCTTGTTTGATTGATTGATTGAATATTTGATTGCTTGTTTTGATGATTGAATATTTGATTGCATTTTTTATTGCATAAATATTTGTTTTTTTGTTGGTCTAAATACATTTAGGCCATGGAGTAGTCTGCTGTGCAAGCTGAAGCAAAGCATCCCCTAGAAGCTGCCAGCATAGGGGCAATCGTCCCATGCCTTAGGCTAGTAGATTTGTATTGATTCATTGAATGATTACTTGATTGATTGACTACAGTATTTGATTGATTGACCATTTGATTGCATGTTTGGTTGTTGAAATTTATTTCATTTTTCTTCTAAATAGGACATGGAGCAGTCTGCTGTGCAAGCTGAAGCAAAGCACCTCCCAGAAGCTGCCAGCACAGGGGCAAGTGTTCCATGCCTTGGGCTAGTAGATGCTATCATAATTAAGGAGGAGTCTGAGGGGGGCGTGTGGGACAACAACGGCACCCTGCAGCAGCAAACACCTATACAACAGGTAGGAGTTTCACATGATTGAGTTACAGTGCTACTTCATATGATAGAAAGAAAAATGCATCGGACCCTCAACCAGATAATCTTTAAATTTGTTTGTGTGCAGACAAGTTGTTGAGGCTTCAAATTTGTAGTAGTTACTAGTTTAAAAAAAAAAAAAATTGTTTGTCCTTAAAGGGAAATCCAACCTCGATAACAAACTTGTCTGGAATAAAGCAGAAAAATCAAAGAAGCATACTGATGAAAGTTTGAATGAAAAGCGGATTTTTTAATACAGGTGTAGAAAGTTACGATTTTTTGAAAGTTGCAATCACTATAGGTATGGGCCCTTCAAATTGGCTGACTTGATAATTTCTATGTGATGTAGTGGCGGACAACTTTCCTATTGGCTCTAATACACAAAAAGACTAAAATTTCAACTTTTCATAAATGTGTGACTCGGGATGGTCTTTTCTTTTTAGAGGACCTGTAATAATGTACTCTCCATGATAGTGCCCCGAGGGTGAAGGCACTTGGGAGATAGACAGAAATAAGTGATATTTTTCTACACGACAAACGGGAGAGTAATCCGTCACTATGTCACAATCCACTGACAAAATTGCTGATTTGAGTTTTGCATAGCTATAGTGATCTCAAATTTCAAACACTCATAACTTTCTTAATAGTGGTCCGATTTATTTCAAACTTTCGCCATTCTGTTTCTCTGATTTTTCTGCTTCCATTCAAATGAACTTATTAGAAGGGTTGGATTGCCCTTTAATTGCAAAGTGCTTTTCAGGCACCCATTGTTTGGTTGGGATGTTAAATTGTACAGATTTGTGTGATAGTATAGTTGCACTGTGTTATCAGGGTGCTTTTATTCATTTGTTTTCTTGATGTGTCAAGTTTGGAATGCATATCGATCTTTTGTCAGAGTCTGTAAAGCATTAAATGCTTGTAGTATTAGCAAAACCAGAAAGTGGTGGATATCTTTAGGGATCTGGATTCGCAAGAGTTTTATGTTGATGCCTGCTAAATGAAAATTTGCATTTCGCCTATTAGTTTCTTGCCTTTCATGTAATCTGTACACCATCTCTGGTAGCTTGTGGAATACCATCTCTCACTCTCATTCTTAAATATTTCAAATTGGTATCTGCTAGGTCCAGATCCAAACCCAAGCCCAGGTCCAGCCCCAGGTGTTCTACCAAGCAGTGACAACAGGCTACCAGCAGCAGCAACCGGTCAAGCAGGCCACTGCGCAGGTGATGGCAGATGTCCAATGGGTCAATACGGCCAGGAACAACCTAGGAGGGACCACTACAGTGACCATTGATCCACTGGTTTATGAAACTGCTTACCTGCAGGTGATAAAGAGTTTAGGATAAACTATTGACTTCTTCATAGGGATATACATGTAGTTAGAATTATATACCTCTCTTTAGTATGTTGAATAAATCTAGCCATCTGATTGGTCAAAATTGGAGTCGTGATTTAAGCCATGCCCGTAAAGAAACAAACAATTGCCCGTTGCCCGGGTAACGGGCCGCATACATGTAGTTATATTTTGCTGAGATCCCCATTGGTTTACGTGTAAAAAGTTCTTTGTGCGAGCGCGGATACCATACAGTGCAGTGTGTGTGCGATTCCCGAATGATGGTAACATTTAGGCAACTTTCCAGCGAAGATTAACAGACAGTGTCTCAGATTTTTTGTGATGTTTTAACCAATCTTTGCTCAAGAAAAGGATAAGGCAAGAATTCTTTGTAGATTTTGTTGTAAATTTGGTATATAAAAGATATATGGACTGCTGTAGATTCGAGGCATAGCTGTTTCTATACTAGCTCTCCGAGACGTTACATCCTGCTATGACCCCTTTGCGCGTGCGCGCCTCTGGGTCGTAGCAGGATGTAATGTCCCCTTGAACCTATAGAAACAGCTATGCCTCTCATAGCAGTCAATATATCTATACTATTTTATACTATACGATTTTGTTTGTAACATACGGCCTGGAATAACCTTACAGGGACCACTACATTGACTGGTTTATGAAACTGCTTACCTACAAGAATGGGTTTGGGTTATTATTGCATTCACCCCTTTATTACTTTATTCCACTGTTCAGATCTTTCATCTGACTGAGAGATCAAACCTCTCTTTACAGTTTTGTTGCATTTTCATCATAAAGCACTACTTACACTGAACTGCTAAAGCCAGGGTAATTATGCTGCATTATTGTAGAGCGCTTAGAGACTTCTGATAAAGTAAGTGTTAGGCGCTATATAAGCAAAAATAATTATTATTATTGAACGATGATTTAACTAATATTTTGCAAGAGAACAACGTCTCTACCAAACTAACCAGAGTGTCCTTAGCCATGTATTATAAAGCCTCTTGATTGATCGTAAAGTTAATATTGAGCATATAAAGTCCATGGCTCATCGTGTATTGATCAAACGTAAGATCAATCATAAATCTTTATAATACGCGGCCCTTGCAATTGTTTTTAAAATCGTGATTTTTTAAAAAAATTTCAGGCCCAGGCTAACAACGCAGTCAAGACAACAGATGAGAATTCTCTTGAGGAAGAGAATGAGAACGTCATCATTCCTAAGTCTAAAAACAGTAAGTCTTAAATGTTTCAATCTTATGATGCTGCAAAGTTTACAGATATGTACAGGTACGCATGTATCTCAGCTACAATATCATGCGATAAATTAGTCAATGCTCTGTCTTTTTTCCTTGTTCAGCTTGATAAGAACAAAGTTCCATGGTTGCCAATCTTTGAGCCCAGTTTGTTTTCCAAGAAGAAAGCTGGAAGCTTTTCATAATCCAAAAATATTGAATAAAAAAACAATTTAGGAGGTAAGAAGTATATCACTGAAAGGTTTGATGTTCTGATCAGACTCAGGCTGGAGAAGTAGGACAGATTTTTTGCTTTCAAGAAATTTTTCCAATTTGTCTTTCCAAGTCTCCATTGACCTGGGACCCGTTTCACAAAGCCCTTTTTTCATTGACAAATGACAAAAATCAGTGACAAATCTGCTGATATATTTTTATAACAAAATCTGTCATTTGTCATTGATGGCAAGTTTTGTGAAATGGGGTCCAGATCTGTCTCTTAATATTATACCTAGAATGATTTGTAACATCATCATTTCTGTCAACTCCAGTGTCTTTTCTTCCTTCTTTGTCAAAGCACACATTTCAATGCCTGCTTGCCCATGAAATATGCTAGCGATACCTTCAGTGTTCAGAAAAGCAGAAATTATAGTGCGTGCTGGGATTGCTGGTATAGAGAAATAAATTCTTGTCACGCAAACTTTGGATAAAGTCTAACCTAGTTTCTCAAGGTCATCAGTAAAAATAGCATTTATGATCATTATCAATGAAGTGAAAAACTAGAAGTGTTTAATTTTTTACGTTGACTGTGATTGTTGTATCTTTGACATCAAGGTTGAATTTTGGAAAAATGTAATCATTTTGTTATAATTTGTCCTTGTCCAATTCCCAGATCTTCAGAACGTCGTCGTCATGTCAACGAATAACTACGAGGATGGGAGGAGAAAGTTTGACAAGAAATATTTCTGCTTGTACTGTGAGAAATCTGTCTCCAAGATGCCCAGACATCTTGTCAAGCTCCACTACACAGAGGCTGCAGTCATTGACTTTGTACACGAGAAGGACCCACTCTTAAAAGATGCTAAGCTGGCAAAGTTAAGAAATCTAGGTAGGTTTGGAAATATTTGATCAATTAAATATCTCTTTTAAGATGGAAATTATTATTAGAATTCATTATTAAAATTGTGTCCTTCTTTTGTCAATGTCTTATCAGTGTATCATGTTATTTTGTTTTCATTGGACATGATTTCATTTTGATGTAACACCCATCTTCCCTTAACTGCTAATCTTGTGTGCCCTGGTTTGGGCATCATATGTCAAGAGAACAATGCAATACTATAATTCATTCTGGATTGTTTATCCTGCAGTAGATTGATTGTTTAAACCAGTTAAATAAAATAACCTCACAACAACTTGCTGCAAATCATCTTCAATAAAAACCACAACTCTCATTTGCACATACGTGATGTCGGGCCTACCAACCTTGATTTCCTTATCTCTCTAGGCTCATTTCTCAGCCCCTGTACATTTTCTACCAAAATTGTTTGGCACATGTCCTTTATTTGTAATCTTGATCATTCAGTGTAAGTTTTGTTGGATATTGTTAGAATCTATTTTCTATCCTTACCAGAATGCAAGCTTATCTTTAATTGCAGCCCAAGTTAAATCAGGCTAAGTATTCAATGGATGATACAATGAAAGTAATTCTTATATTTCACACCATGCAATTATTCGGAAGCCATGCTGTCCTACTTTGACAAAGGGAACAACTGTCAAATTGCAGGAATTTGATGTTTTTATGCCTCCGCCCACCAAAGGTAGTGCCGGAGGCATTATTTATGTTTAAAATACCCAACAACGTTAATTTCCAAAGAATGACTTTATAGAGTGATACGCATAGACAAGTGTTTTTGAATAATTGCTCAAAATACTGTTACTGGTAATAACATAAGTTCTTCTCTGTTATGTGTTTCCCCTTAATTTTTTTTTACAAATTGTAAATGACAATTCTTTTTTAACGGTTTCTCATGACAGGTAATCACAGGCACAACATGCATGTCCTTCAGAAAGGCAAAGGCAGTCTCATCGTCAAGAAACGCCCAACCCTTGGGGCCGACCCCCGCGAGTACATTCCATGTTCCTACTGCTATGCATACTACGTCAAGCGTGACCTCTGGAAGCACGAATGCCCTCTTAATGGACTACGTGATAAGATCAAGGACAAAGGGTTGGGTGTGTCGGATGAGGGCGTGCTCTCCGTCGCGCATCGGGAATGCCCGTTGGAGGAGTTGCGTGGGGACGTGCTCGGAATCAACAAAATGGATGACGTGTCGCACTGTATCAGTTACGATCCGCTCATCCTGGAGATCGCACAGAAGGAATGTCTGAAGTTGAATCACGATCGTGAAGAGGCGGTCTCGATAAAACTAAGACTGCGTGAGTTGGGTAGACTGCTGTTAGAGCTGAGGTTTGTGAGCGGAGACCCCCTTGCCACGTTGCATACCTTCATTGACCCGGCCAAGTTTCAAAATGTTGTGATCGCTGCAAGGCGCTTGGCGGGGTTCAACCACCGGAGATACAACAACTCGTCACCGAGTCTGAACACTAACGTTGGGTACTCGCTCAAGAAGTGCACGTACATCCTACAGGCGAAGGCGTCGAGTCTTGGGGACACTCTCGCCTACAAGCGCGCTTCAGAGTTTCATGACATGCTTGAATTCCAGTTCCACGAAGAAACCACCTTGCCGCACTTTGGAAGCATTCTGGACGAAGGGAGAGGAAACCCAAAGTGGTTATCGCTCGCACAGGACGTCGCGTGTCTGACGTCGTACCTCAAGCGAATCGCCCATGAACAAATGCGAATGCTGCACACGAATGAAGACATCTACGATGCATGGCTCAACCTCAGCGAAATTGCCCTCACGCAGGTGATACTCTTCAATCGGCGGCGGCTCGGAAGCATCGCTAAGATGAAGCTCAGTGACTACGCCCGCAAGCACCAACCGCTTCACCCGGATGTCCACGTTGTCTACGACGCCATGAGCCTCTTTGAGAAAGAGCTCTGCAAGAAGCTGACACGCATCGAGGTCATCGGAAAGAAAGGCAAGGTTGTGCCCGTGCTTCTCACAGACGAAATCAAGCTCTGGATCGACATCCTTGTTGCAAAGCGCCACGACGTGGGCATCCCTGATACCAACGAGTACCTCTTCCCGGTGATCCAGCCTGACTCCAGGGTGTCCAACACCGTAAGAGGGCTTGAGTGTCTGCAGAGGTTTGCCTTTGAGTGCGGTGCCAGCAGTCCGGAGAATCTTCAGTGCAAGCAGTTGAAGAACCACATCGCCACACTGAGTCAGATTCTGAATCTTAAGGACAATGAGCTATGTATTGTAGCCAGACTGACCGGACATGATGTGAGGATACACGGACCTGATGCTATGCTACAGGTAAGTTCTGAAGTGTAGGAGTACAGTGGAACCTCGTTACAACGAGGTCCTTGGGACCATGGACATTACCTTGCTATATAGGGGTAAAAAAACAAAAAGAATATAAAGAGCTGGGACACGCAAAATCACCCTTGTTATATCAGATACCTCACAATAGAGCTCTTTATAATGTAATGTAAATGTAAGAAGTACATTTACAAGGGGAGTCTACTCTGGAATAATGTTGCATGGAATAAATTCAAAAGTAGGAAATAAAAGGATGATCTGTACTATTCTTTTTTTGGAAAACCCAGTAAGGAGAAGAATGTCATGAAGTTTTAAAGATCTGATTGACCAAACAGAATTGGTACCTGTCATTTACCCTCTATCCCAGTTGATCTGTCCAAGTAACTAATGTTTTCTACAAAGAGAAAGTAGAACTAGAAAGCACACTTCCCTAGAGGTATTATTAAAACATTTTAAAATATAGATTCCTCTCTGAAATGCATGTAGATCTAATGGACTGCGTCATAATTTGCTGAATTGAATGATTTATATCTCCTTTCCTCCTTTTCTTCATCTCTCCTTTTCCGCTACCATTTTGGAATACACATTCTATTTCTCTGATTAACATCTGTTGCTTGTTCCCTCTTTTTTTATAAAAAAAACTATTATAAAATTAACTACCCTACTGTGCTTATAACTCACACGCATAGCGTTTACCATAGGCCCCTCCATATTTCAATCTTCTTTTTTAAAGTTCAGTCTTTTAATTTAATGTGTTCAAGCAATTGATATCAGGTACTCACTTTCTGTGTTTGTCTCTGTTAATAGAATCCATATTTATTTTGCACCATTCATTTTGTGAAATCATTGCAAATGTTGAATGTGAAATATGAAACAATAAATTGAAAGTGAAACCATTTCTTCTTTTCTCGCTTTTTTCATCCAGGTAATTAAGCTGTGCAAGGTACTGATATCAATAGAGAACGGAGACCGGACTAGACTTGTGGCCCAGTCACTGGATGATATCCCTCTCTTCAGAGATGAGGGTAAGTCTATGGATGAGGCAGCCAGAAATACTCTAAAACTCCTGTGTAATACAGTCTAAGTAAATTTAGATGAGGTTTTAGATGTGCCTAAGTGCAGTGTGTCAACAATATTTTCAGTGTCAAAGAGCTTTTTTTCTTCAATATTCCACATGAACTGGATATTTTTTTCCTCTTTTCTTGGGTTCATTCTCTAATTCAAATTGTTTTCTATTGTACTGTACTATTGTAATGTGCTTTTTTGCTGAGCAGCAGTTGCACCTTGGGGATAAACTTTTATTCTATCTATTTTGGTTTGAAGTAGCATTGAATTCTTGAAAGTGTTCAATTCTATTCTATTCATTACTCAGTATCCCCCCCCCCCTGAAAAAGAAAAACAATTGGAGGTACAATAGTGGGATAGCGTGGTTTTCCATCTTAAGATCTTGGCCAGGGAGCTTCTAAATTGCCCTGTATTTGCAGATGCTTTTAACATTTTGCAAGGATCTATGTTATGATTTGAACAAGTTTCCCTGAAAATGAAGTCTAATTCTGTAAACTAAAGTTAAGATGATCTTCCATGTGATAATGATGTATCTTTTTACATTGATAAGAGATAACTGGAACGTGATTTTTTGGGGATGTCGCGTTTATCGTCTCTTCACGATTCAAAATAAAGGCCTTGTCTCTGTGCAGCTGCTTTGCGCCGTTTGACCCGGGAAGCGGATTAGCCTGGGAAGGTCCGATTTGTATGTGGGGTTCAAAACAGCTTTGCGTTTATCGTGTCTCAGAAACGTGATTCTGGCTGTATGTCACATTCAAAACGCACTTTTTTCGGCCTTACAATATACCCATATCTAAAGACGTTTGAAAAAGGCTTTGCGTTTATCGCCTTAAAAATTTGCCTGAAAGACGTTTGAAAACGCTGATTCTAGGCAAAAATTTGGTCGATAAACGCAACCTAAGACACTCAGCTTAGCCTTGATTTCATGATGATGTATCTGTTTGATATATTATCCTTACAGAGATAACTGTGGAATATAACTTCATGGAAGACGGAATCCTGGAGACTCAGATTGGAATATCTCCGGTTCAGAGCAGCAGAAGGCGTTCATCGGCGTCACCGAAGAAGGCCCACAAAAAGAAGCATAAGACATCCTCATCATCAAATGCCACTAAATCAAGTAAGTGACCGGGAGGTTCACATACTCAGTAGGGATTGCAGTAGTTCATTGGTTAAACTTTGTGATGAAACAGTGGATATTGATTTCATGTACAACATATAATGTTAAGTCGAGCAGTAAATGTAAATCGTCATAAGACATCATCAAAATCCAACAGACCCAGTTGGTTAAAAAGGTGTCCGCATCCCCAAACAAAGTAAGTGAGAAAGGGGTTCATCTTTCTCTGAAGTCGGTTTCAGTGGTCAGAACGGATCCAACACCGACATGCGCTTCAGAAGACAGACCTCCTTGCCAAAGTTTCAACAACTGTCCCATTGAGAAGTACAGATAAAGAAACGATAGCTGAAAGAAAACTGCTCTTTGTATAGCATGCTTCATGTAGGTGGGTTCCACTGAAGGAAACTATCAGTATTGTAATAGGAAAGCTTAGACTCTCATGTTTTAGGGAACACACACACACTGAAATTACACTTTTGTTAGTTGCAACCAAAGCTTAAGGTTGGATTTCAAATACAAATACAAATATGAACAGATAGAAAACAATGGTAGAAATAATGTACACAAAGTCAAGGAACCTGTCAGGTCTGATACATAAATATATGGATAACAGTGTGCTAAAATCAAATTATTACACATAATGAAATTAATTAAGTATGGATAAAAGACTTTTTGTTTGTTTTGAGATGATTGGTCACATTCTAACTATCAATATTGAGGAACTTAAATTCTACAAGCTATATGCTTTTTATTAAGTTCCTTTTTTCACATGTAACTTCGAAATTATTTAGTGTAAATGCAATACAAACTTATGCTGTGTAGATGTCTTTATTGTTCACGAATATCAATTTTGTAAATATGCTATGCTTCGTTAATGTATTGTTTTTTTTCATGTGAAATAAAAGAAACTAGACTGAAAACTGATACATGTAAATGGAAATACGATGTGGCCCTCACTCGCTCACAAGTACAACTGTCAAGTGCTAAAACACTTTAACCGGGGACTCCATTTGCTTGCTTCTCGATGCCGAGATGAAATTCTTTGTCACTGATTCCGGAGCTAACTTTTAACTCCTGCTTCATTTGATGATCTTTTTTTCTTTACAGCAGGCTCCAAGAAGAGTCGATCCAAATCCTCGTCATCGTCTGACAGCCCGCGCAAGAAGCCTCAGAAGCGCCCTTGGACACCTGACGAAAAGGCTGCAGTCTTTGAGATGTTCCAACATGAGATCCTGCAGAATAAACTCCCAGGCAAGGGTCCCATTCAGCAGCTCTTGGCTCGACAGCCTGTCCTATGCCATCGGACGTGGAGCAACGTCAAAGACTTCATTAGGAACTACCTTGTCACCAAGTCCAGACAAGGGCTTTTGTAATAGAACTGTTGGTCTCTATCATCATATTTTGTTGAGAAAGGATCCCATTCAGTAGCTCTTGTGCCATGGGACGTGAAGCAACGTCAAGACTTCATCAGAAACTACCTTGTCAGTTGTCACCAAGTTCAGGCATGGGCTTTTGTTATAGAACTGTTGGTTCCTACCATCGTACTTTTTTGACAAAGGATCTCATTCAGCAGCTCTTGGCCCGACAACCTGTCCTATTTCATTGGACCGGGAGCACTTTTTAGACTTCATTGGGAGCTACCTGGTCACCCACTGACCCAGTACTGGCAAGGTCTTCAGTTACAGATCTATGAGTCTGTCCTGCGTTGTTGAGCAAGGGCCGCATTCAGACACTCTTGTGCTAGAATGATTCGTTACCAATTTTCCCTTTTTCCGTTTCTGAACCTTCTCTTTAATCAGCAGCAGTCAAAGAACTCTGATGAAGAGATTGTCAATACTTATTTATATTCTCCATTGGCTTGAATGGGCTTTGTAGTGATACAGATACACACGGCTGTTACGATCTATCACACGTGTCTGACCAGTAATGTATTATATTGTGTATGTACCCATATGTTATAATGTGAACTCCCTACCTCTATGTAATGTTGTGATAGATTAGTCTAAATTTATTCTTTTTTAGGTTTTTTTTGTGTCTTCATGTGTTTTTTTTTTTTTAGTGAAAAGCAAATTTCTTTTGAGCAGTGTTACATTAGGTTGGGTGCGTTCCCACAATGATATCTTTCTTGCCTATAATTCTAAATGTGGTACGCGTCCCCTATTGCGCTTGGCCGCATATGGACCTCGTGTGTCGAAGCAAGAACTCGCGCATGTATACACAAGCCATTGACGTTGTATGTGATGCAATATAGAGAACAATGGGAATACTGCTTGGGGAAAAAAAAATCATTCGTGGAGAATTTCGAATTATGTGTACTTGACATTCAAATGTAATTTATGATTTTACTCGTGAATTAATTGTGTACAAATTACGAGAGTGCATACACCGGTATATGTGTACATGTACTACAATATTGTAAAATGACAATGTATATACATTTTGTGAAAATGGCTAATCGTGTACAAAGAAGAAGATGTAAATATGTTATGTGTGTTACATAAGGCTGTGAGGACATGTCAGTCCTAGTAGAGAGCACATTGAAGAGGGGCGTGTTTACACTGTGCTAATTGATTGTTGATGATGCCAAAGTAGTAAATGGGTTATCTTTTCAACTACCGGTAGTGATTTTAGATTGAGGTACAAAAGGTTCATTCACGTTTATTTCAGAGTACCATTATTATGTAAGGATTCCCATTTTAGGAGGTAGAATGTCTGGGGGAGGGGCGGGTCAACTAAAAAAGCCTAGCAAATATATAGACTAAACAAGCCTCATTTTCTTCAGTACACAACTTACAAGTGTCATTAATGTACATTTTAGGAGTAGATTGGCCGAGTCTGAACCAAAATTGAATAATGTTCGAGTCCAGTCCCACTTTCTAGCAATTAATAGTAACGTTTGTTGTTCTACTTCATCTGATGTATATGAAGGACGGGAAGAATTTTCGCTAATGGCATCCCATTTTACGGACCCTTTAGCTTTCATGGAAATCACATCCAGACCGTGGAGGAAAAAGTTTGAGAACCCCTGCCCTATGAGCTCTCTGCAGAATGTACTTTTCTTCACACTCTGTACTAGTCTGTAGTTAGGACACACGTACAGTGGGGGTAATATTGGATAACTTGAGCACCTTGCATGGTGGATATAATAATAATAATCTTGATTTATATAGCGCTTAATACGGAATACCTTCTCTAAGCGCTTTACAGATATTATTACCCCGGTCATTGGATTCATTCAAGCATAATGTGCACCATCTCCACTCCCTGGGAAGTATTCCTACCATATGGTCACCGTGAGGGCACAGGCAACTACTAACACAAATGCTTTCGTCATTCTACCGGGGCCCCATTTCTCTCTTGGGTATTGAGTGGTAAATGTAGATTAATGCCTTGCCAAAGGACATTAGTGCCGTGTCGGGGACTGAACTACAACAGTTACATATGTGCACTTTGAAAAGATCCATTATTATTATTACAACGTACAATCACTAAGCTTTTAGGCACAGTGTAAACACGCCCTGTGCAGATGGGTTTTTTTTTTTTTTTAAATCTTTGTCAATACCGTAGTACTATCCAATTCAATCCTTCTTGAGGATGATGGAATATTCTCATTGTGACATCATTATTTTGATTTTCACATTCATGGAGAAATGGATCAAAATGCTGATTTTTATTTCATCTGTATTCAAATTGTTGTATTTGTATATCGTGACGAGCATTTTTACCCAAGTCACATCAACAAAATCAGCTGCACAACGGCGACAGACCGAACCGAACATTTTATTAAGTACCCCTAAAGGCCAAGAATCGCTTGGCTTGGAGTTGGCGTGGAATCTGTGTAGCGGTGTGACTGTGGTATTTGATTGACCTTAATTAGGCCAACTAGACCATGAAATTAGCGACCTTTTCTTAGAAATTATCAGTGATACGAGGATATCATATAAGGTTTTTAGAAAAGTTGTGTTCTGTTATCGAATGGAAGAGATGAAAAAGTACTTTTTAATGAAACGTTAGTGGATTATTTTTCACTTCCCACTTCCCTCAATTTATATAAAGTCAAATTGTTTTGATTGGGCCAATGAGTTGAAAGTGTTAATATTTAAATAAAATAAACGGTAAGGCTTTCTTGGATGTTATGATTGGTAAATGATTGGAGTTTTTAAGAAACTATATTTTGCAATGGTATGGGAGAGAAGAAATCAGATTTTTGTTTACTTTGAAAGGTCATTGGATTCAGTTCCCATTGCAGTCCATAGGGAGCATTGCAGCCAGTCTCTCTTTAATTAATCAAAGTCATATGGAAAAGTGAATGAATGCTTTTGAGATGCATTGTATGAGAGGGCTTCTGCATATTCACTACACTTTGCATACATCTAGCAAGAAAGTGAGAGAGATAATGGGGAGTTGTATAGGGGAACATGATCACCTCATAACATTTGTGAAATGATGACAGCTACAGTGGTTTGGGCATGTAACTAGATGGAAGAATAGCTTGGCAAACACCATATTGCAAGGAGGAACTGATGGAAGCAGAAAGTGGGGCAGACCAACTAGGCCATGGACTGATACCATCGAGCAGTTAAGCAGCTAATGAGTACAGCTGAAGACGGGAAGTTATGCCGAACCTGTGTCTCAAGGTCCATTTCATGGTCGCCCCAACAGCCTCTAAGCTATGGGACATACCTAGATAAGTAGATGGATAGAGATAGGGAACTACATAGAGATGTGATATGTTCTATAATAATAATAATAATAATAATAATAATAATAATAAGGGTTTCTTCTATAGTGCTTTGCCCTTGACTGACCAAAGCACTTGGAGTATTATCACCCCGGAACTGGATTTCATCTATATTCTGCAAATTTTAGTGCACATTCTCTCGTCCCAATCACAATAACGTTGCATCCTATATACACCCAGGTGAAGAGGAGCAATGAAGATAAAATGTTTTGCTCAAGGTCGTAAGTGCTGTGCCAGGGGGTGTTGAACCCACGACCTTTGCATTTCCAGTACAGTGATTAAACCACTCCACTACGACACGTCTTAATTATACATGAAGGGAATATGATTCACCCTTTAACCGGTGCACAAATGGGGGGTAATATAACCACATGTTTTCAAAATAGAAAATCAATTTGCCATTGTATTCATATTATTTAACATGGATCAAACCTAATCTTTCAAGTTGTAAGATTAGAAACAGTTTTGTTGATGAAGTATTAATATTATTATGAATTAACCAAAAACATGTTTATCAATGACAGATATTTGTTCATGTTCTTAAATTCGTGATCAATGAGTGATCCGCGAAATCTGCTAAAAATACCCCCTCCTGGGAAAATAACTGCTTATAAAATATGTCATGTCTAATGCTTCATAGACAGAGATTGTGTGAAAAAGGTGGACTAGAACGACCTGTTGAGTGTCTCCTAAGTGGACCAAAGTGATAAAGAGTTAATTTACTTTCAAGAAAATACACAAATCATAGAAGAGTACTTCTCATTTGACCATGTTATGGTGCGACAATCAATGCAGGTTGTAAGTAAGGCTCATTTATTATTTCATTTCTAGAATATGACTATGTACGTCCAGTGTTTTTTATTTCGTTTGAATTTTAAACTATTTATAATCATGTAAATACTATTTCAGTCTCCTTATTTCTCATTTTTGTTGGCAATATGTGAGTAGTTTTTAGACTAGCTAGCATGCCTTTACAGGCCTGTAGACAGTGATAGTCCCATATGTACATTGTCTTTGTAGGTAAAAATAGAATCGTGTTCTTTTGTGGCTGTCCGATGTGGTTTATGTATTTCTTCATTATGCTATTTTGCCAAGTGTATAAGGTTCAATAAAACAACACGTTTAAACCAGGCTCAGTCGTTTCTTGGTAAATTATTGTATATACAGTCAAACCTGTCTATAGCGACCGCCCAAGGGAAACACAAAAAGTGGTCTTTGTAGACAGGTGGTCTTTGTAGACAGGTTCCTTTAGTACATGTTTCAATGAGAAACCATTTTGAAGGGAAACAAAAAATGTGGCCTTTGTAGACAGGTGGTCTTTGTAGACAGGTGGTCACTAAAGCAGGTTTGACTGTACATGTACTCGGATATACAGTGGAACCTCATTATAAAGAGCTCTGATATAACAAGGTATCTGTTATAAGAAGGTGATTTTGCTGGTCCCAGCTCTTTATATTCTTTTTTTTTAAACCCTGATATAAACAAGATTCCTGATATAACAAGGTAATTTCCATGGTCCTAATGATCTTGTTGTAATGAGGTTCCACTGTATACAGTCAAACCTGCTTTACTGACCAACCGTCTATAAAGACCACATTTTTTGTTCCCCTTGAATCTAGGTTATTATTGTAAATCTGTACTAAAGGAACCTGTACAAAAAGACCGCCTGCCTAGATAGGCCACTTTTCATGTTTCCCTTGAGCGGTCTTTATATTCAGGTTTCACTGGGCAACTCCACCCTGATATGTAGCTTTTAAATTCAATTTTATACCGTTTTATTTTAAGTTCAATTTAGGTTTTAATAAAAGCAGAAAATGAGAGAAACGGATCAGTGAAAGTTAGATAAAAAATACAATGAAAATAAGAAAGCTATAATTTGTTGAAGTTGTATTAAATTTTCATTTCCTTAGTTGTTAAGGAAAGATTATATTTTGTTCAGAGGTTGTGTAGAAACATATGAGGGGGCATATATGATTGGATATTTCTTTTAGAGTACAAGAAATTTAAGATTTCTTTAGTACAGAGAATATTTGAAAGGAGCTCGGAAGATACCTCACAGAGTTGCCAGTTGGGACTTGACTGATCAAAACTTCCTTTAATATTTGTTTTAATCTGATTTTCCCAAAACCTCTAATTTATCTGCTTCTGAACAGGGTGGACTTTCCTAAAAGATGATCTCTCGCTAGCTGTTTGTTAAATTGATTAAAGAGAAAGTCGAGTTCTGGGAAAGGTGACGAATAATTTGTGAGCTTTATCATTCTTTTCATGTTAGTGTGAAAGAGTATCACAGAAAAAAATTTCCCTTGGAAAGGATGACAAGTAACATCTGAAGGTTGTAGAACGCAACTTTACTGCCACGTGTTTGTGAACTCCCATATACCAATTTCTGTGTACAGTGCATGCGACTCTTGGCAAGACTGAGCCAATTTCTTCTCATTTTGATGTTTCCAAAACCTCACCGTATACTTCCGTACCCATGTGCTACATGATCAACCTTTTTGATTGCGTCCAGACGTTTTTTTTTTGCATATTGCAATTGGATGACCAGAACCCAACTTAAGTCTACTTCAGGTCAGATGTCATTTCTAATTTACTCTGTATAATCCTTTTATGGGCATACAGCCATAAGTACTGCGTGGTCGGATATCATGTAGAAAGAGAGAAATAGTACAACTTACAAGCAGTGAGGGAGAGCTCGGCTGAAGAGAAGATGGTGAGAGAGAAAGGGGGAGGGAGATTGAGAGAGAGGAAGAGAGGTATTAGGATGAATAGAAGAAAAAAAGAGGGGGAAGGAGAGAGAGGACAAAATGGGAGCAGTCGAGGGATCAAGAAATAACAGCTAGACCCGCGGGGAGGGAAGCGATGGAAGGGGAAGCCAGGAAGAGAGAATGGAAGAGAAAGAGGGAATAATAATATAGGAGAGGCTCATGCAGAGGCAGAGATGTTGAGATCGAGGGAGGGAGAGAGACATACAAACAGGGAGTGATTATAGAGAGGGGTGGGGGAGGAAGGGAAAGAGAGACCGGGAAAGGAAGAAGGTGTGTGAGTGAGTCATGTGGAAGGGGTATATATGAATATTAGGTCTACATAGAATGTCACTAGCATCGCCTCGCATCACATGCGCTTAGAGGGGGCGTGGCTACGTAAAGCAACACATCATTGGTCATGCATATCATGCATCCATGCTGCGCTAGCGCTAGTATATAGTGCATACTTATACTGTAGAAGAACCACCAACGTGGGTTTGTGATTATTTATGTGTTCTACTTCCGCAAATTAAACACACAAACCACTACCGGTTTATTACCACCAAGGCCACCGGTCTAACTCTCTAAGTAAAGGTCTTCATAGCTGAATATTTCCTAAACTTGCAGTATTTAATTGGTAAGTAAAACATTGTCTAATTACAGACGTTAGCAGTTGAAATATGTGTGTATAGTAGCGTGCATCTCGACCCGTACCGTATGTGTGTGAAATAGTGTTCTTTTACAGGACTTTAATTGAGTTAGAATAGGAGTAATAATTTGAATACAGTGCACGGATGGGATAGCTTGACCGGGAGAGTTTCGGCCAACGTGCCGGTGAGTTCCTGTAGTCTGTACTGTTCTGCTTTCGCTAGGGATCACGCACACATGTGACTGTAGGAATTTGACCAACTTGAAATTGAATTGACCAACAAGGCAACATATCCAATACCATGATGGTGATCAGTAGACAGAAAAACCCGTCTGCTAGGAATCCATAGACTCTATTTTTGTCTTTTGACGTAGAATCTACGCTATCCTCGATCCTCCAAGTTCCAACTTGGATATTCGGTGAAACTAGTCGTACTCTCAGTCTCAGCTAGTCCATTTTCCAAAATGAAATTTACTGATTTTTGAGGTCTAGATCTAGTAGACTCTAGTTGATCAGATGATGATGTATAGCGATCGATCCAGGGGCAGGGTATTTTGAATGTGTCCCTTATCCCCCCTCCCCCCCCCAAAAAAAAAAAGAAAGAAAGGAAAATGTATGTTAAAGAGAGCTCGAGAGACAATGAGGAAAAAAAAGGGGGGGGGGAGTGAACACGTACACATATAAAAAGAGAGTATGTACATGTACAGTGTGTGATTCCATACTTATGCTAAAATAATACAAAATTTAACAAAAGAAAGAAGTGACTGTGTTAATTGTCTTAAAAATCAAACTTGAGCAACAAACTATTATTTAATTTTATTTTGCTGTAGATCAGTAGAGGCGCACGACCATAATTTCAATAGATGTCTATCTCCAACTTTTTGCATGGGAGACTGTGTGTGTATTGGATTTTTACAGACGTGTATCAACTATCAATCAGATATGATTATTTCTCCAATCTCCATTATGGGAGACAGTCTCTCAAATCGGCCGTCCACCTCCACTCTAGTTCCTCTAATCCAAGAAACCGTCAAACATGTCTCATTTTTCTCTTGCCTTTCACAGGTTTTGAACACGTCTTGTAATTCCTGGATCGAGCTCTCAAATTAGGTCATCACCATGGAAACAGAAGATATCAACAAAGTCCACGAGGGCCTCTGTAATAAGAAGGCCATGTCCTTCTGGCATTTCATGCTAGGATACGACGGTGTGGACCCTGAGACCCTACAAAGCGCAGGCATCGATCTTGTGGATATCAAATACAAGATTCTTGAGAAAGGCACCAAGGTCTACAGCTTGAAACCTGGGAATGGCAAAGCAATCTGTGTGTATTCGTTGAACCTTGAGACACTCCAAACTATTTTGGCCGAGAGATCGTCAAATGGTGAGGATTCAAACGATGGCATGGCATGCGCCTGTGTCTATGAGCTGACAACAGATCATAGCTTGAGCATGCAGATTCGCGAAGACATTGCTATTGAGCTCTGCATGCTGTGGACGAAGTCCAAGAACAAGGATGAGGTGCCGGAAGAGACGGATGCCAAGGACTATCGAAAGCTGCTCCAAAGCAGGAATCCAAACTTAAAGAATTTCATGGACTTATGCTTCACAAAGTATTGCTTTCCCCAAGAAATTGAAGCAGTTGTGTACACGAGGCAGAGCAGTACGTATAGAGTTCTTGTCACAGGTACCTTTAATAACTTCATAAAGAATCTGAGGATGGTTCAAGACGTTGTCCTTCCAAAGAGCTCCATCAGTAAACTGATGGTGGATCGGGAGGGGTACCTGAGACTTGGTGCTTCTAGCAGGGAACCAACCCACGTCACGGTTGACAGTGTATACGCAGAGGTGAAAGAGAATGAGGTCTTTGAAGAAAAATCAAATGAAGCAGAGGCGGTCCCATCCTACGACGACAACTTACCAACTGCTGAGGAGTATAACGACTACAAGAGCGGAGATCAATCGCTTGATTATGAATCCATTGACATCAGACCCTTGCCAAAGGCATTGTCGCCCATCACTAGCCCTCGACCCGATCAGCCTCCGCCAGCTCCTCCTGGTGCAGAGCCCGTCTACGGTACCATCGACAAGTCCACCAAGAAACCTAAAGGCCGTTCGCAGAGCGTTGATCAGCCTGACACCCCGGGTACGCCGACAGGGACCAAGCCACCACGCCCACCCCCTTTAGACACCATGCCAAATAGTGATGGGGAATCCCCTGCTCAGAGCATCCCAAGTCATAGGCCATCACGACCGTCTGCTCCGCCCAGGATCCAACGCAGCAAGACGCAGTCTATGGATGCAGGAATGGGTAGCTCAGGAAACGTATCCTTAGATGGGAAAGATGATTCCTTGGTAGCTCCACCTCGCAGCAGTGGTAAGGCCAAAGGTCACCAGAAATCTGAAACCAATACGCGTTTTTGATGTGAGTAATAACATGTGTGTTGTTGCATAGATCTGTAAAGACCACCCTATCCCATATTTTCTCCTTTTGAAAGAAATTACTTTTTAATTATTTTTGAAAATATACAAATGGACCTGTTTACTAATTTTATGCATACAGCATGAAGAAAGGTTTCCCTTGACAACTCAAAGGTGTGCCAGTGACTTGCCAGATATAGCAACGGCTAATGTACGCAAGGTGGATTTCATCTATAGAGGTGCCTTTATTGATGTACAGTATGTATCTGGTTTGTAACCAGGGCAGCGTTTCATGAAACCGTCATAAGTACAAGTTCACCGACATCCCATTGAAACGTGTGTTACACTTACAGTAATACACGCATTTCAATGGGATGTCGGTGAACTTGACTTCTTGACTTCCTGCTGTTGTGTTATTCAATTTCAATTTCAATTTCAATTTCAATTTTATTAGCAAAATAACATGTGACAAAAAGTCAGATGACCAATTGTGTAAAATTTACAGTAAAAAAAAACATTATGCTGTGGCAGTTATTTTTAGCTTGTATTATAACTCGACCATTTATGTGAGCAAGGTTTAAAGAGAAGGTTGAGTTCTGGTCATGCGATTGAATTGTGAAAGAAATGGTGTGGAAATGATCAAAGAGGTTGATTATCTAGCATATAAGTATTTGTGTGTAACGCAAGGTTCTGGAATCATCAAAATGATAAGAAATTTGGCCCAGTCTTCGTAAAGTTACAAGCACTGTACACAGAAAGATGTATAGCGGACTACACAAACACGTGGCATAGAAATCCGTCCCGATTTTTATGCTGTTACATGCCATATTTAGAATGTTAAAGCATTTGAAGAGCCATGCTTTTCAGGGAACATTTTTTATCTGATGTTCTTCCACACTTGCATAATAACAATGATAACGCTCACAAATAATTGTTCACCTCTTCCCAGAACTCAACCTTCTCTTTAAGGGGAGATGGTTGTCAGTTTCAATATGCTGACACCAGACTTGATGGAAATACCATTAATGGTTGTACAAGTCTCACACACAGCAAACCAATAGTCCTATCAAGAAATACCCCTAGTCTCTCGTAGAGTGTTCTGATGAGGGAAACGTACGTGTAAAATAATGACTGTACCATATTGGGGGTATGGGTGGAAAATGCAGAGCATTACATAAAGCCTGTTGGTCATAAGAATGAAGGCTAATCCTGGTGATTGCAACACCTGTTATTGGTAAACACCTGAATGGTGTAGAATTCCCCATGAGAGCCCGCTACTATGCGTCTTAAAAATAAATTTACTTTTTTATATTCAATATTATTACAATATTATAAACGCTGTAAGCACTTTAAAACTGGCAAGGCACTCAAAAAACAAACATTATTATCTACTGTATATGAACATGTACTGTACATACATGCAATCACCGTCAATTTGATAGCTCTCAAACAGGGAGTTTGCTTTCAAGCATTTTTAATTGTTGGCTCTTGATACATAGCTGGTATACATATATGTACAGTAATGTTCCATGTACATGTAGAAGTGTCTTTGGGTGCGTTTAGTGTGCAATTTTTTTGCCTAGAATCAGCGTTTTCAAACGTCTTTCAGGCAAATTTTTAAGGTGATAAACGCAAAGCCTTTTTCAAACGTCTTTAGATATGGGCATATTAAAACGCTGAAAAAGGTGCGTTTTGAATGTGACATACAGCCAGAATCACGTTTCTGAGACATGATAAACGCAAAGCTGTGTTGAACCCCACATACAAATCGGACCTTCCCATGCTAATCCGCTTCCCGGGTCAAACGGCGTAACACAGCTGCGCAGAGACAAGGCCTTTATTTTGAATCGTGAAGAGTCGATAAACGCGACATCCCGCAAAAAACGTTCGTATAGTGGGGTTCGATATGTACATATAGAAATGCTGATTCTGAGTGGCAAGGCACGATAAACGCACCCTTGGTCCACTAGTTGATAGGTCTCCAGACTGTGAACCACAAGACACGGGATTCAAATTCTGCTGCAGCATTAATGTCCATTGGCAAGACATTAATTTTCATTTGCCACACTAGACCCAGGTGTAGTAAGTGGATACCTGGTAGGATTCATTCCTTGAATGCACTGAGGGCTACGGTTGCCGGAGCTAAAGCCGGGGTTATAATTCCCAAGTCCTTTCAAAGAGTATCTACAGAGACATTATATCATATTGTGATAGAAACGGCATTTTATTATAATGCATGTACGATCTTCCTCAAGTGTATTGCTATCAAATAAGGCCTGTCTTCATCGGCTCGAGATTGCCAAATAACCCGCTATTTTAACTATCCCGATCGCAAATTATCCAGCTAATTTGCGTCTTCATCAGCCCGCAGTTGCAATTAGCGGGATATTTGGCCGAGATAATCATCCCAAGATATCTTGGGCTAGTTTGCAAAATATCCCGCTAGTTGGCAAATTATACCGCTATTTGTCCGGTGCGTCTTCATGCACCGGCCCGACGACTTGCACTATGCGCGAACGCTGAGCAAAATATCTCGAGCTAATTTCTCGAGTTACGAGCTCGAGTTTCAAGCTGATGAAGACGTGATTTGTAACTTGGGGCTTATTTCCCAAATCAGAAATAGCAGGCTATTTGGCAATCTCGAGCTGATGAGGACATACCTACAATGTATATAGTTTCTCTTGATCTGTAAACATGAAACCTGTCTTTGCAAACAGCAATTGATGTGAGATTAAATTCTTTAGAAGAGGATTTGATCCTCTTATCTTACAATGAATGCTTATGGTTCAAATGTTGACATGATGAAGAGATACATGTAAGTTCAGATACATTACGAAGCTATGAGTAATTGGACGAACTTCTCCAATAGCAATTCAGCAAGTGTTTGACAGGTGATCAGACTTAATCTTGCTCCAGTGCTACATGTACTGTAGTTTCATTCTATCATTTTCTAATATTCAGTTGGATAAATGCTTTAAAGCCCCACTGTATTACTTGTAGCTACTTGCTTCCTCTATACAGAAAACAATGCCTAAGCGGTTCCCATTGGTCCCCCATGATCCTCTTTTTCTTATGTTACTTGAGAGCTGAGTTGATGAGTTAACCACCTGTCAGTGACCACGCTAATCCCTCTAATCCATCCTGGCCAAACTAGTGCAGAGGGGCTTTAATTCTATAATGCCTTAGAGGTTGCGATATACAGCCCGGGGGAAAAACAAATTAGACCAACATACATGTATGTACAGTACATCACACTCACTAACTAACTAGTCTGCAACCACAGGCTCTAATTTTACACTTCACCGCAACTCCTAAAGCCTTGAGCAGAGCCTAGCTGTGTCAGTCTCTGGCTGTGGCTGGACCAGCTGTAGCACAGAGCCTACAGTATGCAGTATGCTTTCAGCCTAATCTCAAAGTGAAAACGTGTATGCATGTAATGTTACCATCCTGATCAGAAGGGGTTTTCCCTAGATTTTCATACCACATGATCGAGTCTAAACCTGAGATGTATAAGTTGTTTTTATAATTGATTTGAAACTGATAGCAATAGCTGTGTTCATATGGGACCATTGTAGTTTAAACTTTAAGTTTGCAAAATCTCAAAGTTATAAACAACGATCCACGAACAATGATGAGAGCTCACACAGGACTAAAGTATTCAAAGTTTGAAACTACTACTACTACTACTACAACAACTACTACTACTACTACTACTACTACTACTACTACAAATGTTAATAATATACCATACTTTATAGTGCATATCACAAATATATCCCTTTGCTTTGCCCTGAAATAGAGAGAAGGAAAGAAAGAGAATAGAGAAGAGTGAGATATGCTCAGAATACTTCCTTTTGTCATTTTAAGAAGCACTTGAAGGCGTATTTATTTAACTGGTTTTCCCACCGCCATACCTTGTGAAGCGATGTGAATCCAATTGTGTGAGAGCGCTATATTTAAATGAACATACAGTTTATTATCATTATTAGTGGAAATTGTTAACGTTTTAAGTTAATTGTGTTTGTACAGCACTTAACTTTTAGCTCAGTTCAGTTAAAAAAAAAAAAAAAATAAGGTAAAACAAATGTGTTGGGGGTATTGAATTAGAAAACTAATTTAAAAACAACTGATAAAATAATGATAGCCTATTGATAAGAAGATAAAAGGTATATTGAAGCTTACTTTTGTCAATGAATTTTGAAACGGGATTTCTCTTAACTTTGAGTGAGGACCTTCTGCTGCTTGTAGCTATCGCGCTAACCATATGGCATCGCTCATGGTTTATAACTCCAAGTAAATTTAAAGTTTTGTAACTACAAGATATCCTTGAAGTTTAGAAGCTAAACTTTAAGTTTATAGACTTCAATGTGAACTTATCTATTAATATTGAGTTACTAATCAAAAGCAATGTAAATACCCTGCCAATAATTTATTTCAATTATTGCACCATCACTTCCTATTTCCTGTTCATGTACATAGCATATAGCTGATAGCAGTAGTAGCTGATATAGATAATTTAGGGTGCTCATGTTCAGAAGGACCAGCATATTTTGTGATAAGGTGAACTTTGTGCTTTTTATGTTTAGGTCAAAGGTTAGATTACAAAGTTTACAATCAGAGAACGTGAACAATTACATTTACCCAGCATCTATATAATATATCTCTCCAACCAAGAAGTTGTTTCACTATTCTTCCCATCTCTGTCTCTTTCTTTCCTTCTCTCTTTCTCTCTCTCTGTCTCTGTTTTGATAGTCAGGTTGTAAATGGGCAATTCCACGGTAACGGAATTACATTTCAGAGAAATTTGGGCTCTATTTTTATATACTGTAGACAGGTGGTTAGACCTAGCTGATTATTTATCTTTTTAAATTACTGTATTATGCACATGTTAGCAAATCATAATTTAAAAAAAAAAATATCTTCATTCGGAACACCCCAGGACACAAAGTGTGTCGGTAACGGAATTACGGCAGAAAAACTGGTGTTTTTTTTCCAACAACTTTGGAAAGAATTCGTCTGAAATCTGCAGTCTATTGGGGGTGAAGTAATGCTAATAAAGGGTGCTTGTATTGTTGACTGTCCCATGGCAAGATAATTTTGGGTGAAGTTGTCATGGTTTATCTATGCTGGATGGTTTTTTGAGGAAAGGTAGCGGTAACGGAATTACACAAATGGTAACGGAATTACGTCTTCTGAAATAAGCTTGAAAAAAGGCCAATTAATAAACAATATGTAGGCTTAAATTGTTGTTTTATTGTTTCAGGGGTTGCAATAATTGATTGTAACTACAAAGCAATTCATATGAATACTTAATTTCAAACTTTTATTGGAAAACACCTCTTTTATATTGTTAAATGGCAAGTAAATATGACATTTCTGAGCAAATATTGGTTTGTGGTGATCAAATTTAAGTCAATACGTATTAATATAGTCACTAGTTTACAACTAAATTAAATTGGTTTAGTTTGCAAGTAGGAAATTTACACAAAGTATGACAAACTACATGTGTTGTTGCCGGTAACGGAATTACGCATATACAGATCACATTTGTGACCATCCATGACAAACTGGTTGTGAAGTCGCCAAGGCCAATTTATAGATACAGGTCAATAACTCAACAGTATTCAATAGGAAACAAAGGTTATTCAATTATTTTATGGATTTTTTGAGTGCCTATTAACCAAGCAAATACTACATTATTTTTAAAGCTTATTTTATGCAGGTTTGATAAAAATCAATTGAAAATTGCAACTTAGCAACCGCGTCGCATTCAAACATTTCATAATTACAACACTAATAACAAAAACACTTAAGTGCTACTACAGGTACTAACAATACATGTAACATTAACACGTACTGCCTAAACCCAACACAGATATCTCATTGTGATTCAAAAACAAAACACATGAATATTTATTTACAATGATTTCAGTCCATGAAACCAAATACCAAAATCTAAACAAATTATAAAAAGAGAGCTTAATATAGCAATCATTTTGTCAACAGCTTCGATAATATTTCACACCAGAATTTGTTAATCATTCCCCCAACTCGCATTTCTGTACAGCCAATTTTTCAACATAGGGCCTTAGAGGGAGCACTGGCTATCATTTTTTGAAATTAATTACAAATCTTGTCAGATAATTCCATACTCCAATTTTAATACACAAAACCTAGCACTGGAATAGAAACTAATTAATTAAGATCATATTATGAACAGAGTTGCAATAAAATTTCGAAATTTGTAAATCATTGCGCCAATTCAATTAATTGTTATCATTCTTTTTAAATTGATTACAAATCTTGTCAGATAATTCCATACTACAATTTCAATCCACAAAACCTAGCACTGGAATAAGAACTAATTAATTAAGATCAAATTATCAACAGAGTTGCTTACATTGGAAATGAAATAAATACAATTGAATTGAATTGGATTGAATATAATTTCAAAATTTGTAAATCATTTCGCAAATTCACTTAAATATAAATTGTTATCTTTCTTCAGTTCATTCAGACAAAAGTAATTCCATCTCTTCTGTCCATTTGAGGCTCATTGAGAATTTTCGAGATGTTGCACCTCTTCACGATCTCAATATCATCTACTGCCGGCCATACATATTTGTTTAGTCCGACTTGTTTGAGGAACTTAACTGTGAGGGCCCCGTCACTGCTGCTTATTACCTGACCAACGAATTGCTTGGCATACTTCTCACTTGATAATGGCACTGAAACCCACTTCGAATCAAGATCTGCATCTTCATCAACACATGATATTTTACTCTGTGTCTCAACAATGCTGCTATCACTCCCATGATTGTGCTGGTCATCATCACTTTCTGTGAAGTCTTCATTCTCATTGTTCAAGTTGTCTTGGCTATTATCATTGACCCTTTCACCATTGTCCTTTCTGAAGTTATGTGTTGTTGAAGTGACCGCTTTTGCATGGCTCTGAATGTCAACACTGTAGGGTGCTGCCATGCTGACCATGTGGATTTTCTTTGTGTTGGGGATTGCAATTATTCCTTCCAGATCTTTGTTGATGTTGGGTATGGTCTTTTGTATCTCTTCTTTGGAAACATGAAAGACGTTGATGCCTGGGCATTTCATACTTGCAACGTCAGCAAACTGTTGAGATGTCTTGACATCTACTCTGCCAGACAGTGCTTCCTTGGCAACCACTCTTTTGCATGTGCCACCTATTCCATCTACTGGCCCCTTGCCATGGCTAGTAGCAAAGAAGTTCCAGATGATGGGTCTATCCAAGAGGGTGAGGCTGCAAAGGAGGTACTTTTGTTTAAACTGGCTTGCTGCACCGTCCGAAAAAATCACAATCTCTTTAAACTGACGAACCTCATCAAGCCATTCAAAGATCTTGCCAAGGAATGTGTGCACGGCATATTTGTCATGGTGGAGGTAGTCTGAAGCAAATACCATGGAATGTACCCCTTCCTTCTCCCACGCACACACTGTAAACAGGGACGTCTGAGTATATGACCAGTATGCAGATTGGATTTCATCTTGGAACTTGCTGGTGTAATTCTCTGCAAAATCTACCTGGATCACCACCTTGTTCTCGTTCTCATTTACGCTCTCCCGTTGTCTTCTAAATTCATCTGCTTGAATCCGCTTTACATACGTGTGCAGCAAGAATGAGGGTACTTTCTCTTTCAACTCATTGAAACACATCTGAACAGTTCGAAACAGAATTTCTGTTGGCCTTCTCATCCCATTGCTGCCAGGAAATGTGTTGGCTGGCGTTGTCGTCAGAGGAGCCAGAACCTCCAACCCAGGACACTTGTCACATGTTCCAGTCATGCAGTTTTCACTGTTTTGATCACAAACAAGGAGTGCAATGAAGCTGCGAAAATCAGTTGGTAACTGCTGGCCAGCCTTGCTCAAGGATTGCAATATCAACCGAACGTTCTCATGATATTTGCACAAGCAGGAGTTGTGAGGCACCTCAGCTTGCAAATGTACCTGCGGGGGCCTGAGAGCACAGAACTTTGAAAACGAAATTGATACATTTGGATTAGCATCCAGAAACATGGAGTGAGCTTCCTTCAAGGTGGTTAGCATGAATTGCTTCTGTACTTTCTGTTTCTCTTTACCAGGAGCTCGAATAATGTGTGAATCTTTCTGCCCAGGACACATCCATGATGTTGTCAAATAGAAATCTTCAACCTTCTTCTCCGTGTCTCCATCAATGCGGTTTCCATTACTATTTCCACTCCCATCAGTCCTGGCTTTTTGGGGGATAGGAAGTCCCACATCATCTGCAATTGATATCAGTACAGCTGTTCTCTTCCGAGGTGAAGTTGGCAAATGGGGCAGCACTTTGCTTTTGGCTTTTCCTAATGACTGGGGGGATTTGAATGGAGCGATATGCACTAAATTTTCAACTTGGATTTGACCACGGGTGCGACGTCTTACAGAGGATGGTGACTTGGAGTTCTTCTTATTTGCACGGTGTTTAGCAACTCGTTTGCGATTGTGCTCACGCTCTACTTTCAACTCATTGTGTGTTAATTTCTTCTTTTTTACAATCTTTCTGTCCCTGTCCTTTTTTTTGCTTTCTTCTGCTTTCACTGGATCCTGTCTTATACGTTCTCGAAATGCTCGCATCTTCTCTTTCGCTGATAGAGGCATTTTGGCTGTAAACAACAAATAAATAGATAAAATAATAAATTAATTAATAATAGAATGAATTTCAGACAACATGGCTTAATATAAAGATGGATATACTTACTTTATGATAATATTTGTTATTGCTCTAATATTGACTCAATATTTTAATTATTTTATTATTTATACTTTCAGTTTAAGAATATTAAAGGAACCTTTAAAATGTACACTAATGTTTACAGCAAGTATGATAGGCCAGATAAGCCTATGACAATCTAGTTGATCTAGCAATTTACAAACCTAACAATATCCCAATTAGTGTCTTTAACTCAACAGATCAGGCATACACATATCAAGAGGCTTAGCCACTACTCATTTCAGCATTAGCACAATTTGTAATAATAGTGAATTAAACTTACATGTAAATACATGTAGGATAAGAATCCAATCAGTTGTAGTTTCAATTCGATCATATATAGTTTCATAAAATTCGAAATTTGTATTAAGAATAATCAATTACTTACCAATTAATGTCCAGAATCCGCTACAAATACAGCAGTGTTGAGGGATAATTGCATTTTCCTGAACACTGTTTTACAAAGCTTTACCTCTGCCCCATTGGTCATACAGCTTTTCCATTGGCCTCATGGCATGACCTGAAGGGAAACTTTTTTCATTGGCCCCATGCTATATGGCCTGATGTGGCTAATAAGGTATTCACATGACTTAATATGGTCATGTTTACTCTAAAATGGAATAGTCCAAATTTACCTGAGCTGTGCACAGATGGCATATACCATTTTTTTTAATGGGGATAACAATTTAGGATTTACCTAACATTGCCTTAAGTCAAAAAATATGAAGTGTTTCCATGCTTAAATCAATAGGTATCATAAGAGATGTTGGTTAAATTTTAATTTTAAGTTCAGAGTGAATGGAAATATCAAACACATTCAAAATTCCCAGCCTTGTTTGTAGTCTTTACGCAAATTTGAAAAAAAATTAAAGAAACATAAATTGAATTTGCCAGATCATTAGTCTTTAATTAGACACTTAATATAATAAACCAATACTTCCAAAAAAAGGGGCAAAATCCATTAAAAATGTTGTAACACAGCATACAGTATATTTACATGAAGCAACAGGTCCATCTCTTGCAAAACATACCACTCATTACTAGTGCTGCTGCCCCTTGTAATTCCGTTACCTATGTAATTCCGTTACCATGTAATTCCGTTACCAGTGTTTTAATAGGAAAAAAATCAAATACCTCTGAAATTGATACATAGGGCTTTGAGTAGGTAGATAAAGGAAGAGAATTTGCAATTACAACAAAAAAAAGTAAGAAATAACTTTGTGACTAAAACTTCTTTCAAATTTTGGTAACGGAATTACGTCATTTTAAGGGTAAAATTGAAAAATCTCTCCTTAAAAAACTTTTTTCATTTGTAGAAAACTATTTGCAAATCTTGATTCCTATGTGTTAAGTTATTCAATTAGGAATAAATATAGAAGAATACACTTTAAATACATTGCTCCACTGAATGTTAAGAAATTATAAGATGATCATGTAGTTGAGGCCCTCAACATAGCCCCAACTTCAAATAAATTTTTCAGAAAAACCGTAAAAGATATTTCAAAACAGTTTTCGGTTTCATTACAAGTGTTTTGTTGTCCACATGGAAATGTAATATTATTGAAGTTGGATCAAATTTAGAATTTGGTGATTTTCCTCTTTCCCACACGGAATTGCCCAAATGTATCCACTTCAAATTTGTGCAAGTGAAACTTTCTTGACATCTATCTTTTTATAAGCATTTTAATCATTCTTCTAGATCTCTTCATGTGAAGCATTAATTTTTTATGAATCAATATTCTTTCTCTCTCTCTCTCTCTCTTTGTCACTCCCTCCCTCCCGCCCTCTCTCTCTCCCTCCCTCTCTCCCTCCCCCTCTCTCTCCCTTCCACCCTCTCTTCCTCTCTTTCTCCCTCCCTCCCTCCCACCCTCTCTTCCTCTAGAGCTCTTTCTCCTCCCTCTCACCCTCTTTCCCTCCCACTTTTTCTCTCTCCCTCCTCTCCCTCCCTCCTCTCCCTCCCTCCTCTCCCTCCCTCCTCTCCCTCCTCTCCCTCCTCTCCCTCCCTCGTCCTTCCCACCCTTGCTTTTTTCCTCTCTCTCCTCCCTCCCCTCCCTCCCTCTCTTTCTCCCTCTCTCCTCCCCTTCCTCCTCTTTCTCTCTGTCTTTCTGTCTTTCATGATTGTACATGTTTGTACATTTATTCTTGTCAAGTCTCTGCTGGTGAAACATTTGCCTCCTGTCCTCTTCTAAATGTTTTAATCATACTTCCATCATCTCTTCATGACTGTATTGCAATATATGAGAGTCTGTATATACAATGTACATTGTATTTGTACTTCCTTTATTTTCTGCCTGCATATCTCTGTTTCAAAAAAACTTCAAGAGAAAGTCCACCCTGATATTAAGTTGGTTCTAAGTTGGTTAGACAAATGAGAGGAACAGGTCAGTGAAAGTTTGAGCAAAATCCAATGAAAATATGGAAATTATGAATTGTTGAAGTTGCAATCAATCAAACAAAAATTGGCAACTCTGTGACGTATCTTGCATGGTACCCTCCTGTTTGCTCTGTTCTAAAAATATTCTGAAATATTTAGTTTCCTTATAGACAAATTTCAATCATACATACATGTACACCCTAAATATAATGATTGCAACTATATGTTGCTATACAACCCCTGTATGAAACAATCTATTTTGTCATTCATAACTGAGGAAATGAAAGTCATGAAATTGTCTGTACTGAGCCAATTCTTATTTTTAATCGGATATTGCTCAAACTTCACTACTTTGTATCATGTTTTCATGCTTTTATTGATACCAGCTTTTATTGATACCAGCTAATTATCAGGGTATACCTCCCCTTACAAAGAACTTGATAATGTCACTCTCGGTTGGGTTTCAACTTTCAAACCAGCCTTGTCTGGTCTGGTCTTAATAGAAGTTGGCAAGCACATGAACGAACGATTTCTGTCTCGGTCTTCATGGTGCATTCTCTTGTCATGTACTCATGCATACATGCAGCTGCCAACCATGCCTGTTTGGAGGAATGGTACCTATTTTTTTTTGCCTTTGAGCTGAGGTTATGAATCCTAGATTCCTCTCTTTTGTGAAGACTTCTGTGTTTAAAACATACATACAAAATAGACTGTATTCCTAATTTAGAAAGGTTGGCAGGTACACGTATGCTAATGTCCACTTAGATATATATCCTCTTAGAATATGTTTTAATTTATTTTTATAATTGATCATAGATTGTTTTATTTACGGCCATGATTTCTGTTGATATTGTAATTTGTGAAAACATGTAGTTTCTAACATCATCTACCCCTACACACACACCTCTAATATGTCTTGCCATGGGGGTGTTTCACAAAGACTAAGATCGACTTTAAGTTGGACTTAACTATGGCAGGCCGTTCATGCCATTGATTGCTCTCACCATTATGATCTTTAGATAATGTTTTTTCCTTCAATAATGAATTATCAAGAAATTGTAAATTCTGTAGATTTGTTACCACGATTTGCACGTCCCTTGAGAGACCAATGCCGGTAAATGGTGAGAGAAAACAGTGGCATGAATGGCCTGCCATAGTTAAGTCCAACTTAAAGTCGATCTTATTCTTTGTGAAACACCCCCCTGGCTCTCCATAATTATCACCCCGGCTTTAGCGTGGCTTCTATTATGGCGCCCTAGCATTTCAATGAATTAATTCCTGCCACGTACCCGTTTACCTCATCTGTGTGGAGCGTGGCAAATGTAGATTAATGACTTGCCAAAGGACATTTAAGTGACACGGCGGGACTTGAAAAAAACTTGAGCCCAGTGACATTCACTAGACTACGACAAAGCGACATGTATAATTAACATCTTCTATGTTCCCTCCTACACCTCGATTCCTGTCCTGGTGCTTATAAATGAATTTACTTTGAGATGATTCCCATGAAGCCTTCTCCACTTATGTCCTCTTATAGAATGCATGTTTCAATAACCATTCACACACCTATTGAAGATTAAGATGAGTTCTGGTCATGCGATTGCATTATGAAAGAAACAGTGTGGAATCGATCAGAAAAGGTTGATCATCTAGCATATGTGTACTGCAAGGTTCTGGAATCATCAAAATGATTAGAAATTTGGCCCAGTCTTGGTAAAATTACAAGCACTGTATACAGAAAGATGTATATGGGACTACAGGGTATATGAACATGTGGCATAAAAATCTGTCCCGATTCTGTTACATGCCATATTTAGAATATTAAGGCATTTGAAGAGCCATGCTTTTCATGGAACATTTTTAATTTACCGGTAATGCTCTTCCACACTTGCATAATAACAATGATAATGCTCACAAATTATTTTTCACCTCTTCCCAGAACTCAACATCCTCTTTAAAAGGCAAGTAGCTGGAATGCTCCCCAGGGAATGGAGAATGTGATCTATTCAAGATACTATGTCCCTTTTGCAGCCAACATCAAATTCTGTAGAACTTTGCAGGAATTATGAATATGTCATGTATGTCCTATCTGTGAAATTTAAACGTTAGCAGTGTCCTAATATTCAATTTATGCAAGGAAACCCGTTTACTTGCTAGACTTCACTGTCAAACACTATTGAGTGACTGACTGGCTTTTTTTCTTCTTTGGTAATAACATATAATGAGCTGTAAAGGGTACATGAGCATTTGTCTACAGTATATATAACCCACTTCTTGTAATGGCCAAAATTAAACTGATTGAATCTTTGCGCAGCACAAAACGTACGACCATTCGGTACAATGGTCTGAAAATCAGACTATTACTTACTGACTTGGTAGCACTTACAATTGTAAGTCGATTCGACAACTAATAGTCGTTATTTTTCCACTTAAAGACATTTTCAAGCCCCCTTTTTAGGGAAGTTCTAAATTAATATTATCTTTCAAATGCCGTTGGAATTTAACCTTTTCATTTTTTGGGCCTGCAAATGGGACATAGTACTTTAATATGCAGAATAGTATAATAAGCCAGTTCATAGTTGCAGTCTGAGCATCCACAGATAAAGGTCATTGCAGACCAAATTGTGAAATACACGGAGACAAAATACTGGATATGTGCTCATGAAAGTTATGTTATCATTATTCATTTATGCACGAGCAGTGCACTCCATGATACACAGGTGGAAGTATTCTTTGAAAAGGGGAAACAAAGGCTATTTATGTAGCATCTCCATCGCTGTAGGAGTGATTAGTTCAAAATGTACAAAGTGGGACCTCTTCATGTTTTGAAGATCTGTGGATATTCGGCGTCATTTGAGACATGTGCTAACCGTGAACTGGCCTATTGAATCCAACGACCAGGAAAATAATACTACTGTGAGCACTTTAGTCAGTTAATGGTAAAAGCGCTGTGTAAGAAACCAGGATTATTATTTTATTATTACATGTATATTACATGTCCAGATACCATCTGGGTTCACGGAACGATCATACACTGTTACTGATCCCACGCACCAACACCAAGGCAGCCGAATGCTCATTCTCTTATGCTGGACCATCCATCTGGAACACTCTACTGCAACACCTCCGCCTATGTAGTACAGAAGACACTTTCAAAAAGAAACTTAACCCAACTCTTTCCCTTTTGAATCCATAATGTATGTTTTGAGTATCTAAACTACATTTCGTTCATAATATCTTTAATATTATTGTTCCTTATTTTATTGTTATGATTTGTATGTTTCTTTTCTGTTGTAATAGCACTCTGATCAGTTTTTCTGCAACAGCACTCAATAAGAATCAATTATTATTATACAGATCTATAGAGCAATATTTATTTTAAGACATTCTATTTCCTGGTTTGCTTGCTTCCTGCTCCACTTTATTTCAACAGGGATCAGAATACATGAGCCTGAATAAGATTCATGTAGAAGTGTCGTCGTAGTGGAGTGGTTTAAGCACTTGACTTGAAATGCTGAGGTCGTGGTTTGATCCCTGACATGGCACTAATGTTCTTTGGCAAGGCATTAGTCTACATTTGACACTTTATATACAAGAGATAAATGGGGACCTGGTAGGATGACAAAAGCCGTTGTGTTAGTAATTGTCATATGCCCTCATGATGACCATATGGTCGGGATACTCCCCATGGAGTGGAGATGGTGCACATTGTGCGTGAATGAATCTGATGACCGGGTAATAATATCTGTTAAGCGCTTAGAGACGGTATTTTGTATTAAGCGCTAAATAAATCCAGATTATTATTATCTACATTGTACATGTATGCAGAAACTAGAAATGCCATTAAAAGCTTGATAACACATTCATTTTTTTTTATCAATTGAAAAAAAAATTGGATACTCAAAAATGTATTTACAATGGTTATTGATATGCAAAGTTTATGAACTAAATCATTCAAACTTCCCCCCTGTTTTCCATGTTTGGTATCAATAACAAAATCTGATTTATATTTCAATTTGATAAAAAAGAGAGAAGAGATTGAAAATTAGGTTCCTCTTACAGTATATACATTTACACAGGTTATTTACTATATATGTAAAATCTGTATACAAAAGAATGAAATGAATGCAAATACAATTATGGTGATCTTTGAGCTTAGAAACATTTTGATGTAGAAATAGATTTTCTTGAAATGCATGGAATAGCCAACAGAGCATGCAATGTAGTTTTGAGGAGGACAAAAGTTTAAACTGTATATATGAATACAGAGCATTTTTCTGAAAAGGAATGATCAGCATTTGAAAGAAAACGTGGCTGCTTTTTATGCCCATTCCTGCTTGCACTTTGAATGGAATCCAACAGAGAGGTTTGTGAGGTGACTAGCTTTTTTCCCCCTTCAAATTGGTAACAATTGAATCTTTCTCTCTCTCTATCTATCTCTGTCTCTTTCTCTTTCTCTGTCTCTGTCTATCTGTCTCTCTCTCTCTCTCTCTCTATATCTGTCTCTGTCTCTGTCTCTTTCTCTTTCTCTGTCTATCTCTCTCTCTCTTTAGAGCTCTCTCTCTCTCTCTCTCTATCTCCTACTCTATCTCTCTGTCTCTTTCTTTCTCTGTCTCTATAAGTTCTCTCTCTCCCTCTCTCACTCTCTGTCTGCAATTACACAGACATTGTACTAATGCACATTTAAACTAGTTTTTCATTGCAATTTGGAATGAAAGAAGAGAAAAGAAATATAAATTGCATACGTACAATGATTGATACCACATTGAATAGATTTCAGAGAATATTCAATTTCAAAATAGAATATTATAGACATTTTAATAAAAGTCTACAAATTAGTTATCTAATTTTGCCCAGATTTAATATTTTTCAACCCTGAAATATATGCCATTGATTTACATGCAAAGTTTTGCTGCTCAGGGCCCTGTTTCATCAAACATGTTATCAATAACAAGTTACAATACTGTAACTGTTATCCGCGTGGGATTTCATCAGCCGAGATCAAACTTGTCATAGAAGTTTAGCATTTGTTATTGATAACAATTCAGAGCCCTGGTTTTTGAGTCGGTTTACAAAAGCCATGTCTGAATGGTACAGTTTAAGCAGTGCACACAAGTTCCTGTAATGTGATTAACCTGGTTCAGACTGGTTGAATGTTGACACGTTTTTCATATGCAGTCTGAACTCAAGTTATTTGGGGGCTTATTAAACACTGCATTGAACATCTGTTTGAGTGTTTTTGTGCATACACATACATATAAAATGTGGCAATGGCGTTTGGCGTCAGACAGCTGAGAGCCAGGTACAGGCATCAATACATTTTGATTTGTGGTAGAGGGGCAGAGAGGGGCTGAGAGGGGCGCTGAAATTTAAAGGGGAAGTCCACCCTGATATTAAAGATAAAGACCAGTTCTGTTCATGCGATTGCATTGTGAAAGAAACGTTGTGGAATCGATCAGAAAAGGTTGATCATCTAGCATATAAGTATTGGTGTGTACTGCAAGGATCTGGAATCATCAAAATGATAAGAAATTTTGCTCAGTCTTGGTAAAGTTACAAGCACTGTACACAGAAAGATGTATACAGGACTACGCGACCACTTGCGCGATATCTATTTGGTCCCAATAGATATAATAATTTACCAAATAAATCAATTAGTAGGCGGTTTCCGACTTTACCAGCAAAATTTGTATCATCACGTATTAGTCAAAACATATTCTTTCACATGATTGGTAATGAGAGCTTCCATTTCATTTTTTTGAGAGAGGGGCGTTTCCAAAACTAGTCTTTACCTTTAAGTTGGTTTTCTTCTTCAGTAGCAGTACAGGCCACCGTCAGGTGTATTGTCGTACTGTAATAATAAAATGCAGAAAAATTAGAAGAAAAGAAATTGATGAAGGTCTGAGATATATCTGAAATAGAAATGGGAAAGATATGAATTTGTGATATTTAATTGTATCATCAGTGTAACACTACTTACCAACACTGTCACTGTGATGGATCATGCAAGTTTTGTAGTACAGGGCAAATGGGAGGGGAGCTAGCAAGACGCGTCACAGGGTTGCCCATTTATTTTTTATTGATCGCACCTTCATTAATTCATAATTTTATTCTAAATCATACTTTGGTCGAACATCACTGACTTGTTTCTCTCATTTCCCCCTGGGACACCCCTCCCTACGTGGAATTATAATTGAGAAGCGATGCACATGTACTATACAATGGCATGCTATATTAGCTTGATGATGTGTATTTGTATTATACTAATGACAAGTTAACCATATATGGTTTGAACTTTGAAGCCCATTTTACATTACTTACAACTGTTAACACGTTGACTACCGAGTTATGTCCTTCCCATAGGCTTAATACAGGGCCCACTCGGTCCCAGTAGGCAATGGGTTAAGTCCTCTCACATCATAGAATATCACTGGATTGAACTGATAAGATATATGTGAAAGGGTTCTGAGAGGGAAGTGATAAGGGATAGTCTATATATACTCATTCACAAAGGAAACGACTCCTTACCCTTTGCAATAAAACTACCCTCCTACGTCCCCCACCTGCCCCACTTTATGAAGATATTATTATGTAACTTTTGTTTCTCCTGCTATATAGGAGGTTACATAATGCATCCCTTCCGAAAATAAGTTTTGAAGATGTATTTACATATAATATATGGTGTTGTATTGTGCTTGTGTAAATATTGAGGAAATATTATTGGGCTCTGTATTGACTGTATATGTATATGGTCTGTGCATGTATTCATGTGTAAAAATCAAAATGACTTGTATTGTCTGCTGTGTACCAGGGCCCTGTTTCATGAAACACGTTATCAATAGCAAGTTACAATAACTGTTACAAGCTACTGAAATCGTGGCATCTGATTGGCTAAGAGCAAATTTGTCACAGAAATTAAGCATTTGTTATTGACTACAAGTTTTATGAAACAGGGTTCATAAAGACATTGACTTTATAATGCAAATGCATGTCATGTCTGTTATTAAAGGGGAAGTAAACCCTGATATTAAGTTGGTGTTATAGAAGCAGAAAAATGAGAAACAGATCAGTGAAGGTTTGAATGAAATCGTACGAAAATTGTGAAAGTTGTGAATTTTTGAATGTTTGAATCGTTGTAGGTATGGGCTCTTCCAATTGGCCGAATCCGTAACTTCACTGTGATGTAGTACAGGACAGGTTTCCCATTCGTTCCAACACAAAAAGTGACTAACATTTTGATCTTTTCAAAAATGTATGACTCAGGAGGATCTTTTCTCTTTAGAGTACCTATAACATTCTGCTATCCATAAAATATTTTGAGTAGTGCCCCAAGTTAGAAGGCACTGAAGAGAAAAACAGAAATTAATGATATTTTAGTACACAACAAACAGGAGAGTTATCCGCGACTACGTCTCAACCCACTGACCAAACTCCCAATTTCAGATTCGCATTGACTTCATATTTCAAACATTCATAGGTATCTTTTTATTTGTTTCAAACTTTTGCCATTCTGTTCATCTTATTTTTCTGCTTTCATGCAAAGGATCTCCTTCCAAGTGTTGGATTGCTCTTTAAATTCAATTACAAATATGGTTCTATTTATCTTCCTTGTAAGTCAAGTCTCTCCTAGGCAAGTATTTTGTGTAATGTTTTTTTTTTTTTAATTAATGTTATAATGAAAGATAGAATTCTCGAGGGCTAGCATTGTGTACAAAAGCCCCTTGCATGCTATCACTTGAATTGAAACCTTAGACATTTCAAGTCCAACTCGTTGAAAGCTAAGCAAAACTGAAATATTGTTGCAAAACTGAAACATGTCACAACTTGGCACTTTAACAATGGCAGACACATATTTATAGAAAGGAAATTAAGTCTTTCCTTTGAATTGAATGAAAAGTAATGTATGTATAATTGTCAAGTGGGTATTGATGTTGTTGAACAGCTTACTCAAGAGATGTCATTGCAACTCAGAAAACTGGGCGTACCCAGTAAATCACTTTTATTTTCTATTCAGTTTCTATTCAGAAACAGAAACCAGCGAAGCACATTAAGATATGTACACTTTAAAGTAATTTTACCATTTGCATCATTTTGACTCTATAAATTTCCTTGATTTATTCTCAGTGTTAAATATTTTATGCCTTTAACTTGATAACTCTTTACAAATATCACTTCAAGCTACTTCAAAATTTCATTACGTTTTCCTGAAAACATCGGAAGTGGATCATGATTTTGCATGTACAACATGTTCTATTTAAAAAGATATAGATTAAATAAATCAAGTGTATTGCACTTTGTTTTTCCACAAAAAAAGAAACCCTAAACCCTCCCAAAACACAGTGATATAAGTATCTTGAACTGATTCGTCCAAGAGTTATGTACTTCAGAAAAAAGTGTAAAATCAGTATAGACAAAAAAAGTTAAGGCAGTTCTATGTAAAGCCTCGGTCACAAATGCCATTACGAACTGCTACGAACGCCGTACGAACGATTGTCAGACAATGGAAATTCAGGAAGACAATGGAAAAACAGGGAGATTCGTACGAAATTATCGTTCGTACGAACCTTTGTGACCGTAGCATAAGTGAACAGTATTTTCCAGTCTGTGTAGCAGTTAATTATTCTTATTTATTGAACATTGAATTGATTTTTAATTATTGTAGCTGGCCCCTATGAGAGAAGGTATCTTCTGTTCAGAGTCAGAAGGGCGTTTACTCTGTGTAAAAGTGTGGGTTAATGCTCTTCTTGCTTCAACCACACAGGAGATGATAGCATATTGTATACTGGAGTAGTATTTATTGTTTTAATATATTTCTACTAATGTCTAGTGGATAATACATTATTATTAGTAATGTATAGTAGTATTATCATTATTTTTATTATTATTATCATTCTTATTATTATAATTATAATTATTACATGTACATGCCTTTATGTATTATTCAGAATACCACTTCAAAATACATGTTGTGATGATACTGGAATATTGGAATAATGTAAAGAATTTATCAAATACGCTTCCATGCGCTGTACAATAAAAGCTAAATATGCAATTAAAACTTTAAAAAATGCAACATTTATTTGGATGTGTGTGAATTGAAAGTTCATTGTAGGAAAGTGTTCTAAACAAAATAAACAGTAGGGTTTGGTCTGGAAGAATGTGATAAAGCAGAACATTAGATATCAAAATGTAAGAAAGGTGGAATGAAAGAGGAGAAGGTAGGAACAGAGAGAGGGTAAGAGAGAGAGGGAGAGAAAGAGAGAGAGAGGGAGGGGAAGTATTGAGAGGGTAAGAAAGAGAAAAGAGAGAGAGAGTAAGAGCATTATGCCCCCCCCCCCAAGATCTCGTTCGTGAAACGGCCGATCCGCGAAAATGTGCACGCATGTCAAGTGAATTGTATAGAATACTATGATAAATTAATTTTTTTTTGAAAAATTCTAAAATTTCACTCATTTGCATATTTATGGTCATTTATGCAAATAAGGTCATAAAATTCACCTTTTTACCCATAAATCATATATTCTTTATATTTAAGCATTCTTCTTCACTACATGTATTCGTTAGACCATTCGAAACAATAATACGATAACAAAATTGGAAGAGCTAGGTTATTCCTTATTTTATCTCTTGTTTTGATAATTTCTTATGTATTTCATTTGTTTAACTTATGTATTTTATTGTTTGTGTTGTTTTATTTCATTTCTAACTACAATTCAACTATTTTGACTCTCTAAACAAACGCCTTAATTTTAAACAAGACCCAATAACCAATGTTTTATCTCTTTTTAGGAAAAATTACATTTCCATATGTTTTGTACACAAATCACGAAAATGAGCGATTTTCGGGCTGACATGCAAAGACAAAAGGTCACGTGACTTTGTAACTGTACGTCTGATTTTCAAAAAAATTGTTTTAAAAGATGCGCAAGACTCGAAAGAAACAGGTCAGCGAGCGGCGGGGCGCCATCCATATGCGTTCCCGAACAATCAGAAAAATCGCGAGGGAGGGGGCATATTGGCCCCGGCCTTATTAGGGTTAAGTTTCCCTTACATTTTTTTTTCCTGCTTTGCTTTTGTAAAAACCAAATTTGATATCAGGGTGGATTTCGCCTAAAGTAGGAAAAAGGGTCTTTGATTTTCTATGACGCGAACAAATGCAAACAATACGCATGAAGAAAGAAAACGATTGCAACTTTTGCCGAAGAATCAACCCACAATTTATCTGCAAGAACTAATCCAGGGGAGTGTTTCAACAAGACTAAGATCGACTTATGTTGGACCTGAACTATGGCAGGCCATTCATGCCACTGTTTGCTCTTACCATTCCTGCCATTGGGACATCTACAAAATTAAATTTGTTGATAGTTTATTTTCTAAAAAATAAATTTACTTACATAAGTTACATTGTAAACCTAAGTTATATTTAAGACTTGGACTTATACTAGGCGATTTATGCCCTTAAAAGTCTTGAACCAGAAATAAAATTACATGAAAAAAATCTTAGAAATTATGATCTTTAGATAATATTTTTTCCTTCAATAATGAACTATCAAACATGTAAATTCTGTAAATTTGTGACCACGATTTGTACGTCCCTTAAGAGTCCAATGCCAGGAATTGTGAAAGCAACTAATGGCATGACGGCCTGCCATAGTTCAAGTCCAACTTAAGTTGATCTTAGTCTTTGTGAAACACTCCCCAGGAATACAAACCCTCACACAATATACGGTCATCTTCATATTTAAACCTCGTGTCTACTTCGGTGTCAACTCTTTCTTATGGTCATCGCTCTTTTTGCAAAGTTTCTGCTGAACTTTGGAACAAACTACCTTATCATGTCAAAAACTGTCAGACTGTCAACAATCAAAACTTGTCTTAAAGCCCCATTGAACTACTTGTAGCTACTTGCATGCTCACTCTATATAGAAAACAATGCCTAAGCGGTGCCTGTTGGTCCCCCATGATCCTCTTTTTCTTATTTTAATTGATAGCTGAGTTGATGAGATAATCACCTGTGATGTCAGTGACCACGCTAATCCCTCTAATCCCTCCTGGCCAAACTAGTGCAGAGGGGCTTTAAGATTCATACATTCACAGTGGGGGCTGTTAGGGATATTTTGGTGCAGATTCTTCTAAAAGCACCAAATTTGACCCAGAGGTAGCTTATACCATACTATTACGATTTCTGCCGGGCGCCAAAAGGGCGCCCTCTGGGACCGCCATTTTTGGCAAATCCAAAATGGCCGCCATCTGAGTTATAGGTCAAGCATAGTTCCAAAAGGAAAGGGCTAGTATGAAAATAGTTTATATATTTATGAGGTTTTGGGGGTCATAGAATCTGATTATAATGTTCTTTCATTGATTTGAGGTCTCCTTGGGGCTGTCATACTGGTCATATTGGTCAAATCCAAAATGGCCGCCATCTGATAATTACAGGTCAATAGTAGTTCCAAAAGTAAAATGGCTAGAATGATAACAGTTTGTATATTAAGCGGGTTTTCGTTGTCAGAGAATCTGATTATATTGTCCTTTCATCGATTTGAGGTCTCCTTGGGTCTGCCATACTGGTCATATTTGCAGGTAATTGCTTGCAGGTATTGCTTGCAGGTAAATTCACCTGCAAGCATTTAATCGCTCAAGTATCACTACTTACAAAGAGCGAAGTCTGACTCTCGACGTCGGCCTACGTCGAGCTTGCAGGTGAATTTTCATCATTGCTAACATATCCACTCCTATCGTCGGGGCAGACTTTCTCCATCACTTTGGTTTTCTGGTAGATGTGCGTAATCTCAAGCTCATCGATTCTACTACTAATCTATCTGTAAGAGGCATCCTTTCTACTGCTCCTTCTATCAGCCCCATCTTTGTCAAGGCAGGCGGTCAAGCTGCTCACAAATCTCTTCTTGACCAATTTCCAGACATCACACTCCGAGTCTACAAGGAGGCAAAAATGCTAGAATTAGGCATCGTCTGACCTTTTGGCAGCAATTGGGCATCCCCACTTCCTATGGTGCCCAAGGAAAACTCCCGGAGACTGGAGAACGAGCGGTGACTACCATGCACTAAATAGGAATACAATGCCCGATAAATGTCCTATTCCCCATCTTCAAGATTTCACCTCAGCTTTAGCAGGCAAGAGAGTTTTCTCGAAACTCGATGTCATCAGAGCGTACCACCAAATTCCAGTCGATCAAGTAGACGTACCACACACTTTGGGTTATTTGAATTGTGCGCATGCCTCACTTTTCAACGGTTTATTGATGATTGATGTAACCCGTGGTCTACAAGTTGTGTACGCCTACATCGACGACCTCCTTATCGCGAGTGAGACAGGACATACGAGGAACATATTCAACACCTCCAACTAGCTACTGTTCTCACGACTCTCGAAATACGGTGTCGTCATTAACCCACTCAGGCGTGAATTTGGCGCATTTTCCCTCATCTTCTTCAAACAGGAAATGGACATCATTGTAGCCTTAGGACAGGATGGTGACATACAATCGATAAAAGAACATCATAATCAGATTATCCAACCCCGAAAACCTCATGAATTTGTCAACTTTTATCATACTAGCCCTTTTCCTTTTGGAACTACACTAGACCTTTAACTCGGATGATGGCCATTTTTGATTTGGCCAATTATGGCCAGCATGACAGCTCCTGGGAGACCAGTAATTGATACAAGAACATCATAATCAGATTCTCTGACCCCGAAAACCCCATAAAGATATAAACTTTCATCATACTAGCCATTTTTCTTTTGGAACTACACTTGACCTTTTACTCAGATGGCGGCCATTTTCGATATGGCCAATATGACCAGCATGACAGCCCCAAGGAGACCTCAAATTGATACAAGGACATCATAATCAGATTCTCTGACCCCGAAAACCCGCTTAATATATAAACTTTTTATCATGCTAGCCCTTTTCCTTTTGGAACTACTATTGACCTGTTACTATCAGATGGTGGCCATTTTGGATTTGACCAATATGACCAGTATGGCAGCCCAAAGGAGACCTCAAATCGATGAAAGAACATCATAATCAGATTCTCTGACCCCGAAAATCCCACAAATATATAAACTTTTATCATACTAGCCCATTTCCTTTTGGAACTTCACTTGACCTTTAACTCAGATGGCGGACATTTTGGATTTGCCCAATATGACGGTCCCAGAGGGCGCCCTTCTTGGCGCCCGGCAGAAATCGTAATAGCATGGTATAAGCTACATCTGGGCCAAATTTGGTGATTTTAGAAGAATCTGCACCAAACAACCCCTATTTAGCCCTAACAGCCCCCACTAAATTGCTTTTGTTGATTAACTTACTCTGTTCACATAGATGTATATTTCATATGTATTGTATTTTGTAGGTTTATTAGTAATTTTTGGTTTAATATATACAAGTTTGTCATTATATTTTCTTTGTTATAGCGCTTAGAGACTTCGGTGGAAAGCGCTTCATAAGCACCGTTTTGTTATTATTTTATTATATTCGTTCAATAGGTGACGCACAATGTTCTTAATTAGATTGCCTGAGGTTGATCTTTCGAAAGTACTTGCTATACTGTGCTATATAGTGCTATAAAGTGCTATATAGCCTGAACCTGAACCTGAACTAATCCAGCAATCATGCGAATGGAATTGATTGATTGAGTAGACCGCTGAATACCGAACTGACCTAACCAAACTCATTTAATTAATTAACTTAGTGCAGTTAAACGCACAATACCAAGTGGATTCAACACAGGTAAAGATTCCATTTGCAGTAATGGGAGTCATATACCAGCGGTGATAACTACGCTTTTTTTTGGTATTGATAACCATATTGTATCTTTTGTCATGGTGCATTATTTCGTTGCATCTTTGTTTTTTTTTCTTCTACTGATATACCCTATGTAATTATAATAATAATGATGATGATAATAATGTATTCATATATAGTGCATTGCCCATATATGTACATGGTCAGCTCTCTATCTTCGTCTACAAAATTGCTCAGGCCGACCCGGTTCGAAACCGAGTCACGTCTTTCGGATGGTGACGTTAAAGGTCGGTCCCCAGGCATAAATAATAATATCTGAATGATACACGTATGTACAAACCCAATTCGCTCTATAATTATTTTACTAACAGAAAAGGTGACCTTTGAGATATTCTTTTCAGTTAGTGGAGATTGCTGGGTAGGTTATTCCACAGCGTGGGAGCAGCAGTTGTGAATGCTCTGTCACCAAGTGTGGGAAGCATCTTGGGAGACGGATGGTTCAGCACGATGCCTGGAGATTAGCGGAGGGAGTAGCGGGATGGTCATTTTATTTATTTATTTTATTTTATTTTATTTCCAGGGTAAGTAAAGGACATACATGAATATAACAATAAGAAAGAATACAAGCAAACAAAGTACAGCAATAAGTACAGTAACAATAGACAAAAAAACATCAACTAATGCCTGGGGATCACTAAAAGAAACTGAGTAACGGATGAAGGCTCTCCGCATGAGTTGTGGTATAATACATAAATATACATAAATATACATAAGTACATAAATATACATAAATATACATTATTACATAAGATATATCAATAAATAACAAGAAGATGTAAAAGAGATCGTTAATATAAAAAATTATATTTTGCGCAGGTCGTAAGAGAATACCGTTTTATAAGATGAAAGAAGAAAAATGTACTACTTATAGGCCTATTTGGCAAAGAAAAGCTTGAAATAAAATCACATTATAGTAAACTTGATTTGTATTGTAATTGTTTTGTTGACAAACATTCAAATGAATTTAAAACTCAAACCATTATATCATTAGTAGTATTAAAGTTAAAGGCACAATGGTATTTCATGAAAGGAAGAAAAACGAAAAGAACAAATATCGAACAGATATATTGCATCAAAGTAATATAACATTGCATAAAGTATTGATATCAATAATGTATTACCTGTTGTTTTTGATAATCTTGTTATATCCAATATGAAAAATGTAAAATTTCTTGGTGTAACAATTAATGAGTTTTTGAATTAAATGTGCTTATTTTAGAAATGTCTAAGACACTAGCTAAATATGTTTGTATCCTCTCTAAATCAAAATGTATATTGCCTAGTAATGTTTTATATAGTCTGTACAATAGCCTTCTTTTACCACATCTAAACTGCTGCAACTATATTTGGGAAATACTTATAAATCACATCTTAAAAATTATATATTTTACAACAAAAATCTCTAAGAAATATAACAAAGTTACACATTCAAAGTCCGAGTATACCACTCTTTAAAGTTATAAACAGATCAAATCTTGGTTTTACACGATTTGATTACATTCAATACTCTAATTTATATATACTCTGTAAGACGTAACATATGTTATGTGAAGTATACTAGTAATGTTTATTTAAAAAATATCCATTCAATTTTGTGCCACTCGTCAAGCAGACCATTTTCATCAACCCAAAGTAAGACTTCTTCACTTAGTTCATTAACTGTTGCTGGCGTGAAGAAATGGAATCAATTATCCACTTCTATAAAATTAAGTTCAACTTTACCCTGTTTAAAAAAAAATTTGGAGCAAATACCTATTTGAAATTTTGTAACAATACAGTATTTCCTGTAGGTATGTGTGTATATTCAGTAGTGTTTTTGGGGGTGTGTGTGTGCATGTGTGGGTATGGTGACTGAATTATATTTAATTTAATTTTGTTCTTCTTAATTGTGGGGGTCCTATTTAAAAGTAATTTGCTTCTTTGTGGTCCTGACCATATATTTGCTTTGTAGTTTGTATGTTTTTTGTATTCTATTTTCTATTTTATGTTTTGCTTTTACATGTATATTGTTTAATAAATTCAATTCAATTAAGTCCCCAGGGTACGTGCTCACGTACCACACAAAAGATGCAACAAATCTACCACCACTCAATCAACCTAAAGCTGACATGAAGCAAGAAAGACGCTTAAAGACACCCATCCCCCGAACCTTCCTAGAAATTTGATCAAGTCCCACAAAACAATGACGTCGAAAGAAAAAGAGAATGAGAAAAGGAGAAAGAAAGGACGCCCCCCCCCAAAAAAAAAAATGGATTGTGGGACAGTCATGATTTTTTGGCTGATAGTCACGTGTTCAGTTTTCTGCTGCCACCACCATTATGAGAGGCGCAGAGTCACCTACTATATATATATATATATATATATATATATATATACATATAGTATATAGGATAGAGAGGGTGGAGCGAGACCATAGATGCATTTTAAGGTTGGAAGAAGTATTTTGTCGTGAATTCGGGACCTGATGGGTAGCCAGTTCAATACTGACGTAGAATTGGTGTCGCGTCACAGGCCAATATAGTCAAATCATATCCTCACCAAGCACAACATGGACCTACTGTCAGCAGTTTTCAAGATGAGAGAGAAAGTTGCTGCTTCATGGCCAATTTACGGACGTATTATAGCACTTCTGAAATCTACAGGTAGAAAGAGAGTAATCACATCACTGTCAGACTTGAACACTTAATTTTCTGAGGCATGTTTATTATTATGTATTGATGATTGATAGAAGTAATTACATGCATGAGAGACTTGACAGTCATACATGTCCATGCATTAGATACTTACTGTTTTTATTGGATTCGGCCTCCAGTAATCATTCCTTTTTACAAGTTTTTAGCAGACTGTTATCATGTAAATACAACCTACCCTTTTGAAATATTCTTTGAACTCGATAAATCTTTCCATATTACATATAAATTGTCGTAGTATTCTATGTAACTTTGATGGTGTTTCTACTTTGTTGAATAGTCTGAATTTTCAGTTCTGTTATAGGAGTAACTGAAACTTGCCTGAAAGACAACTCATTATTGTGCAATATTCAAGGTTTTTTTAACTTAATTGTTGAGAGGAGAGGAGGGGGTGTTGGTGTGTTTATTCGGACAAATCTGATTCATAAACATAGAGGTGATTTAGATATAACAATGGAGTAATTGATAGTATATTTATTGAAATAGAGAATGTATGTATTAAGAACATAATTATAGGAGTAATTTATAGGCCACCTGATCAGTCTGTGCAAGAATTTTAAGATATAACTGGTTCAGTTCTTCATAACATAAACACAGTGAATAAAATTGAATACTTGATGGGTGATTTTAAGATTAATTTATTAAATGCCACATCTTGTCATGAAGCTAATGACTTTTTGAATATGCTGGTAACTTTTTTATGTATCCACTCATTCATCACTACTCTGGTGACTGATCATTGTATGTCTGTATTGGATAATATTATTACTGATGATGTTACTAATAAATTTAATGGTGCTATTTTGGTTGATATCTCAGATCATTTTCCTGTATTTAGTGTTTATCATAAGATCAAGGAAAAGAAATATGTAATTAACAAAAGACAATTTAAGGATAGTAAGTTTTGAATTCAATTAACGATTGCAAAATGTCAGATGGAATTTGAAATCAAGTGATGCTAATGTGAGCTATAATTGCTTTTTTGTCTAAATTCATTCGCATTTATGAAGAATCCTTTCCTTTGCAAGAAATAAATATAAAAGACGAAAGCATAAATCATGGATAAATAAAGTATTGATGATAAGAAGTAAAAAGAAATGGAAATTGTATAAAAAATTCCTTGAAAAAATCAACTGAATATAGGAAAAGAGTTTAAGATTAATTTATTAAATGCCACATCTTGTCATGAAGCTAATGACTTTTTGAATATGCTGGTAACTTTTTCTATGTATCCGCTCATTCATCACCCTACTCGGGTGACTGATCATTGCGTTTCCTTATTAGATAATATTATTACTGATGATGTTACTAATAAATTAAATGGTGTTATTTTAGTTGATATCTCAGATCATTTTCCTGTATTTAGTGTTTGTCATCATAAGATCAAGGAAAAGAAATGTGTAATTAACAAAAGACAATTTAAGGATAGTAATATTTTTGAATAGTAAACGATTGTAAAATGTCAGATGGAATTTGAAATCAAGTTTTGCTAATGTGAGCTAAAGTTGCTTTTTGTCTAGATTAATTCGCATTTATGAAGAATGCTTTCCTTCGCAAGAAATGAATACTAAAAGACGTAAGCATAAACAATGGATAGATCAAATATTGATGATACAAATTAAAAAGAAATGGAAATTGTATGAAAAATCCTTGAAAAATCAACTGAATATAGGAAAAGAGTTTAAGATTAATTTATTAAATGCAACATCTTGTCATTAAGCTAATGACTTTGAATATGCTGGTAACTTTTTCTATGTATCCGCTCATTCATCACCCTACTCGGTGCTATTTTGGTTGATATCTCAGATCATTTTCCTGTATTTAGTGTTTGTCATCATAAGATCAAGGAAAAGAAATGTGTAGTTAACAAAAGACAATTTAAGGATAGTAATATTTTTGAATAGTAAACGATTGCAAAATGTCAAATGGAATTTGAAATCAAGATTTGCTAATGTGAGCTAAAGTTGCTTTTTGTCTAGATTAATTCGCATTCATGAAGAATGCTTTCCTTTGCAAGAAATGAATACTAAAAGACGTAAGCATAAACAATGGATAGATCAAATATTGATGATACAAATTAAAAAGAAATGGAAATTGTATGAAAAATCCTTGAAAAAATCAACTGAATATAGGAAAAGAGTTTAAGATTAATTTATTAAATGCAACATCTTGTCATTAAGCTAATGACTTTTTGAATATGCTGGTAACTTTTTCTATGTATCCGCTCATTCATCACCCTACTCGGTGCTATTTTGGTTGATATCTCAGATAATTTTCCTGTATTTAGTGTTTGTCATCATAAGATCAAGGAAAAGAAATGTGTAATTAACAAAAGTCAATTTAAGGATAGTAATATTTTTGAATAGTAAACGATTGCAAATTGTCAAATGGAATTTGAAATCAAGATTTGCTAATGTGAGCTGAAGTTGCCTTTTGTCTAGATTAATTCGCATTTATGGAGAATGCTTTCCTTTGCAAGAAATGAATACTAAAAGACGTAAGCATAAACAATGGATAGATCAAGTATTGATGATACAAATTAAAAAGAAATGGGAATTGTATGAAAAAAAATAAACTGAATATAGGAAAAGAATTTATAAACAATACAGAAATAAAGTTACTAATGAAATTAAGAAAGCTAAATATCAATATTTGAACAATAAATTTAGTCATGATAAGGATGATATTAGACTAATTTGGAAGACTATTAATGGAGAACTTGGTATGAAATCTGTCAAATAATGTGTTGAAAAAATTGATGTAAATGGTTCCACAATTACAAACAAAGAAGATATCTCTAAAAGTTTTAATACATATTTTGTTAATATTGGTTTCAATCTAACAAGCAATGTGCAATATTCCAACAGTTTCTATATACAATGATAATTTATTTCTTAATGACAAATCAGCATATTTTACTCCCATATCATGTAAAGAAATTATCGATATTGTTCGTTGTTTGAATAATGGTACCAGACTACCAGTGCTGGTTATGATGATTTTAATATTGCTGTTTTTATTTAATTTTATAATTATACATTTGATTTGTGCACCTTTTTGTTCTATTTTCAATTCATGTTTGTCAAGTGGTATTTTTCCTAATCAGATGAAAATAGCTAAGGTTATTCCAGTTTTTAAAAGTGGTGATCACTCTAATTTACAGAATTACCGGCCTATTTCTGTTCTCCTATTTTTCTAATTTTTTTAAAAGTGTTTATATAAGCGATTACAAACTTTCTTAAGATCGTGCAATATTTTGTCTGAAAATCAACATGGTTTCCGAATGGGACACTCCACATCGACTGCTCTTCTTAATTTCATTTATAAAGTTTCTTATGCAATTGATTCTAGACAGTTTACAATGGGGTTTTTCTCGATTTAAGTTAAGCCTTTGATACTGTAGATCATGCAACTTTGTTACGTAAGTTAGAGGCTTTTATACAACTCACTCCCAGATCCTAATCAAATGATTGGTCATGCGCGGTCACGTGTGATTCACTTACATAGCCTATTGCACGCTTTTTCATGAAAGAGCGTGCAATATTTTCCAGTCCTATTGCACGCTTTTTAGCGCATGTACATGATGCGCAGTAGTGCGCGTAGAGGTTGGCGCTTCATATTTACCGTGTTTACACAGTGATCCGCCTCGAGGGTTGAAGCCGCGAGGCGTGTTGAACCCGGCAATTTTATGTCATGTAAACGGGATCCCAGTGATCCGCCTCGAGGGTTGAACCCACCTTTTGAATCCACCAGAATTGCAGGTCTCAACCCGCGAGGCGTGTTGAAGCCGGCAATTTTATGTCATGTAAACAGGATCTTATCCGCCTCGAGGGTTGAACCCATGTGTGCCTACGTGAGCAGCCAATGAAAATGGTAGTACTGATATAGGGGGTAGTTTCCTATCATGGGACCCCCTAAAATTGGGTGTGTCATTTATCTAATGACTGGCTTCACAAAACTTGAGTTGTTTTCTAGAACTGTGATTATCCCTCAACAGCGAGAAAGGTAATTTGAAGATTTTCAGTTGGATAAACCCTCCAACCAACCCATCCCCACCCCTACCCCACCCCTGCAACTAGGTCCTTGTTGTTGTCTCAATCATCTTCCGCTAGCACGCCTACAAACACAGCGGTGATTGCCCCATTATTCAAGACATCGCCAACTGATTATAGGACCCTCTATATACTGTTCTTCGGTTATCCCAGGGAATATCTGCGACTGTCGTTGGCCCTCACAGAAAGACATTGATAACGTTAGATCTCGATCTTTACTCCCGAGCGTTGAAGATTCAGCAGTCGGTGGGAAACACCAACTGGATCTTAAGAGCTGGAGCTCTCCACATTGCTTTCGCTGCCTTGCATGCTCTTGGCAAAACCATCGATGGTAGCGGTCTTGACATGTGTGCTATCGAATGTGTTGCGTACACCTCAACATCTCTTCGCAGGATCTTTGGCGGTAAAGCTTATAAGCGTGGCCTTGAATTCCACATTACTGCAAGCCTTGCAATCATGATGTTGCGTTTTTATGCCACACTATCGGATCTCACCAAGGGTCCAATTCGCATCCAGTGCAATACTCTCAAAGAAAAACTTCATGGACGTGACCCAGAGATGGTGGAGATCTATGAAGAAATCCAATCCTGGTACTCAAGCAATGTCAAACCGCTTGAAGAAGCTGAAAACCTTGGCGAGTTTGCCCAGTTCTTGACCCAGTATCTTAACCAGGTGGAGAGTCTTCTACATCTCATTAGTTCCTGTCGATCAGGGGACTGGGAGGGCTACTTGTCATCACTAGAAGACCTCACCAAGTACTTTTTTGCTCGTGATCTCCTGAACTATGCTCGCCTGATGCCAGTCCATCTCGCTCAAATGAATGCCCTAGAAGAGGATGATCCAGAAACATGGAATGCCCTCAAGTCTGGAGACTTTGTGGTGGCAAAGTCAGAGATACCCTTCTCTCTTCTCTTCATTGATCAGGCTCTAGAGCAAGAAATCAAGAAACTAAAGGGGAATGGTGGGATGGTTGGAATCACAAGAAATGAAGCCGCTCTGGACCGACTAGTCACTACCACACCTTACCTTGCTGCTCTGGTAAATCATTACCTCAATGACTTCCCCAAAGCTACTGGAGCTTCAGTGAGGAAGGAGCATCATCAGCTCTCAGGAGACATTGCAGTGAGGTCAAAGAAGAATGCTCTGAAACTACGCCACCTAATCGAGCTGCACTGCGGAGACAATCCTTTCAAGGAGAAGGCACAATTGGAGAGTCTGGTTTCATCGGCACTTGTGTCAAATGAGGCGAAAAGTGACATTCTCCACTTTGCAGAAAAGGGCCAGAAGTGCTTTGAGGAGTTTGTATCTGATCGTTTGCTTTCATCATCAACCCTCTCGGTGTGGGACAAAATGAAGAAACTGAAGCTGAAATCCTTTTCGAACTGGATGGAGAAAAGGAAAGTGCGTGTTGGAGACAACGTCATCAAGTTGCGGGAGGAACGTGAATTGCTGGGAAGATTCCTTATCATTCAAGGCAGCCGCCCAAACTTAGTTCCTAAACTTGCGGAAACAATAGGTGAATATGAAATGTAAGTGGTTCCCCGTTCACTATGTGCTGTCGATGGTTCGTTGTACATTCCAACAGACAAAGCAAGTCTGATGCATGCAGTTGAAGATGCAAAGGCAGAACCTCCCGATGCTGTAAAACAGCCTGACGTCGTGGAGGATAATCATTCAACTTCCCCACAGGTTGAAATCCAGGAAGAGGTTCCGGTTACCGTAGAACATGAGATAACACAGGTTCCTTCTGGAGCAGCCCAACAACCTAACCTCTTGCATGATCTTCCTGTCAAGGTGCTGATAATTGACGTCATGGGTGTACTACAAGGCATGAAAAAGACACCTGCCATGCAAAAGATGTCAGACCTGCAGAATGCATTCAACAGGCGCATCGAAGGGATGATGGCTAGCTATGATGAAGGTCGAGTTGTGTTTGATCGATATATGGAAGAGTCATTAAAGAACAAGACTCGACAAAAGAGGGCAACTACATCAGTAAAATACGAGATACACCCAGAAATGAAGCTCATAATGTCCATCTTTATCGTCAACCAAGAAAAAGCTGACGTGCCTGTTAGGTCAGGGGCTGCTTGATAACTTTTCACAGAACACGGACAGCCCTTTCAAGCTAGTGGTTGTGTATGATACCTTCATCAAGGGACATGATTTTGAGGAGGCGCACACATGAAGAGGCTGATACCCTGATTCCTAATCAAGTCCTTGCCTCTACTGCTAGTGGTGCCTTGCGAGAAATTACTGTCTGGTCCCCTGACACTGATGTCCTCCTTCTCTTAATTCATCTAGCATCTTGTAGAAACAATGCAGTGCCCACTTCTCTACAATTTTCTACAGGCAAGGGTACAAAGAAACAAGAAATAGATATGCTGGAGCGGGTTCAAGTCATTGGACATCAAAAATGTTAAGGCCTCCTTGGATTTCATAATTTTTCTGGTGCTGACTGGGGAGGAAAGTTTGTTGGGATATCCAAGAAGAAAAGGATCAATGCCTAGTTAAAGCTTGATGATGATGATCCTGCCATTACCTGCTTCAAAGAACTGGGCGAGGGTTCCATTCCAACTGAGCTTAGCAATGGAGAGCTTCCAACACAGGTGAAGGCACTAGAGCCTTTCATATGTCGTGTTTACTGTTCATCAGGTCCAACAACCCTACCATCGCTCAGATTGGAACTGTTCCGATCAAAGAACCTGGAAGGTGAGATGTTACCTCCAACTCGTGCCGCATTACTACCTCACATCCTCCGTGCCAAGTACATCACGATGAGAGATTAATCATACCAGACTAACTACCCAGTGCTTCCTCCTATCGAAGAGAATGGATGGTATTCAGAGAATCGAGGATGTCTTCCAGTCAAGTGTCTTAGGCTCCCTACACCACGGGCAGTACTTGAACTCATCAAATGTGGCTGCAAAGCAGGATGCAAGGGACGATGTAGCTACTTCAAGAACGATTTGCCCTGCACTCCTCTCTGCAAATGCTATGGTGGAGACTGTGAAAACCGGACAAGGGAGGATGCTCCAGATAGTGACAGCGATTGACTTTTACTGGAAGTCTGATGAACCTTTCCTGTTGTCATGGTAACCACGAAGTAGGTGGTTACCCCTTTCCCGATTTTATTTTATGTTTTGTTTATAACTGGAAATTTTTTCCAAATAATTCTTTGATTTAGATAGAAATTGTGTTATGTACAAGTATTTTGGAACAAAATAGCTCAACTTGTTTCTGTTTTTTTCGGGGGACCATATCAACAAAATAAAATGCACATTTCGTATTATTTTGCATTTGAAAAAAATATTACATATATAATTTGTCAACTTTCTGATTGACTGAAGCAATTACAGTTCCTAGAAGTTGATATTTGAGAATTTTGTTATATTATCATTTGAAGGTGTCTGGCACCATCTGGTGTTTAAGTTATTCATTTGATAAAATACTAAAATAGGGTTGATTTTTATATTAACAGCCTAAAAATAACAGTGTTAATGACATGTGATATGTTTCGCAATTATTCCACTGTATAATAACACACAATAATGCCATTTCCACTTATTATTTCAAAATTTTAGCCCAAAAGAAAGAAGAAGGGCACAACTTTTATGTAATATTTCCCGTTTTTACGTTTTATGACGCAATATCATTGAAAATGAATCCTTATACACGGTACCTCAAACAACTTCACGGTGTAATTGGCGAAAAAATATATGAATTAGGTTGGAAGCCACCAAATTTCCCTAATGCGCTTTATATAAGCCATTTTGGCGCCCGAAATGGACCCCCCCCCCAGGAAGTGAAGGAGGGGTCTGAAAATTTGAACCCCATCATTTTTGACCAATTGGGACCCTTTTGAAGCCAAAACAACAACAAAATCAATTTTGGCAAAAAAATCCTACGGGATTACATACCATACCGCACTATAACAAGGATCTAGGAGTTTCGTTGTATAAAACAAATGATGCATGTTTTCATTCGTTTATTATACGATCTATCCGCCCTCGTTGATGCTGTGTGTATCTATCGCACTTAGCCTAACGGCTTCGTGCGATAGATACACACAGCCTCAACTCGATTGCGGATAGATCGTATAATGAACTCATGCGCATGCATCATTTGTATAATGGTATTCGTGGAATTCTGTTGCAATTATTTAAAAATTATTTATCAAATCGTCAACAATTTGTTTCTATTCAAAATCAACAACCTTTATATTTGCCCATTCGATGTGGAGTGCCCCAGGGGTCAATACTTAATCCTTTGCTTTTTAAAAATTTATATTAATGATATTGTGAGTTCATCCGATTTGTTACATTTTATATTATTTGCAGACGACACCCGTGTGTTCATGTCGCATAATAATCTCCGTACACTAGCTGATTCATTCAATTCTGAATTAAATAAATGAGGTGAATGGTTATTAATAAACAATAAATTATTTTTCAATGTTGCTAAAACCCAATATATTGTATTAACTAAACGACGTATTGAAGATAATTTTGCAATCACATCAATCGTAATTCTTGTGTGAAATTGTTAGGTGTTCATATCGATGAATCTTTAACATTACATGAACACGTTGGTGTCGTATGCAATCGTGCTGCCAAAGCTGTTGGTATCATTATTTACCGTTTGAGACATTTTCCAAGACATATTTTTGTTGTGTTATATTGTGCATTGATTTTCTCCCATGTCAATTATTGTAATATTGCTTGGTCAACCAGTCATGATTACTTTATTACTAAATTATTTGTTTTGCAGAAAAAAGCCATAAGAATAATTTCTAATTCACCATATAATGCTCATACCTTGTCAATCTCCTCCCAGTTAAATCTCCGTTTATGACGTTTATGACATTAATAGATTTAATATTGCAAAATGGTTGTTTATGTGTTCTAGAGGCTTATTACCATCTTCAATTACATCACAATTTGTTTTAAATTGTAACATACATAATTATAGTACACGTAATGCTGTAAAATACCATGTGCCAAAAGTCAGAACTAATATTTTAAATAATACTATTTTTTACAAAGGTCCTCATCTATGAAGCACTATTCCATACCATCTAAAGAATCAACCTTGCACAAATAGTTTTAAACGTGCCTTTCGATTGTTTTTATTAAATTTGTACTCAGCAACTTGAATATAATATCATATTTGATTTATGACGTATATATATTTGTATATATTTTTCTGTATTATGTTTTCTTTCCCTTCTACTGTCTCCACCTGCATTCTTTTCTTCTTAATTTGCTGTTAAATATGTACTTTATTTAGGGGTAAACGTTCAACAAGGCTAAATGTTCTTTTTTGTTGACCCCTTATTCGACATAAATTTGTTTTCTGAACTTATTTCCTTGTTAATTTTATTATATTCTTATTATCTGTAATGTCACCCTTCTACATGTACTTATGTATTTCAAATTTTATTATACTCTGTATGTATTGTATATATGTTTTTTTAAATGAAGAATGGAATAAATAATAAAAATACTAAATACTTTATTTCGAATAATGTAATCCACACGAATATTCATAAGTTTCATTGATATTTAATTCACTGCAATACAACACAATACCATTAAATACACGAAAGTCGAAATGTTATCCTTTAAAGCAAATGCTAAGTTCTGGGTAAGGTAAAAATAATTTGTCATTCTTTTAATCTAGAAAAAATGTCCCTTGAAAAGGATGGCTCTTAAAATGCCTTAAATCTTATCCGAAATACGACAAGTAACAGGTAAAGGTTGTGAAACGCGACTTTTATGCCACATGTTTGTGTAGTCCCATATACACATGTCTGTGTACAGTGCATGTGACTCTTATCAAGACTGAACCAATTCCTATATCATTCGAATGATTCTAAAATCCCATTGAAACAAGTGCTAAATTTAATACACGCATTTCAATGGGTTGTCGGCGAACTTGTACTTTTGAGGGTTTCGTGAAACGCTTCACAGAACTCAAATTTATCTTTAAAGCTTAAAAAAAAAAGTTTAGAGGGCGCTATATAGTCCCCGTGTTTCTACTTAAATATCCTACCACTAGACATTTAAATATACGGTATAAGACCTCTCAAAATTAATAAATACAAATTAAAATAAAAAACACAAATGAGCAAAAGTTCTTCAGGCAAAACTATCTCTGGAAAAAGAAATATCGTTCTTTCAATGTACAGTTCACAACTAAATTATTCATACCCTTACCAAGTTTTGTAACATTTAAAGTATGTGCAAAATTGATATGTCCCGATTTATGTTTCTTGAGCATGTGACATATAAATTAAAGCTTACATCGAAATGTATTCAACAGAGGCCCTTAATCAACCAGTCAACCTTTCATTCTTGGGTACCGTTATGAAACACACAAAAACATCAAAATTTACAAGGAGTATGAATAATTCAGTTGTTAAATGTATATTGCATTAATTTCTTTTTCTTATAATGTACTGTTCAGTAAGACGAATCCAACACAAGCCTAGTTATGCTTTTAGGATTTGCGCCTTCTTCCTTTTATTAAGACTGTTTACGCTTTTAAGATTGCTTATGTTTATATCATGTATGTACAAATGCATTACTTAAGTATTTCACAAATACGTGCTACCTTGAATTTTACAGAATATTATATAGGTTTACGTGTGTTACTGCTTACTGTAAACACAATTAAAGAAAGACGATTTTCTTAACAATTCGAAAGAAATTATAATCCTGTACTAGAACATGTTCTACTTATACGTTTTATATTCCTTCTAGCAATATAATAAGATAACCATAATCACAGCATAAGGGTATACAGGCTCGTTCAGATAGGACCCGGTAAAACTGCAGCGGTTATTTGTGATAACGTAAAGTGTAATCCCTCCCCATTTTAGTATCTTAGCTCATTGAATACGTGCAAGTCCTTTACTGCGCGCAGTTGCCATTCATTTACACGTGATAAAAAACGCGGCCGGTTTTTGTGTGTGTGTGTGTGTGTGTGTGCGGCGGTTTACCGCGCCATATCAGAACGAGCCTAAATAAGAGTCGAATTCCTTTGTTTCGTGTAAAGAGAGGTAAATTTGTTCCAATTATACTATGGTTCATGAAATGAATATATAGATTTTTACAGCATAAATAGTTTTAAAAAGCCCATACAAAAAAAAAATTAAAAAAAATTATTTCTTGGGTTACAGGTATCAAATTATTTACAGAGAAAATGAGTGCTATTATTTACAACAAGGTAAATCGTTCGAGGGTTCGTAAATTACAGTCGAAGTTTCATAATTTTGAATCACTAATTTCCCATCGACCAGGGGTTCATAATTCCGAAAAAGAAATAGGGTTCATGATTCAGAACATCTGTTGTAATACTTCTAAAATTTCTTTACATCTGAAGAAAAAGAAATAAATTAAATACTGAACGTATACGGATTTTATATTTTTTAAGCCACATAGTAGTCGGTGTCAAGAGCATCTTAACTCACTGATACCAGGTTGAATTACTCATTTATGTGTGCACGTGTCTCTCAGCGTAGTAGGTCCATGTAGGTCAGGCAGCTACACTCGCTGTACCACTAGTACATTATTCAAGATTGCTTTCATATTTCGAGGGTAAGCAAAATTTGATATTATGGTGAGAAATCCTAATGGCTGTAGGCTAGAGTACGGTGCATTAATACACAATACCTGTCGGTTGTGAAAGTGCAGTTCACTCTTGGTAATTAACTGCACCTGTTATTGGGTAAACACCCAAATAGTGTCAAACTCCCCATGAATATCCACGACTATGAGCCTTTAACTTCAACACTGGACATAACACTTCACCTAACCCTAACCCTAAAACTACCCGGAAACCCAATCGAAAATATTTACGTTTGATGAAACAAGGATTTTCTTATACGTCTCATGCTCCGGCAAAAAGTGAACCGAATTTCAACTTCAATCCTAGGCTTTGACAAATCTTCTAGGGACTGAAAATGCTTCCACTATTTGAACCAGGAAATAACTTGAGAATTCAACTAAATATTTTATAACAATGTTGACATTCCGTTTGTATCCCTTAAAGTGACTCGGTAACATTGTTGAAGGTTGATGAAAAAACTGCGTAATTTTTGTATGAAATGTTACTTATTATATTCCTTCTACTGTACTAACCCTCTAGCATGCAAAAAATCCTGAACAAATTCTTAAATCACAAAGATATTTATGGTTTTCCTTGAAGGCGTCACTAGTCAACACCTTCTAACAGTAAATTCTCCCAACAGTTTTTGAATTTTTCCAACCGTTTTTCCATGAAAATAAGACATAAGACAGGATTTAAAAAATCTTTCAACACTTAAATGTCTGGAATGATATATAGAGCCAATTCACAGCTTTGTTACGATTTCAATTCACCTATAATGTAATTAAATTGTAATAATATAGTTGGGAGAATTAGGGAATCAATCAGATCAGTTTTTCGCAATTTTTATCGTTAATAATGGTCTGTTTTCACTCAAATTTTCATATTATCTTTAATTTTACATCTAGCATTGAAGTCACTACCTTAGCACCATTTTCTCTCATCTGAACAATGTTACAAAGTCCCTTTAAATACGCCATTGCCATTGGGTAAGGATGCGCTCTCGATGGTTTATTGCCGTTTGGTCTACAACCAGTTCATCTACTACCCAATTGGTCTATTCTCATATGGTCTACACCCAGCCTGCCTACTATGCACATGGTCTGATAATCATTTCGTATACTTATCATTTGGTCCATTGCCCTTTTGGGCTAATAGTAATTTTGTCTAATCTCCAATATTAAGTATAAATCCATTTGGTATATTGCTCATTTAGTCTAATTTCCAGTCGGCCTAATTCCCAGTTTGCCTAATACACATTTCGTCTACTAAACATAAGGTCTAATAATCATTTGATGATTACTATTTATTTTCATGATTAAATGATTACTAGACGATATGGATAATAGATGAAAAAGGCATTAGACAAACTGGGAATAAGACACAATAATCGCACACTTATTAGGATTAGACTAAATGGAAATTCACCCTCTAGATGCTTTGGAATGGAAAAACACTCATTCTGTAGTCCCACTAGATATATCACTTCGTTTGACTCCTCTGCAACACTAATGTGAAATATACTTGAATGTAGTGCTTTAAACTACTCATCTTCTCTTTCTTTCAGAGTGGTTTCCTTTATTTTTTCAGCCGGGATATTTCACTTTTGCAACGTCACCTCACTGTGGATCCGTGTCACGGTTCCAGTCTCATCCCGGCAAGACATTAATCTACCGTTGCCACTCGCCACCCAGGTGTAGTAAATGGGTAAATGTTAGGAATTTATTTCTTGAATGCTTTTAGAGCCTTAAGGAAGCTGAACAACAGCCCGGTTATTAGAGTAATCCTTCTTGTAGACGTCTTGAGCATCCCCTATGATTGATTTGTGCGTAAAACAAATGCAGCTATTATCCAGACGAGGTGATAAAGACTTGTACATATTGATTTAACACTCCCAAACGGAGCGAAATGACCCATAAAAGAGTGGATTTCCAATCCCAAACGAAAACAAGGCTCCTAAAAATTGGAAATAGTCTCTATCATATCCTGCATCAAAAATTTGTTGGCTTTTGATTGGTTGAGAGCTCGTCACATGACCAGGAATATTTGTAACTATTTTTAGAAAGTACTATATGAAACTACTATTTTTTTTTTAATTGATTTTTTTCTTTCTTTCTTCAAATCTTAATTTAATGAAAACAAAATATTTTAAATCTTTTTAGATAAAAATTGACATTTTTTTTTGTTCTCAATTTTTGTTTGTCCCAAAAATGTGTTTTTTTTTTTAATTTTAATTTTTTTTTAAATAAAACAAATATTTGATGCAGGATATAAAACAAATATACCATGCCTTCTATTCGAGGTACTGGTTAAAACTATGGGCCTCGGTGACTCCAAAAGTACCATTTGCTTCGGGGCTGCGCCCCTCAGCAAATAGTACTATTGGAGTCACCTCTTGCGCATAGTTTTAACCAGAACCTCTCAAGACAGTGTATATTTGTATACTAGAAGAGTGGATTTACAGTTACAAACGAAGCAAGATGACTCCTTATAGAGTAGATTTCGCTCCCCAAAGAAGTGTAAAGGACTCCGAAAAGATTGGATTTCCTTTCTGTTTAAAGAGCAATGTTGTGATCTTATGAGGAGATGTAGACTTGGCAGACTGTACCTCCAGAAACTCTGCGATTACAGTCTTGGTCGTGCATTTGATCTCGGTAGGAAATCATACAACCATCGTCCTCTGGTTGGCTAGGACCCCAATCTATAGAGGAAAACATTAATACACACATTTACGTATATGATGAAAAATAAAGGATCAAGGAGACCTCTTTGTAGGACACCGCGATTTCGGGGGTCGTAACGATGACTTATGACTTTTTACATCAATATATCGTTTTCTTTTTGACAGATCAATCTTGAACCACACCAAAATCTCATAACTTATGTCAGAGAATATCATGGGCACTAGTATGGAAAGCAACTGAACTGAAATGGATGTAGCATGTTTTGGAACCAAACTCATTCTTTGAGGCAAGATGTTATTATTTTCTCATAGGAAATTCAATTCTTTTGATGTGTCAATGTATGTACCTACTACAAATTATTATATTCATGCAAAAAGGTTATTTTGATAAAAAAGTGGATGAAGAGTGTAACATACACATGGATATTATTGAAATTTGTATACATATCATTCAATGAAATCAATATTACTCTTCTTATTATTGTCATTTTTATCAGTCTGGAAAGGCGGTATATCAAAGAGACTGACATTGTTGATCTCGGCTAATGCTCACGAAAACAAAGCCTAACTTAAGGGTCTCGTTGTAAGTCAGGCTCGTGAACCATCGGCCTCATGGGTCGTCAATTCGTTGAGCTGTTAGTCTCTGGGCAGTCGGTTTCTTGTGAAGTCGGTCTTGAGGACTGTTGGTCTCGTTGCTGTTGGTCTTGTGGGCTGTCAGTCTCGTTGATTGTATCCCTTTCAACTCACCTCTATACGAGCTGGTAGTTCCTTCTCTATCCGTCACACACACCCACGTCGCGTTGATATCCAATCTCTTACAATTCATCCACGCCCAAGTGGGGACCACATGAGACTTAGAAAGAGCAAATTCCTCTGGGCTCTCCAGGAATGCCAGGGATGGACCAATCACATCCCCGTTGCCAAGGGTAACTGCATCCAGACCATCGCAGAAATCATGCGCCTCTTGCCAGTTGTTAGACGTACTATCTTCAAAGAGGAAGCATTTTGTTTCTCCATACACCCAGGCACCCGGGCAAATTTCTATCAGAGGTCGAAACGGAAACATAGTTATTTAAGAGAAAGAAAGGTGAGAAGCATATTATATGGCAGATTCTCTGAGGGTATTTAAAGAGAAATTCTCATTATGGCATTCATTTAATGCAATTCTATACAGGTTATGCCAGTTGGAACATGTAATGCAAATTTGTTCAAAAAGTTAATATATTATAATTATTATAATGAAAGCTACGTTAATTGCCATTTTTTTCATTTTTCGAATACGATTCCTCTTACTGTGATTGACATTAAAAGTTTTTTCCCTCTGTTTTTCAAGACTATTATATATATATATATATAAAGAGCTACAACTTTAGGGCCCATAACTCACAAGCGTAGATCTCAACTTAGGCCCCTCCATATTTCACTTTCAATTTCTCTTTAGTTCAGTCTTTTTAATATACTGCATTAAAACAAATTGATATAAGGCGCCCACTTTCTGTTTTTGTCTCTGTCGATACAATTCATGTTTATTTGTACCATTTTCATTTTGTGAAATCATTGTAAAATGTGGCATATACCCTGTATGTTAAATATGAAACAATGATATGAAACTGAAAAGTGAAGTTGCATATTAAATGATATTCTTGCAAATAGAAATAAAGCCCATATAGCTCAAGAATTATATTTCGCTAACTCTCATATTACTCGACATTTTCTTCAATACTCCCACATATTTACGTGTTGCTGTAAAATCTTTTAAGTACTAGGCCCATTTACATAGGAAAAAGAACTATTTTCTTAAACTACAACTTGACTTCTGGAGAAATAAACACATCAAAATCGTCGGTGTTGAAAGTTCGTGTTTTTTTTTTTTTGGGGAGTATATTTTAACTGACTTTTCAATGCCTTTTTCGGGGACATTTTCGCGAGAATATATTTGCAAAAATTGTACCATTTGTCGCGAATTTTAGCAATATTTCGCGAAAATTGGCCATAACAATACACCGTACAACACCGATAAAACTCGATTCCATGCAGTCTTTAAAGCGTACCAATCATTTGACAAATAATGTTGTGTTTTGGTAGAATAGGTTAACGAGTATCAAGAAAATGGAGGATAACATAACCCTGCGTAAAGGGTGCGCATTGAACCTCAATAGATTTTTGGTATCTGCGCCCTATTCTATGAGTTAAACAACCTACTTAACAAGACGTTTTACAGTTTACCGAGAGTACATTTAAACTGCAATATCTATTTGTATGGAAGAAATGATTATTTAAAGCTCCTTGTTTGACTACAGAATAGCATCATGGTACTCCTTAAATCAGGAGGGAAACATGTTTTGGTGATTGGTACACTTGAATGCAATCATGGGATGCATTCAAGTGATTCAACACAGTAACACCTCGAAGCCAACTCCAAACCGACCGATTCATGACCATTCGCGGTAATATAGCTTTGGGGTCGGTTTTCGTGATCGTCTCAGCGGTGTGACTGCGGCAGCATGAATATGTACGGCTGTACCAGGGCCCTGTTTCATGAAACTTGGTATCGGTTACAACTGCCACAGATCTATGACAAATCGGCTCATAGCCAATCAAATGTAAGATTTTTAGTAGCTTATAACAATGATCGTATCTTGTTAGTGAGAACGAATTGTATGAAACTGGGCTCAGGAATTCAAAATTGTAAGTGTTCAGAAAACATGACAACCAAGGGAAAGGTGCATTTGAAAACACCTCTGCCTGACTATGAAAAATGGAGTAATAAAGTAATCGCTACACAGAGCCGCGTCTTCGCGTCTTGTCAATCGCAAATCCTCCAATCAATCGTAAGTTGGCAGTCCCCATCGCACTGATTGATATCAATCGCCAAAAAAGTTGCAATTAATCGCAACTTTGTATAAGATGGGTCCTAGGTGTAAAAAAAACATTGCAATGCTGGGGTATCAAATACAAACAACATGGCCCACAGGAAGCGCAGTATTGATACTCATATGGCTTCCCCTGGGTGAATAAGGCCCAATAGACCGGTTTACTAACATATTCATATTAATGGATGTTTCTTTCCTGGGGACATAGTGACGACGTTATTCCATTAACCTGTTATTAATGAGTGAACAACAATACTTGGAATCCAATCTGCATACATTACTTGTTGCAATGTCGGCAAGCATAAGGTAAACTTACATGTTGTCAAAAACAACCTTTGTTAAGAAACGTATGGATAAAATTTGAATATGTTAGTAAACCGGTCCATTGTTTTCATTTATTATTATCTGCTTCATACCAATTTCGCAACGTATTCCATTGCTTCCCGCTGGGCACGTGCAGCTGAACCCTTCAAGTTCCTCTACGCATGTACCTCCGTTGAGACACGGCTGCGAGTCACATGCTGTGTAATGGAGAAGATACATAGTACGATTAGGTATTCAAACTTCGGATTCATTTGAAAGTTTAGTCAAGGGCAAAATAGGGACTGGTATCAGTCTGGTGTCAATCTCGTTGTATACTACTGCTACGACTATTACTGCTTCTTCTACTACTACTACTACTACTACTACTTCTACTATTATACAACACACTCCAAGATCCTAATCAAATGATTGGTCATGCGCGGTCACGTGTGATTCATTTACTGAGACTATCCCACGTTTTTCATAAAAAGCGTGCAATAGTTTCCAGTACTATTCAACGTTTTGTTTAGTGCATGTACATGATGCGCAGTAGTGTGTAGTGCGCGTGTGTGTAGGCCTATTCTTGCGCAGCACTATGCGTAAATGTGTATAGAGGTGAGTGCGCTTATCTATGTGCGCGCCTTAAATTAAGCCTATTAATCTTGAGATTCATTTGTCAGCCATACTGTCACGAAACAATCTTGAATAAATTATTTTTACATCAAATAACAAGGATCTAGGAGTTTCGTAGTATTAAACAAATGATGCATGTTTTCATTCGTTCATTATACGATCTATCCGCCCTCGTTGGGGCTGTGTGTATCTATCGCACTCAGCCTAACGGCTTCGTGCGATAGATACACACCATCCTCAACTCGAGTGCGGATAGATCGTATAATGAACTCATGCGCATGCACCATTGGAATACTAACATAGGGTATTGAGAGAGATAGTTATGATACGCGCACACATACGCGATAAAAGGTCAGTTCGTGGAGCTTTAAATAGTTCCTTCCCATAGACATTGTATGAGGGAGGGAACTATTTGGAGCTCCATGATTTTTGTTCGTATATGTGTGTGACACGTAAATGAAGGTCCTGCGCGTATTCACTGCGCTTTGTGTTATACGGTACATAAATGTAAAGCGCATTACACTTAAGTAATCATAACAAAAACCAAAGCAATAAAACACACCTGGATTTGCGCAGTATAACTTTATAATGTCCCTCCCTTCGGCTGGCGTCCTGACGTCATACGCAGGGTGATCACGTGGCAGATACTTGATGAGTTGCTTGACCCATTCGCCTGTTTGTTCAGACACGGTATAGGGGCAAATGTCCTGTGGTATTTCACCGCATGCTTCAAGACCACGAGTGCCTGTTTTACCACACACAAAAGAACAAAAAAAAAAGCTACAGTAAACAAAACTAAATTTATAGATGATATTATACAACTTAACACCCAGATCATTGTTATTTGATGTCAAAATATTTAATTTCAAGATTTATTCGTGTCATTATATCTGAGAAATAAATCCCAAGTTTAATATGCTTTCTTTATCGCGCACATGGATAAGCGCAATTGCCTTTAAAAGCGTTTACGCGCAGGGCTAGGCAAGCATAGACCCTTACATATACATGTTCATAGTATAAGCGCACTAACCTCTATGCGCAATGTTGCGCATTGCGTACTTTTATATATAGTTGGATATATGAAGAGCTTGCAACCAAAAGGAGCTAAATTCACTTTTCCCCAAATTGCATGTTTTACACGATTTTACCTGTCTCAAGACCTGTCTCATGTGTATCTAAATCATTAAATTTTCCCTCAGAATACAACCTTCAAGGTGAAATCCGCCATTTTAATTTGCGAGTAAACATAGCGTCATCAATGTTTTCAGACGCGCATGTATTATTGCGTCACTGCCTGCGTTGCACGATCACATCATATCGACACAAGCGCTTTGCATGCTGCATAAAATAAAAGTTACTCGCAATTTAAAATGGCGCCCATGTCGGCGCATGCGCACTCTTGTAACCGTGACATTTTGGATTGTTTCAGGAAATATGAAAAATATTGATATGAAATTTGTACTTTCAACCAATAGGCGCCAAATCCATTTCAGATTTCGACCTAAAGGCGCTATATCCACTTTTCTCTTCTTTACTCTGATTTGCCCAATCCTGCCAGCTTGTGGAAATTTGACCAATCAGAAGGAAGGACACAAAAAAGAGCATAGCACAGGCAGACTGCCTATATAGATTTGTCTGTACTCTTCGCGTCTCGAAATACCTCATTTTCTGGCGATAACATCATGGATGAAAGACTTGAGCTTCCTGATATATCAAATATCCCCAGGAAAAGACAGGAAAAAAGCAGAAAATTGTACCAGTGGTTATGTGATGACAGTTTTTGCACATTGATGATGATGTGTGTGTGGTGTGGTGTGGTGTGTGTTTGCGCGCGTGTATGTGGGCGTGCAATATTGACTGTAACAAGTTTTCTGCCAAAAGGCGCTAAACCGGAAAAAAGGGAAATATGAAAAATCATATAAAATACATGCTGTACGCAGGATTTTTATATCTTGCATTTTTATGACCTATAGTGGTAGCTCTTCCACCTGTAGCATAGATTTGATGAATAAGCAGAGACAATGTGTGTAATTAAAAAAACACTGATTTTCTCGAAATTAACCAGAATGGATTTAGCGCCTTTTGGTTGCAAGCTCTTTATAAATAGTAATGGACACTATCGCTCGCTTTTTTAATGTAAACACGTGGGATAGCCTCAGTTAATGAATGACATGTGACCGCTTTGGACCAATCATTCGATTATAATCTAGGAGCGAGTTGTATACTGTCTAATCTGCTCTTGTCGAGTCTGTTTATGCACCTCTCGTAATAATTAAGCCTGATGGCTTTGTTTGATAGATACATACAGACCGAGAGATTGCTAGTTGCGAAGAAATCTGGGTAGGTTATTTCACAGTTTGGGAGCAGCATTTGTGAATGCTCTGTCACCAAGTGTTGAAAGCATCTTGGGAGACGGATGGTTCAGCACGATACCTGGAAAGGAGCGGAGGGAGTACTGGGATGGTTGTCTGATAGTTGTGAGTTCAGAAAGGTAGGGAGGAGCGAGACCATGGATGGATTTGCAGTTGGCAAGAAGTATTTTGTTGTCAATCCGGGACCTGATGAGTAGCCAGTTCAATAGACAAAGAACTGATTGCAGGTGACAGACCTTGGGTGAACCTGTGGCAAGGCTCGCGACAGCTTTTTGAATTCGCCGCACTTTTCTCAGTGATTTATGAGAAGATGGACTTCTGGTCCCCGTTTTATAAAGAGTTCATCAATCGCAATTATCTACATAAGACATAATCTGAGACTGCTGACTTACGACTGATTGGAGGATTTGCAATTGATTTATATCAATCGCAACTCTTTATAAGACGGTACTGCTATGGGTTAGATGAAAAATGCCAATTAGCGGATCCAGGAGTGGGGAATCGGGGACACGTCCCACCCCCTTCGGCTAAAAGAGGATGGGGGAGTGGGAGGAGACGCGAAAGAAAGCAAAATTATGGGTTCGATGACTTTTTTTAAGGAGGAAGTTGAGGGAGGGGGTTATGGAATTGCCAGGCTTGTGCCCCCCCTGCCGCACGCCTCCAGGAAATCCTAAATCCACCACTGATGAGAGACATTATAGGTTATCTCTGAAGACTGTGGGAGCCATCTTTTAATATGGCTGCCGTCGGGATACTTTTATACAAACACGGTCCAAAAACACTGTGCAATACAAGATTTAAGGCTATTTAGATATGGAGATTTAAAAGTATCGAGATAAATCTAGTTCGACAGGTAAAATTGCATTTTCTCTCCTTTTTAAGGGGGTGGGAGGGGGAGGGGATTTACTACTTAAATCCTAGTTGATTACGGAATACCCCCCCAAAAAAATTATAACTCATAATCAATCCCCTTTTACTTTTTCATAAAACAGAAATAAAAATGGATTTGAAAAACAAGTAATATTAAACTACTTACCCTTACTGTTTTGGGCGACTATGAAGAAGATGATAACGATTGTTTTGTTCTGTGTAAGTAAAGAAAAAGTCGCATACCAACAGCAAGTTTTAAGAATAATAGCTACATTTATATTGCGAACGTATCCATGCCATGGGATGCTCAAGGCGATCCTACAAATTAGTATTATTACCCTGGCTTTAGCCCAGCTCACTAAGGCACTAAAATCATTCAAAGAAAAGATTCCTACCAGGAACACATTTACTACACATGGGTGGAGAGTGGCAAATGTAGATTAATGTCTTGCTAAAGGTCATCAGTGCCGCGGCGGGACTTGAAGCGCAAATCATTGTGATTCAGAGTCCAATGACTTAACCACAAGACCACGATACCTGGGCTTTAATCATAAATAAGCATAATTTTAATCAACTCCCCGAACAATTTAGTAATTTGGTGATTTGTGGGATTCCACTTCCTGAACACCTTCAATGATTATTTTACAAATATTTACTGCGTTGAGGGGCACAGCTAAAACTAAAACCTAAGATGATCTCGGATCTGTACTTTGACCCGAGACGAAGTCCAGGAAAAAAAGTCGAGTAAAGAAAAAGTCGCATACCAACAGCAATTTTTAATGATAGTTTGATTATATTTTAGATACTTTAAATATTCATATTGCGCACGTATCCATCCCATGGGATTCTCAAGGCGATCCTACAAATTAGTATAATTACCCTGGCTTTAGACCAGGGGAGTGTTTCACAAAGACTAAGATCGACTTTAAGTTGAACTTAACTATGGCAGGCCATTCATGCCACTGGTTACTCTCACCATTGGTCTGTCAATTATGATCTTTAGATAATATTTTTTCCTCCAATAATGAATAATAATATAAAAAACAGATAAATTTTGTAGATTTGTGACCACGATTTGTACGTCCATTGAGAGGCCAATACCAGTAAATGGTGGGAGCAAACAGTAGCATGAACGGCCTGCCATAGTTAAATACAACTTAAAGTCGATTTAGTCTTTGTAAAAGACCCCCCAGCTGCACTAAATCTATATTTGATACTGATGAATTATGTTGAGCATAACATTATTATATGGAAATACCTCTTTTCTGATTTCCAAGTACATTAGAGTTTGGATTTGTTGAACTGATATCCCCTTACAGAATCCGTTGAATCAAGTAGTTTTGGGTTTTAAAATGAGCAAATAATTGTTCGAGCACCATTGCCATGAGTGTTGGTGGAAGTAGTCCAAACAGCTAGACGTATGATTTATAAATTTAGGCGTTGGTAAAAGCTGCAAGGAGCTTCTTTCACTTTTTAGTGGGAGCTTCTCTCCAGGATGATTGATGAACTATTAAGTAATTCAGAAGGGCGATACGTATTGAGGATAATCGCTGTAATATTTGAATCGGCATGATTGAAGCAAACGGTGTCGAATTTTAATTAAAACATGAGAGAGTAGATATTTGTAAGGATTATACATGATAAAGAAACGTCAATAAATATGACGTACATTCTCTAGAGAATTGGACACATCAGATAATGGAAACTGTTGCATCTAATCTTGATGCACAAAAGATACAGGTGTATAATATAGCATACAAATTAAGCCAACATTAAAATTGTTCCAGAGTTTAGGACCAGTAAAACTAATATTTTGTAAAAAAAGGGACTGTTCTTTTCTTACCTCAGCTACAGACTTTTGGGGATGGTCATTTATATCAAGATTAGAATCAAACAAAATACAAAAACACTTATAAATACAAAACCAAGCTTATTGAAACGTTTCGGCTTTCAAGTACCATCAAGCGAAAATGACAAACCAAAGGTTTTTGTTCTGAATTACTGCTAGGTTTTCACAAATCTTCAAAATATCATTATCATTTTCCTTGCCATCAACGCTCCTTCTTTAAATTGTATTAGACCACGACACCAAAAACAACGATTTAGGAAACCGGAGTGCCACCATTGTAAGACAGTGTTATCTGTGTAACACTACGTTTGCTTCCCAATTGTTCGGGGAGGTGATTAAAATTACGCTTATTTATGATTAAAGTCGAGGTGTCGTGGTCTTGTGGTTAAGTTTTCGGCCTATGAATCACAATGATTTGCGGTTCGAGTCCCGCCGCGGCACTGATGACCTTTAGCAAGATATTAATCTACATTTGACACTCTCCACCCATGTGTAGTACATGGGTTTCTGGTAGGAATATTTTCTTTGAATGCTTTGAGCGCCTTATTCTCACGGTATCTTGCACAGCCTTAAGTTTGTATGGTATCAACCCATGAACATTACAGGAGCCTTAGGGATCAGCTCTCTCTCTCTCTCTCTCTCTCAGTTTAAGATTCAAGATTATTTTATTGGTCCATGCATGCAAACTCTTCAAAGAAAATTTGTTTTCTTTTCAAGCAACACTTCAGATGTTGCAATGGTCAATCCGTATTGTGTATTGATAAAGCAATTCCTTGTGCATCAACTTCATCGGCATTCACAATGTTTACCTATACCTTGAATTAGCAGTCAGTGAACTTTGCTTGATTGAATAAAGCTATATTAAAGACAGCTTGCTGGTCTAATGTGGGAAATTTCTTAGATTAGTAATTGATAATCTCACAGGAATTCGTTTGATGAACCATTTTCAATGACATGAACAATTATGCATCATTTTTTTTATTAATGATGACAGTGAGATCAATTTCAAGGTACTCGTTATCATGGTTTGGTTCTCAAATGAACTTAAAGGATAATTACTCATGATACTTCGTCGCATCTGATTATATAAAGAAAATGGGTCATTAACAATTTGGTTTTAATGGCTTTATTTCATTAAGTGGATATTTTTACAGTTAATATTAAAAGATACCTTACTTTTAGTGGGCCTGCACGGGCGTCAATACGTCACACATCGTAACATGTACTGTTCTCGTGCATATGACAGCGTGACAGGCATATACCTGCATATATTTGCCGTAATCATAAGGACATCATGATAAGTAAAATCGCCAAATATTATTAATTTACCTCACTTAGTGATTTTCTTTCGTATTCTTTTGACTTGAGACAGCTTTATCTTGTATACAAGTGTGAAATAATGAAGACCTATAGTAAGACTATATTTCATTATTTCCTAGGAGAGATTACCAATATAAATATAACCAACTTTGTTTGAATAAATAATATGTGCCTCGAAAAATCACAAAACATAATGAAAAAAATGAAATAAACAGATTTTTCATCTTTGGAAACCTGTCATCTTCTGTGATTGGCTGCTTTGAAGATGCTAACCTCTAAAGACTTGTACGAGTTTTATGTAATAGATTTCCTAAATTATACAAATGAAAATGAAGTATAATTATTATTATATTTAATAATATCAAGCAAAACTTGAAGAGGTTCCTCTCTATTGTCGGTGATGGTTTCTTCACAGTCAGTTTGCTTTTGTTTCCCTTCCTGTTTCACAAAAGCTGACAAATTACTTTTTGTGTCTCTTCATAATTTTTCTATACAAGTACATGTACATAATTATACCTTAAGCAAACGGCTGTTTGGAGTAGTCATACAGATATAATGTAGAAATGTTCCTTGTGTATGCTTTACATACTGGAAGTCTACAATGATGCAATAAAATGACCATTTGCAAGGGATGAAAGAAAGAAAAGTGACTATAAATGAATGCGGTTCTTTTACACAGAAACAAATGCTTCCTGACATTATGAATGTTGTTTTCCCCGTCTCCTTCCTTCATTACCTTTTCACTTCGAAAAATGAATACCACGCGATACACCGGCTTTTTATATGGGCTCGGTACCTCATTTGAATGTTACATTACTTTGAAATTCTTTGTGTGATTCTACTGCCTGAACACCTGGGATATGCAAACCTCTCCGACTTGTACTTCATATCATTCAATATAATTCTAGTTATACTTTATTTTTATTTGTATAATTTAGGAATTTTAGTTCATCATGTATGTAGTTAAGTAAAGTTGCAAGTAGGATTGTAAACATTCTTAGAATTGTGTCGATTTATGTTAGATGTGATAAAGAAAATGTAAAAGCAGAGCAGCACTCGAGGTACGTCTTCTCTACGCCTTCTCTACAACTCAGTGCTTCTGATGCACGTGTGAGGTGAGTTCAAGTTAATAAAAAAAAAGACTCACTCACAAATGGCATCTCTTTACAACCATGACAACAGCAACAGACCTTGTGCGTTGTCCAAGATCAATGCATACATGAATCACACAGACGTAGTAGTATAACCAAGATACCATTACATCATTGTGAAAATGTTTTATGCATAGAAGGCATAAATTTAGGTCACAGGCACCTGGTATTAATGTCGTCATGCAGTTAAATCCATGACACTGGTAACTAACATTATACATGTATCAAACATGGTGAAAACAAATACATATATGTATAAATGAATCAGTCTGACATAGCAACATATTACAATTCAACGTGAAAAAAACACAAAATAACATCTGCATAGAACTGACAAAATGCTTTACACTTGATGTTATGTATACAAGATTTCAAAGTGTTTTGGAGCCCCAACAATTTGATGGCGAAATTTCACTTAAACTGTATCATAATGTAAAAGAGGATGTCATTCAAGACACATTTCTGCAAGGATTTTCAAAACAAATGTGTTTGAAGTCGAATATTGATGAAAAAATACATTATTTAGGTTTTCTGTGTACAGCAGAAAACGCAAATGATGTATTCTTTGGTACCACCAAAGAAATATATAATTTCAATACATCTCTCTGGGTAATACCCTGTCTATGCTATTTACAAAGTAGTGGTTAAAGAGCCATTTACATGTTTCCTGGAAAAAAGAAAGATTTAACTTGAAATAATCTTCCTCTCTATATTTAATAGACATGATAAAGTAATGTGTAGTGTTATAATAATATAATATGTAGCATGTTTAAGGTTCATAACAAAAAAAAAATATACATACATGTCCAGACATATCAAAAATGCAAAGTAACACAAAATTAACAAACAATAATATTAAGAGAAAAAACTTAACAAATTTACACGAACAAAGAACTAAATAGATATTTAAAAAAAAAATGTGGGGGCAGTAAAGCAAGGGGCCTGTCGAAGCTAATCCCCAGTACAATAATAGGCATTTTGGATAATAAAAACACACACACAAAAAAAACACAACATGACAGTCACAAAAGTGACTTATAGAACATAAAAATAGTACCATTATAAATAGCATAAATAGAGTATTGTACTACCAATTCGTACATACCATGATGGCATACCAAGTGCTCCGGACGTATTGCTGTTTTACAAGTAGACGCAACAATGAACGATGATATAACCAATACATATTACCATCTCCCTCAAGCACACGGGTGTAGCCAGAAGACATGGCTGGAGGGGGAGGGTGTCATTTTGGTTGATAAATTGAATACGACTAGATTGCGCACACTATCAGGTAGAATGACTGAATTAATTCGATGATGCTGACAAAATCTGTATTCTTATTGATTATTGATGATTTTTTTAAAACTGACTGTAAGTAGGAACCAGGGGACCGACGGCTTTAAGTTATTTGTGAGAGACTTGGAAATGAGTATTAATGCCTTACCAAAGGGCACGAGCGCATTGAATTGGTTTTTAAAACCCGGGACCTCCCTCTTACGATGAGACCACTACTCTAATACTGAGCCATCGCGCCTCCTCAATGTAAATATCTTTATACGGTTAGCATGGAGAAATAGGCGGTGGGATTAACATTGGTCCAACGGTTATCGATGGATAGTGCACTGAGAAAGGGGAAGAGGGGGTGGGGCAGGGCGGCTGTGGCCTTATCCGGAGAATGAAAGGCTGCACACGACCTGCAATCGGGGGGGGGGTAGGGTGGTGGTAAGAGTAGTGAGGGGTCGTATCACCATAGTTTCGCGCCCCCTCTCCTTCGATCGATCTCTTTGCACCTTGTCGCTATTCGACTGGGTTGTGGGTTGTGGGAGAGGCGGGGTTGGGTGGGGCACGTACCCCATGCCCTACTGTAATTTCGCCACTGCCAATAGCTCCCCGCTGCATCTCCATTGTTGAACTACAACAACGCGACAAAAGAAAAGAGAAAGGGTGGATTCGCATCCAATCATGAGCTGACGGTCATTATTGATTGATTAATTGTACAGTGCGGAGTGTGTGCACGCATGAGCGCTTCCGATATCAATCTTTTGTTTTCCTTAAAGTAATTACATTATCCCATTGACATTTCTAGCACACGCTGTACCCAAAAGGTTACTGACCTGCATGCGAGTGTTCATATGGTACAATGGCAAGTAAAGTTTTAAATGCAAACTACGCGCATGGTTGGTCTGAGTAGGGAGTGACCTCCCTAGTCTGAGTAAAGAGCAATCACGTTGCTCCTATCAAATTGTCTATGATTGCTTAACTCAGAATCCCAATCCTAATATCCGACCGATTCTGAAAAAGCCAGGGCTAGACAAGAACGCAATGCAGAACTATCGTCCTATTTCTAACCTCCCTTTCCTTTCTAAGGTAATGGAGCGTGCAGCTTTTTCGCGTCTCACAGATCATCTATTGGACATCAATTAGTCATCAATCAGCGTACAGAGCAAATCACAGTGTTGAAATTGTCCTTGTTAGCCTGACAGATCATCTCCTCAAGCAGATGGACGAAGGCAATCTAATCTAGGCAATCTTCTGCTTTCGACACTGTACTCCACTCGTTGCTGATTGACCGGCTAAAAGAATTTGGAGTAACGTCAACCGCCCTTAGATGGTTCATATCCTACCTTAGTGATCGATTTCAGTGCGTGTGTATCGATGGTGTGAAATCCGACGCAACGCCTTTGACGTATGGTGTTCCCCAGGGATCTGTTGTTGGCCCGCTCTTGTTCTCCATATACACCCAGCCACTTGGTAAACTGATCGAGCGTCACAACGTTGGCCATCACTCCTACGCAGACGACATCCAACTCTTTATCTCCTTCCCTCCATGTGGTCACAATTTGATGTCCGCCATCAAGCGCCTGGAAGAATGTGTGGTTGATATCAGTGGGTGGATGACACAAAATAATCTAAAGCTCAATGGAGGGAAAACTGAGTTTATGATTTTAGGCTCAAAGGTCATGCTGAACAAGATCCCGGAAAGCTTCATTACAGTTAGTGATGATCAGATCAGCCCTACAAATAAATGCCGGAACCTTGGTGTCGTCATCGACTCGAACTTGACTCTAAATCATCATGTATCGCACACATGTAAATCCATTAGATTCCAACTCCGCAACCTTCCGCACATCCGAAGATTCCTGGCACGTAAGGCTACTGAAACAATGGTTCATTCCCTCATCTCTTCCCGCTTAGACTTTTGCAATTCTCTTCTGATACATCTTCCTGACTACCAGCTGAACGCCTCCAACAACTCCAGAACTCAGCAGCTAGACGTGTAACGCTCACTAAAGGCACCACTCACATCTCACCCATCCTTCAGGCACTGCACTGGCTTCTTGTCCGCCAGCGCATCATCTTCAAAGTCATTCTTCTCGTCTATCAAGCTCTTCACTGCACTGCACCCTCATACATACAAGACCTAGTGCACCTCTATGAACCACCACGACGACTTGGATTTTGATTTGAATAATATATGAATATTCATTCAAAAGAGCCAGACTGAATGAGAGTAGAATGAAATAACATTAGATGGGGTGAAGAGGAAAGTGAGAAACGAGACATGAGACAGAGATGCAGTATAAAGTAGAAAGAGGTCCTATACAATATATGCATGAATTTTCTCAACATAGTATACTAATAGTACATAGTACAATATAACTATGAGACAACATAGCGGTTTATACATAATGAATTATTATGATTGCAAATCTAACAAAACAAAGCAGTGTGCTTTTATTTGGATATCATTTAAGAAACAATAAGCCTACAATGTTTAAAAGAGAAACTCTTGAAATCTGAGAGTATATACAATGTATTCATTTATAACATGTGCCTATTTATACATCTTCGCATTAACATACCATAATGATGAGTAAAACGAATTTTATTTAAAGGCAGGGTATTTCACTGACACTACTTCATATTTACGTATACTGCCATTTGCTGCTCAGAATGTCCCGACGTGTCGATAGCCATGTCCCACAATGCATCATTGATCTACGAATACACAGGACGGGTACAGGAACCGGAAATCGTTGTATGTACGCCTTCATCGAAGGATGGCGCAACCGAACATACATTACGGAAGTGGTAGCGAAAACAAGAAGTCGGTATAATACTCTGCCTTTAATTTTCTTTTTTTAATATGATCAACGCCCTGGCATAAACAATAATTGTGCTCGGAATTATGAAACTTGTTAATTATGAAACTTTTACCCAATGAACAGCCCTTTTAATATCACCCTCCATTGAATCAGCTAAATTGAAAGTAATTTGCAAAGAACTTCTGAATTCGGGCTATGGGCCAATAATGTCTTTCCAAAAAAAAAAAAATACATATAGTATTGACACATTCGCGACTACTGTCGAAAATATCAACCTAAGGCATTTTCATTGGCCTATTACGTCACCTTTTAAAATGAGCGAACATGACAATGATGTATTACGTAATCAAAATTAACAATAGGGTATTGAAATTAACCATAAGTTGATTTGTCAAAATAGTTGCGATCGTGTTTTTTCATATCATCTGCATATAAAACAATCGTCTTGAGCAGGGAGAAATCAGGCGACGGATTTGACATGAATGGGCGCAGCCCGATGACTCTGGGGGGACGCTGGGTAACCCCAGGATAACCGGCAGGCAATCGGCAGACATGCGGTCATTTTTTGGAGTAAACATGTATAGGTGTATGGCCGACAACCTTCCGATGTCTCGCCGATTACTTTGTGATGATAGACGGGACGCCGGCCGATATGTACACATCGGGTGGACATCGGTCGGACATCATTTCGACATCGGCTGATGTCGGCTGGGCCTCCTAGGGTAATCGTCCGCTCCTCGTACGGTGTTAACGTCATAGCTAATCGCCCCCGCAGCACGGCAACTCTCAAGCATTGCGAAGATACGAGTGCCATTTCTCCTCTCTTAAAGGATTCGTTTATCCTGTCTTGCCACAGATATGTACATATCGAACCCCACTATCGAGCCCCACTATCGAGCCCCACTATACGAACGTGATTTTCGGGATGTCGCGTTTATCGTCTCTTCACGATTCAAAATAAAGGCCTTGTCTCTACGCAGCTGCTTTGCGCCGTTTGACCCGGGAAGCGGATTAGCCTGGGAAGGTCCATAGAGCTATATGGGAAGGTCCGATTTGTATGTGGGGTTCAAAACAGCTTTGCGTTTATCGTGTCTCAGAAACGTGATTCTGGCTGTATGTCACATTCAAAACGCACTTTTTTCGGCGTTACAATATGCCCATATCTAAAGACGTTTAAAAAAGGCTTTGCGTTTATCGCCTTAAAAATTTGCCTGAAAGACGTTTGAAACCGCTGATTCTAGGCAAAAATTTGGTCGATAAACGCAACCATAGACTTTTCTTCTCTTCTCCTCGATTTCTCCTCTCTTGGACTCGTAAAGGTTAGTGGAATGAGATGGAAAAGGTGAAGCCTCTATATAACCAGGACAAGCAGGCGGGGGTCCTGTCGGAGATATGAGGGAGCCTGGCCGTTGACCCCGACAGCAGGGGTCGGTCAGGCACCGGGCATGGCCCAGTGGGTCGCCGGCTGGGAATCGGCAGGCGGCCCGACAACAAATAGAAAAAAGAAAATCGGGCGATAACCCGCTGGACATCGTACGAGCATCGGTGGAACATCGGCCGATGTGTGCCGATTACAATCAGACGCCGAGTTTGGTTTTAAGTTGAACTTTAAACTCTCCGGGCGTGTTCCCGATCAGCAAAAACGGCTGGGCAGCCATTTGGTCAAAAACCACGCTCTGAACTAATCGTGAACTCGTCGCCGTTTAAATGTGACCTAGGCATTACCATATAGGGCACTAGCGCTTCTACTTGGTTTCGAATCCGGAACTTCTTGATTACGAGACCACATCTCTGCTATTGAGCCATCGCGCCTCCACGTATACATGTACATATACATCCTTAAAAATTAACTAAATCATCTTCAAACCAACAATTTTTAACTTACTTCGGTAGTCGCTTTCGGTCCTTTCTTGGTCCGTGTAACACTTCCGTGTCTGGTCAAAATTGTAGTTCATCCAGACCCGGTCTGCGTTCACGTGTGGCTTCAGCAAATAGTACTCTTCCATATTCTCTATGAAGAGCAGGGAAGGCTCAACCGTTTCTCCGCTGCCCATGGTAACTGCACTCAAACCTTCACAGTAGTAACGAGCAGATTCCCCATTAACAAGGATATTAGCGTTCAGGAAACACTTTGTGTGCCCATAGACCCAACCGACTGGGCATGATACTGTAAAGTAAAAAAGTACGACATTAGTGAAACTCGAAATAGTTGGCTCATAGAATGCTGGGTTTTTTTTTCTTCATGCATTTTTGTTTATGTTATGCATTCTAGTTGTGCCAAAAATATTTCTTTGGTACGCACATTGGGAACAATGAGATGATGACCTGATAAGTTTTCTATAAAAAAAAAAATTCTCTTGCGTTTTGCTTTAGATATTTGGTTTGTCTTGACTCTCTTGTGTTTGCTGTTTTTTTTGTAGCTGTATATATATATATATTTTGTGATGTGATTTAAAAGGTAATTTTGATCACTATACTGAAAATTCATTTTTTTCTCGGTCAGCCCCACATTAGTCGAGTTTTAGAACGAAGAACATGATCGTAGAAATATCCGGTAGAAAAGATTGCCAATTGAAAGTCCTCTTTTTCTAAGAAATGACAAGACAATCTGTAAAGTTGGACTACTCTTTCATGCCATATGCTTGTGTAGTCCCATGTACACATTTCTGTCATGTCTGTGTGCAGTGGATGCGATTTTAAGCAAGGTTGCATGAGCTAAATCTTGTAATCATTTATGACTTTAAAACCTCACAATATACAATATATACGTATACGTATATACAATACAGTATTTTTGCGCTATATAATCAACCTTTTTAGTTCCTTTCAGAGGGTCTCAAAACTAATATGCAATGTCAAAGGGCACCGTTAACATGATCGCACATACTTTTGAATACAACACTTTCAATGGGCTTTTCCATCAGCTATTGAAATTTGCGAATGAAATTACGATCACGTCTTTTGTAATCCGAATATGAATATGATATGTGACATGTAATAAAGCGGCATTTAAAGATAAAGTTGAGTTCTGGTCATGCGATTGCATTGTGAAAGAAATGGTGTGGAATCGATCAGAAAGGGTCGATCATCTAGCATATGAGTATTGGTGTGTACTGCAAGGTTCTGGAATCATCAAAATGATAAGAAATTTAACCCAGTCTTGGTAAAGTTACAAGCATTGTACACAGAAAGATGTATACGGAACTACACGAACATGTGGCATAAAAATCCGCCCCGTTTTTTTATGCTGTTACATGCCATATTTAGAATATTGAGGCATTTGAAGAGCCATGCTTTTCAGGGAACATTTTTTATCTGATGTTCTTCCACACTTGCATAATAACAATGATAACGCTCACAAATTATTTTTCACCTCTTCCCAGAACTCAACCTTCTCTTTAAATTACCCCTGAGTAGATTCTTCGAAAGTCTTTGCGATCGTGTGCACGGCAATTACAATCTTAGAATAAACATGATAAAAGGGGCTACAGCCAGGGGACCATAAGTGAGAGAGACCAAATAATTTTGTAAACTCTCTAGCCCTCCTAAAGGCCCACGAGGCCGAAACAAAGTGAAAAAACAATCATCATTTCATTAACAAGAATACCAATTTATATCCACATACACGCGCACACAGGTATACATCAACTGAAACTGCATACGCAATATTTAAATGTTGGGATTCTATTCTTTATAAAGTTTGAGTCCACCCAAAACAGAGAGCTTTCCAAATAACTTACCATGCTGCTCGCAATGTATTCCGATGAATCCTCCGAGGCAGGAGCAGGTATTCCCATCGAGCTCTTCAAAGCAAGTCGCTCCGTTAAGACAAGGATGCGAGTAACATGCTTTAAGAAACAGAAATCATGAGTTCAAAATCCAACAGCACAGGATATAATATTGCTCATAAAGTTGGAATACTTACCGCTTTTAAAGGGATTGGGTAACTTTGTCTCAGATTCTGAAACAAAATCCTGGATTTAGCTCATGCCGCAATGATAATTATAAACCTTTAGGTCAGTAAGGAACCCTATGACTTTTACAAGCCGATCGCCTGTCTGATTATCAAGATATATATGATTGGAAACCGAAATCAAATTTTGCGTTTTCCTAACGGTTTTCATAACACTACAGTCTATTGGGGAAAATGAGTATGGCAAAACCGGTCACTCAAAGATTTTTACTTTTTTGAGGTATTTCATGATCATTTTGAAGCGCAATTTGTTCAGGGCTTCATTATACACCATATCACAGACATTGATAACACGTAGGGCCATGCATCTCAGATATAACATTGTTAAACGATGCCTTTCATGAAGTGGCTGTGAGAATATGGTTTATTCTGGATATATAAGTTTATCTTTTCTCAGAAATTTAATTGACCAATTACTATGACTCTTTGGATTAATCAATGAAGTTCTGAACAAACTTTTACAAATAAAAAAATACATCATATACTCAAAATCATTTCATGAAAAGAGAGAAGAAAACAGTTATTATAAAAACGTCAACAAAAATTTAAAAATTGTCTAATATCCGAAATAATTTTTTTTTTTTACTAAGCTCTAGACAGATTTGCAAATTAATTCTCTGCAATTATGTGCAGAATTAAAACAAAAACAAGTAACTGTAATTCAAGAGAGAGAGAGAGAGAGGGAAGGGGAGAGAAAGAGGGAGAGAGAGATGGGAGGGGGAGAAATAGGGAGAGAGAGAGAGAGAGACTCTGAGAGAGAGAGAGAGAGAGAGAAAGGAGGGGGGAGGGGGATATAAGGAATAGTTTATCGTACCTGGATGTGCGCAGTATAAGTTCATTTTGTCCCTCGCTTCTTCCGGCGTTCTGACATCATATTCAGGGTGATCTCGTGTTAAATACTTGGGAACAAACTTGACCGATTCCCCAGTATATTCGGAGATACCATAAGGACAGATATCCAGGGGTATTTTAGAACAAGTATCGTCACCTAAAACGCCTGTTTATTTAGCGTTAGATAAAAGGAAGGAAGAACAATGAGAAGAAAAAAGAAGAAAGAAAGGAGATAAAAAGAAGAAGAAGCAGAATACTTCAAGAAGGAGAGAAAGAAGAAGAAAGAGCAGAAGAAAAAGAACAACAAATGGAAGAATAGGAAGGAGTAGGAGAAGAAGAAGAAGGACACATCTATACGAATAATAATAAGTATTTTTACTGCTCACTTTCTGATATTGTATCACTCAATGCGCTACGATGTAATATAATACTAAAACAAAATGCAAAAACAAAAATACTGTCGGACATTTTACATTCATTTTCCAAGTAGCTCTGGGTAAAAAAGAAAGAAGGAGAAGAAGAAAATTTGTTTGCAAGTGAAGTTAATGAACTAACGTGTAAACGTTCTTTAACACTTTAAAGGCTTGAAGTAATTTACCGTCTTCATGAAGCTAGTTAATTATTAAATCGAGCATTGTACTCTTTCAGCCCTTCCTAAGAATGGAAGAAAAATTAAACATGTTAAATCTTTGTGTAGATTATAACGCTGACGTAAGTCCCATTTTTTCTTGTCTATTTTAATGCGAATGACCCTAAATTATGTAATGAAAAGAAGAATTGAAATATATATATTTTTCAGTATTATTGTTATCATTATCAATACTATTTTTTTTTATTGTCATTATTATTATCATTATTATTATTAGGATAATCATTATTTTCAATAGTAGTAGTAGTAGTAATAATAATAGTATGATTAACATTTTGGTATCATTACTGTTATCTTAATCACAATCATCACTTTTAATCATCCTTCGATTATATAAGATAGATAAAAGAAATGCAAGCATCTATTTTATGAAGTGGTTGTCATCAAGCTAATACTAGGCATATATGTTGTCATCACATTACATCCATAACATATTAAGAAAAGAAAACTAAAAGGAAAAAAAAGGTAAGTAATCCACAAATCATTTCATAATGAATCAAGGTTACATGGTGAACAAAACGATGCTTTCACTTGTTCGATGGACATCAGTGTGTTTAAAATTAAGTGAGCTGTCCTATAATGAAGTTTTTGAATATTTAATTGGCAGGGGATGAATAACGTATGATTTTATTCAATAAGAAGAGTACAACTCGATCAAACGAGGTGAAATTTCATTAATTTTTGGTTGACATTCTCTCTAAATACAAAAGATCGCACTAATTTTGGAAAATAAATGAGCTAGCTGCATAATACTAGCGTAGCAACTCTCTGAAAGAGGGGTCGCACTTTATCGAACGGTGACATTAAAGGAATAGGGAGAGAAAGAGAGAGGGAGAGAAAGAAAGAAAAAAGATGAGGTGACCCATTTCTGTATGCAGTGTTGTTCACAATATGCGATTATCAGCAAGGCTTATCAGTTTGGATGATTTCAAACCTCTAAACAGGTCTTGTTCTAGGATGTTGGTTTCTTCCATTCCTTATCTTCATGTGCCTCACAAAAATTTAGTTGTTCTACTGCCTCAAAACACATAATTATTTCTTTATACTCACAATTATTGCGTTATAATACGTATCCATCCCAGAGGATGCTCATGGCGCCTACAAAGTACTATTGCAACCCTGGCTTTACCACAGCTGCCCTAAGGCGCTGAAGGAATTCAAGAAATCAGATTTCACCATTTAATATACCTGGGTGAAGAGAGGTAACTGTAGATTAATATTTTGCTAAAACACATTAGTGCCGCGGCGGGATTCGAACCACGAACCATGTGATCCACAGTCAAGTGGCATATCCTCAAGACCACGGCACCTCTCTCACCCTTCAATTACTACTTTCTCATCGAGTTTGCATATCCAAAACTCCACTTTATATCAAAGAGTCGAACAAATTATTAATGTAGTAACCATGATAACTCACCGTATTGGTGTTGATTGAGTATGAGGAACGCGATGGCCACCTTTAAATGCTACCAACGGAATTAATATGGTTGAAAAAAGTGGTATTAAAATACGAATATAAAGTGAGTATGTCTGCATATTAACATATTCACAATTGTAGTAAGTCCGTTTTACAGCCAAAACGAGCGATAGTTGTGTTGAACGTTGAAGATTGTGGTTAAGTAATTCAAGCTCTATTTTCTTTTGAACAATTTGAGAGCTTGTGAAATTAGCGTGTAAATTCGTTGATAACAATGGGATAATTAGAGGCAAAAAGTTTAAGCTGTTATGTTGCGTAACAGCAAAATACATCCACAAAAGCCTTCCTTTTGGTCAATGATAATAATTATCTGGATTCATATAGCGCTGAATACCAAAAAAAAAAAACGTCTATAAGCGCTTTACAGATATTATTATACAGGTCATGGGATTCATTCAAGCACAATGTGCACCATCTCCACTCTATGGGGAAATATTCCTACCAGATGGTCACCGTGAGGGCATATGGCAATTACTAACACAAATCCTTTCGTCATTTTACCAGGTCTCCATTTATCTCCTGGGTATGGAGTGGCAAATTTAGATTAATGCCTTGTCAAAGGACATTGGTGCCGTATCGAGGATCGAACCCACGAAATTTGCATTTCAAGTCCAGTGCTTAAAACCACTTGACTACGACACCTCTAACATGGTTAAACATGATACATGATGATGAAATAGTGGACACCGTTCTCCTGAAGTTAACCAACAGGAGCTTCCAGCCCTCTGATGACAGAAAGGGCGACCTCCTTGAAAGCAGCAACTGTTAGGGCAGTAACCGCAATGGCTGGTAGCTTATTCCAGATCCGAATGGTCCCGGGGTAGAATGACTCTTGACTGTTTCGGCAAACCGGCCCCACGATACAAAACAAATATGAAAAGGAATACACTAAAATATAAGAAAATACATCTATGTACGTACCATAATAGGGGATATTCCAACCACTGAAAACCGTGATAAGAATTAAATCTTTAAAAATGCCCTGAAATTATGCAGATGCACCTTTATGCCCCAGGGTTTATGTATAAAGCCTTTTGCTCTGCGTCGAAAATGCCTTGTTAGTGTACACTCTTTTCAATTTCAGCCTTTGCTACGCTCACTGTTTTGTGATAGCTTTGTTCCCACGGCACCGCCAATCTTTAAACTTTAAGTTTGCAAATTCTCGAAGTTGTAAATACCGACCGACTAACAACATACGACGTCGGGAAAAAAGAACTGCTCATAGGTTTTAACTAGGCGAGCCTAGGAAGCTTCCGTAGTAACTACAAGCTCGCGAGAAATTGAAGTTAATCGCGTGCACACGGCACTACACATCGAGTGAGGACCCAGCTGTTTCTAGTTCGCGCGTTAACCATAAGATCACTCGTGGATTAATACATCGAGGTAAATCAGAATTTCCCTAACCATGAGTGCATACACTTTGAACTTAACTGCAAGACAACATCAAAGTTTAAAACGCCAAGATAACCTTATACACTTTTGTTTTAAACAGAGCCCGTCAAATCTCTCACAAGTGTGATTTAATTACTTGATTTTATAATCAAATCACTTGTGATGGGAAAACTTATCACATTTAAAAATGTTTACCTTTCTTCTTGTGTTTGATCTCATGTTTTAGTCTTCCATTTTTCTTTCTTTCTCCATCTCGCTGACACCCCACCTCCACCAGGCCCGGATCGCATCCCATGATATTGGTGTCATATGTGTCTTCCTCATCCTGGCCAGTCGCGTCGGAGAAGACCTCAGCAAGAAATACCGTCTCCACTTCCTCTATCCCTACGGTCAAAATCTCATCTCCATCTTCAGTATCATCGCCGCCGTCCAGCTCTACCGGACACCGGAAGAACGCCGCGCCTTCGTATAAACGCTCCCTCACAGCGAGACAGCCATGGTCTTCCTGGGCGCTTCCCTACTCATGGGCGGGTTCATGTTCTCGTCCGAATTTAAAGGTACTATGTCCCATTTGCAGGTCACACAAATGAAAAGGTTACATTCCAACGGCATTTGAAAGATAATACTAATTTAGAACTTCCCTTAAAAAAAGGGGGGAGGCTTGAAAATGTGCGAAAATAACGACTATTTGTTGTCGAATCGACTTTAAGTGATAGCAATACAGTAAGTAATAGTCTGATTTTAAGACCATTGTACCGAATGGTTGTACGTTTTGTGCTGCGCAAAGATTTAATCAGTTTAATTTTGGCCATTAAAAGAAGTGGGTTATTGATGTAGACAAATGCTCATATACCCTTTACAGATCATTTTATGTATGTTATTACCAAAGAAGAAAAAGCCAGTCAGTCACTCAATAGTGTCTGACAGTCAAGTCTAGCAAGTAAACGGGTTTCCTCGCATAATTTGAATATTAGGACACTGCTAACGTTTAAATTTCACAGATAGGACATACATGACATATTCATAATTTGATGTTGGCTGCAAAAGGGACATAGTATCTTTAAATTCAAGCGAATCACTGCATTCTTGGTCGTTGCTCTGGTGTTTTACATTCTCACAATCGATGGGAATCTTCATTACTGGCTCAAGAAAGCGAGGTTGGAATACTGGATGCAAATGAAAATGATTCACAATAGTGCTACTATCCTATGCATCATGATATTCATGGCTACATGATAGTCTATCACATCAGGGCCCCATTTCACAAAACTGGTCATCAGTGACAAATGACAGTTTTTGTTAAGCTAGTGAAATCCTTGCTTCTGATTGGTTATCAGCAGATTTGTCACTGATTATTGCAGTCACCGAGGGACTATATAGTTTTAATTTAATCCAGAGACTCGAATAAAGACAGTATATATTTGCTTTATATACTTCATTTATATATTTATTGTTCATTGATTGGTTAAAAGATTTTGCTGTAAAAATCAAAATTCCGAGTTGGATTGAAGTTTCAACAAAAGTTTCATAACTCCAACATACATACCACCCCTACTCCTTCACAAGATCACATATACATTCGCGCGCGCACACACTACTTGCGTATAACATGTCTGCGCGTAGGGTCAAATCATGTGGCCGATATTGCCCAGCCGTAAATAGTATAGTATTAATGACTGCTTTGAGAGAAATAGTTGTTTTTATATACCTCACTTTAGAAATCTAGCCATCTGATTGGTCGAAATTGGAGTCGTGATTTCAAGCCATGCCCCACTCACAGGGCATAGCAATAGCCCACAGGGCCTAGTTAAAAGTTTCTACCCTCTGCCTCATTATCCTGCGATTCCCATTGGTTTACTGCGATCCCCATTGGTTTGCGTGTTAAAATTGTCTACGTGCGAGCACGGACGCCATATACAGTGCTCTTTGTCTGCGATTCCCAAATGATTGAAACTTTCACTCGAAGATTAAGCGAAGATTAACAGACAGTGTTTCAGATTTTCTGTGATGTTTTAACAAATTTTTACTCACTAAAAGGCTAAGGTAAGAATTCTTGGTAGATTTTGTTTTAATTCGGCATAAAAGTCATATCGACTGCTTTAATACTCGAGGACTAGCTGTTTCTATACTGGCTTGCGGGATAGTTGAATCCCCTGCTATGCACCCCTCGGCGCGCCGCCCACCCAGGCGCGCCTCGGGGTGATAGCAGGGGATTCAACTATCCCTTGAGCGTATAGAAACAGCTAGTCCTCTCGTAGCAGTCGGTATAACTATATTATTCGCTCGAGGGAAGGATACAATTGTGCTAAGTCCGAATCTAAAATATAGTTATAGTGATCGACTGCTACGAGAGGACTAGCTGTTTTTATTATACGCTCAAGAGATAGACCTAGACCTAGACCTAGTCTAGTTGTCAGTTGAATCCCCTGCCATCACCCCGAGGCGCGCCTGTGCGGGCGGCGCGCCGAGGGGTGAGGGATTCAACTTTCTCGCAATCCAGTATGGCAGTATAGAAACAGCCAGTGCGCGAGTATTAAAGCAGTCGCTATGACTTTTCACCGACCGTACGAATTATCACAATAATCTACCAAGAATTCTTACCTTAATTAGCCTTTTATTGAGTAAAGATTGGTTAAAACATCACAGAAAATCTGAGACACTGTCGAGTCTGTTAATCTTTGCTAGCAAAATGACGTGACTGAAATTTTCAAGCAATTAAAAAACCTAAAATGTAGCGACTATGAAATTATCGCACAAAAAAAATTAATGTAAGGTGTCCGTGCTCAGCAAGACTGAACTAATTTCCCGGTAACTGGAATTTTGCCGGGATTTTTTAACTATTTTTTTTAACTATTACATGGCTTTGGCATTTTTCGTTTATTTTCGGGAATAGTTAAAACAACGACTGCAATTTCGACCAATCAGATGGCTGGATTTCTTAAGTGAGGTATATAATCTATTTTATATCCTGCATCAAAAATTAATTGGTTTTCGATTGGTCAAGAGCTCTTCACGTGACCAGAAATATTTGAACTATTTTTAGAAAGTACTATTTGGAAGTACTATTTGGGAGTTGAAAATTCAGCGAGCCTACATGATTTCAAATGCCTCCAGTCGGCAACTCCCGCGGTGTCACGGCGCTCACGCCATTTAATTTACGCAATTTACACTACTGCAATAATTCCCTGTATAGCGCCAGCTTTCGGTCTTGAATTTGTGAAGTTTTGTTGTTGTTATGATCGTCTGCAAAGATGGCGGCCTCCACGAACCGGAGATTTGACAATGTCAAAGAAGAAGATCTGAATGATTTTATCTATTCTATGGACAGCGACAACACAAAGAAACAAATTAAGTATGGAATGTCAGTATTTAGCGAATTTTGCAAGGAGGTGGAGGCGAGTTTCGAGGATATTGATGATGAAGGGCTTGACCTACTTCTGTCACAGTTCTACGCCGGTGCAAGGAACAAAAAAGGGGAACTCTATAGCAAAAGTCCATGCAAGCAATACGATTTGCACTACAGCGTCATTTCTTGAACACTACAGGAGTAGACATTGTAAAGGGTAAGCAATTTACTCGTTCGAATCGGACTTTTAAGGCTGTTCTCGTGAAATTGAAGACTAGTGGGAAGGCAAATGTGAAGCATCATCCCTCCATCAGTGACGATGATATGGCACGTATCCAAGCAAGTCTGAATTTAGACACAGCTGAAGGTCTACAGAAGAAGATCTATCTTGACATAATGATTTACTTTGCAAACCGCGGAATGGAAAATGTGCGTGACATGAAACCGAATGATTTTGTTCTTCATTTGGAAGGTAACAAGGAATACTACACCCTTAGGGATATGCACACTAAAAATCATCAAGATGATGAGGACCAAAGTCAGGGAGTACAAATGCATGCAATCCCAGGAAACCCCAGGTGCCCTGTCATGAACATGAAGAAGTATTTGTCTAAACTTAATCCTCAGTGTGAGTGGATGTGGCAGAGGCCAAAGCAGAGAGTCGGTGAGGAAGATGAGGTGTGGTATGTGAATTCCCCTGTTGGGAAGTGGACCCTTGCTCAAATGACCAAGAACATTTGTGAAGCCGCTGGTTGCACAAAGCACTACACCAACCACTCCTTGCGTGCAACAAGCATTACTTTGCTTGATCATGCAGGGCATGCATCGAGGGATATCATGTCCGTTTCAGGCCACCGTTCCGAAACATCAATCAAAAACTATGTTCGTACTAGTGAGCAAAAGAAGCGTGAAATGTCTGAAACTCTCTCTAGAATTCATCCAGATCAACCATCAACATCAACATCAACAGCAACAGCAACAGCGTCAACTTCACATAATCTACATGTAAAAGGTCTAGATGAGATAGAAAACATTGACAATGGCGATAATCCAGACATCTTTGACTTTACAGATAGTCAGCTTCAACGCGTTATGGAAGCCCTTCCCTTGCAAGAAATCCCACCAGCACAACAATTTCAACAACCACAGCAACAGCAAGACAGGATGTTTGGAACTATGAACATTGACATGAACCAGCAAAATCTTCATCCACAACAGTTCCATTTTAATAGCTGTGTGGTGAATTTTACAACAAGTAGACCAAAGGAAACATTGAAGGATGTAAATATGTTTGAAACATTGTTCGTTAAACGTTTGAGACACTGTAAAATATGTTAATCGTTGACGTTAGAACTTGTTCGAGTTAGACTTAGAGTAAGATGATTTGGAATTTTGGATTCATTGGAAAACCAGTTGGAGACCCCAAGCAGGAGCAAATATAAAGGTGACTTATTTTGCTTGATTATCTATTTTTGATTATCTATTTTTGATTATCAATTTTTGATGTAGGATATAAAACAAATATACCCTGCCTCCTTTTCGAGGTACTGGTTAAAACTATTGGCCTCGGTGACTCCAATAGTACTATTTGCTTCGGGGCTACGCCCCTCAGCAAATAGTACTATTGGAGTCACCTCTTGCCAATAGTTTTAACCAGAACCTCTCAAGACAGTGTATATTTGTATATTAGTTGAGGTACTATTTACGGCTTGGGAAAATAGTGCGTTTATTTTTTTATCATGTGACACGCTTTTAACCAATAACTGAACAAGAATATATGAATGACGTATATAAGACAAGATAATTGGTATTCTGAAAATTGTTGTATAGTATTAATGACTGCTTTGAGAGAAATAGTTGTTTTTATACGCTCAAGGGAACGTTACAATTTTGCTATTGCCCGAGGCGTGCCGAGGGCAATAGCCCAATTGTAACCTTCCCGAGAGCGTATAAAACAACTATTTCTCGAATATTAAAGCAGTCATTAATACTTTTATATGCCGAAAAATAGTCAACTTACCAATCAACTGGTAGAACAGGAAGAGCAGAAATACATAGAATCTAGTTAGTGTTAGATCTAATATTAATAATAGGCCTAGTCTATATTCAAATCTGTTGTTGAATGGCACTGGAAAACCCATCCACTCAAGTTTTCACCCTATCAGAGACTACCCAACGTGACGAGGGGCAAATAAGCTACAAGCTTAATTACGTCTCTACATCCAAGTAAAGTAGTCTAGACTACGTCTACCGCGGTGCGGTAATGTTTAATACTCACTCAGTACAATGTCAATGACAGTAGATCTCTAGACCCCTCTAGAGGCTCTAGTAGTAGTACACAACAATTAATGTGTGGGACTCCACTGACTGGATTTGACTATTATTAGACCTTACATTGGTGTGCTTGCTGTCAGCAGAATTAATCAAGTCTTGCATTTGATCATCATTAAGAAGTTGAAATCTTGGGAGAGTTTCTTCAGCCATTTTTGCCTTGTTTGGAATTCAGTACGATCGAGATTGCCGTACGGTCGTCTGCGCTACGATGTATTAAAATTGATAAATTAAGCTAGCGACCGATTATTCGCACACTTATGGTGTCCGCGCTCGCTCAAACCAGTTTTTAACACGTAAACCAATGGGTATTTCAGCAAGACTGAACCAATTTCCCGGTAATTGGAATTTTGCCGGGATTTTTTAACTATTTTTTTTAACTATTACATGGCTTTGGCATTTTTCGGGAATAGTTAAAACAACGACTGCAATTTCGACCAATCAGATGGCTGGATTTCTTAAGTGAGGTATATAATATCTATTATCTTATCTTATCTTGCATGGTATTTACAACAATATTTACAACACGTAGCGGGTTGTTGTATCTTTCGTGGTGATAAAATGGAGGCAATCTTCCTTGCCTATAAAGAACTAACTTTGTGCCAGAGTTAGAAGAAGATTGTGTGTTGACCGGGGACATCAAAGATGAGAACTTTTAAAGAAATTACATGCTAGGATATGACAATTTAAATGCTCTCTTCTCTGTGATGTTTCTTAACCACTGAGTGAAAGCGTGACCTGTCTTCATGATCCACATGCAACAGCGCATATGATGACGCGCGTGATAAGCGCTCAATTATTAAACTAATTACGCCCAAGATTATATGCGCTGGGTGCATCTTCAGTCATGGCATAAAGTATTCCTATTGGTTGACCTACTTATCATGCTTATATAAAACAGATCTTGATTGGTGGGGTCCATAAAAATGGGCTAGTCAAAGATAAGATAGAGGCGGTCCTTCAAGAGATAACACAGGGATAAAATGATTTTCAGAATACCAACTTACAACAATATTAGCGCTGTGTTATCTCTGGAAGATATTATAGTATTAATGACTGCTTTGAGAGAAATAGTTGTTTTTATTCGCTCGAGGGAAGGATACAATTGTGCTATTGCCCGAGGCATGTCGAGGGCAATAGCCCAATTGTAACTTCCCGAGAGCGTATAAAAACAACTATTTCTCGAATATTAAAGCAGTCATTAATACTTTATATGCCGAAAAAAGAGTCAAATTACCAATCAACTGGTAGAACAGGACTGGTTTGTGAGTCACAACTCCCTTTCCTTCCTGTTTAAGCATTGCTGAAAAACACTTAAAAACTCTCGTCGAGTTGGAAAAATCTTCATGCTTGATGATATCTACCTTGTTACAATTGAGGAAATGACGCTAAAGTCCGAATCTAAAATATAGTTATAGTGATCGACTGCTACGAGAGGACTAGCTGTTTTTATTATACGCTCAAGAGATAGACCTAGACCTAGACCTAGTCTAGTTGTCAGTTGAATCCCCTGCCATCACCCCGAGGCGCGCCTGTGCGGGCGGTGCGCCGAGGGGTGAGGGGATTCAACTTTCTCGCAATCCAGTATGGCAGTATAGAAACAGCCAGTGCGCGAGTATTAAAGCAGTCGCTATGACTTTTCACCGACCGTACGAATTATCACAATAATCTACCAAGAATTCTTACCTTAATTAGCCTTTTATTGAGTAAAGATTGGTTAAAACATCACAGAAAATGTGAGACACTGTCGAGTCTGTTAATCTTTGCTAGCAAAATGACGTGACTGAAATTTTCAAGCAATTAAAAACCTAAAATGTAGCGACTATGAAATTATCGCACAAAAAAATTAATGTAAGGTGTCCGTGCTCAGCAAGACTGAACTAATTTCCCGGTAACTGGAATTTTGCCGGGATTTTTTAACTATTTTTTTTAACTATTACATGGCTTTAGCATTTTTCGTTTATTTTCGGGAATAGTTAAAACAACGACTGCAATTTCGACCAATCAGATGGCTGGATTTCTTAAGTGAGGTATATAAAACAAATTATATACCTCACTTTAGAAATCTAGCCATCTGATTGGTCGAAATGGAGTCCTGATTTCAAGCCATGCCCAACTCACAGGGCATAGCAATAGCCCACAGGGCCTAGTTAAAAGTTTCTACCCTGAGTCCTCATTATCCTGCGATTCCCATTGGTTGACTGCGATCCCTATTGGTTTGCGTGTTAAAATTGTCTACGTGCGAGCACGGACGCCATACAATGCTCTTTGTCTGCGATTCCCAAATGATTGAAACTTTCACTCGAAGATTAAGCGAAGATTAACAGACAGTGTTTCAGATTTTCTGTGATGTTTTAACAAATTTTTACTCACTAAAACGCTAAGGTAAGAATTCTTGGTAGATTTTTGTTTTAATTCGGCATATAAAAGTCATATCGACTGCTTTAATACTCGAGGACTAGCTGTTTCTATACTGGCTCGCGGGATAGTTGAATCCCCTGCTATCACCCCTCGCCGCGCCGCCCACCCAGGCGCGCCTCGGGGTGATAGCAGGGGATTCAACTATCCCTTGAGCGTATAGAAACAGCTAGTCCTCTCGTAGCAGTCGATATAACTATAAGATAACACAAAAGATACAACAATGTTCAGAATACCGCCCCAGCTGGCTACTTATCTTGACTCAAGAAATGGTTTTCTGTTGTAACTTGGAAAGTAATGGTAATTCTTGATATTTAGAATTCGATTTGATATCAAGAACTCATTGCTTGATATCAAGAAATAGGAATTAATGTTAAAACGGCTTGCCCTAAATACGCAGCAATACGCAAGCCAAATACGCAAATGATGGGTCTTTACATACAGGTTACACAGTATTTACAGATTCATAATGTTTGAATCTTTGGGTAGGGGAATTCAGGTTGAGGCAAGAGAGTGCTGATATTATACCGGTGCAGTCATACTTGAGAATTTGACATTGAGGCTCTAACCCTACTTCATTTAACCATTCATTGAAATGAAGGGAGTAAGGTAGAATTTTGTTAAATAAAAAAAAAAATCACCCATGTTGGTATATCTCACTTAATTGTATTAATGCAGTACGGTCCACAAACAAACAAAATCATACAATTAAAATTGCAGCTTTGAAGGAGTAAGAGCTGATGCGGGGTCCAGAGCTCTGAAGTTCTTAAACACTCTCTGGTGCAATTTGAGCAATATCTTGATGCATTTTCAAACAAATTGTCTGATTATGAAGAAAAAATGAACTCTTGTATACAATTTTCTAAGCCAACAAGTCAATCGAGGGGAAAACAAGAAACGATCAAATTATTCTCATGTTTTGAAGTTCTCTTTATGGTAATGAAAACTTTATTTTTAAATTTCCTAAGCACACTTTTTCCTTGATTAAATATTCAAAATTGTATCACATAGGCCTAATTGGTACAAAAATATAGAATTTCATAGTTCATTTTAAAAATGATGTTCATATCTTTTTGCTATCTACATGTAGATGTATATACATGAATTTATGTACCATTGATAAATTATATGAAATAGTACCACTGCAAAGGAATTGATCATCTCAAATTAATAAATGTATACAAGAATTCTACAAATCTTGAAATGGAATGCTCATTACTTTTTCTGAAAGACTTAGCTTATAAAATCAATATCACTCTATAAAACTCAACATATAAACGCGATCACATTAATAAACACAAGCATGTATATAAACATACGATGGAGAGTGACATAATAAAAAACAATAGTAAATGGGTTGACTTCAGAACTGTCAATGGAAAAAGTGTTAGGTTGATGATGTCTAACAAATGTCATTTGCTAAACTTTTTGCGAAATTTACTATGGAAAGAGCTTCCATGTACCCTGGGGATTGAATAATGTTCAGAGGTTTGTGATTAAATTTGTGTAATCTTCATTTATAAACTAATGTTAAATCACTCTCCTCAGTCTTACCACAAATCTGCTTAGTAACCTTGTAACCCATGAAAAGCAAACAAGTAAAAGGAATTCTTTGTACACTACGCTTCCTGTAAAAAGGGAAGAATCATACATACATTTAACAAGTAAATTATTCATACCCTTAGCAAGTTTGGTAATTTGTCAAGTATGTGAAAAGTCAATTTGTCCCGATTTATGTTATTTGAGAATGTGAAATAATAAAGATTACAACTAAAAGTATTCAACAAAGGCCCTAATTCAACCAGTCCACCTTTCAATCTTGAGTTACAAAAAAAAATTCAAATTTACAAGGGGTATGAATAATTTAACTGTTATCTGTATATTTCCCCATTTTTAACTCTAAAACCACACTAGATAATTATGGACATGTGAAGCATACAATGCTTATGTCATTAGATCACAAACAACCGCGCCATATGTAAACACGCCTGGGACTTCTCAAAGTCTGGACAAATCCGGACCACAGGGTTGTCAATCTGGACCCCGCATCTACAGCATCCAAATTACAACTTTGGGTGCATGACCAAGATCCTAAATAAAAATTTCCACTAATTAGTGAGACAGATAATCACTTCAGTATGTAGAGTCCGATCAGGTCCATACACTCGTACATTATAATTAGGGGATTTGGTGGAACAAACATTCCTTTTTCATGATTATCTTATGTTAGTATTACAATGTAAGTATTTAACGTTGATGTATTAATTATAGAATTTGTTTATCATCATGATTTATGTTGTAATTACATGTAGTTTGTAATTTTGAAATAGACCATGAAGAGAAAAAAAAAGACCATGAAACATGTAAGCGCATTGTTATACATTGGTATACATTGCTGTACATTGGTAGAATGAATAGAATCATAAGAAAAACACACAAAACACAAAAATATCTATTCAGCTATCAGATGACACAATGTTAAATCTGAGATGCATGGCCCTACGTGTTATCAGTGTCTGTGATATGGTGTAATATTGAAGTCCTAACAAAAATTGCGCTTCAAAATGATCATGAAGTGCCTCGAAAAAAGTATAAAAAAAATCTTTGAGAGACCGGTTTTACCATACTCATTTCCCCCTATAGACTGTAGTGTTATAAAAACAGTTAGGAATACGAAAAATGCAATTTCGATTTCCGATCATAAATATCTTGATAACCAGACAGGTGACAAATGACCTAAAGGTTTATAATATGATTGCAGCATGAGCTAAATCGGATTTTGTTTCAGAATCTGGGGCAATGTTACCGAGTCACTTTAATTGATCGGAGTACACAATGATGTCATAGTACACAATGACGGTAGCCTATAGACAATGGTATGAAAAGGACAGTTTAGATTCAATGCATAAATTACAAAATAAATATCATACAAAAATTTGAAGAAGGCAAAATTGTCAGGACATTACATTTCTGCTAAAGGTTTGCCCTGTAAGTGTATGTACAGATCTACAGTTTGTCTCACTTGCCACACCACCAACTACTCAAGAAGCCACTTTTCATTAACTTATACATGTATGATGGGAAATGGAACCAGCTGGCATCCAGTGAACGATGAATGCTGCCTCTCCTATGATCATACGGAATATTGCTTGCTAGGTATGGCTCAATACATATTTTTTGGATATAGTCCTATTTTCTTTAGCAGGTGATAATATTTGAGCATGGGTCATAATTCTGTATGAGTATCAACATTTCTCCTTCTCCTTTTCAGTCTTGAGTCAGCATATAAAAACTTCAAGCCTGCCAGCATCAAGTGTGCTTGGATTAAACACTGCCTCACCAACGATTATACGGAATGTTGTTTGTGGTGTAAGCCTCAATACATATCTTTTGCTCTAAATTAAATAGTTCTATGTTTTTGAACAATTTAATAATATTTTAGTAGTGATCATAGTTGTCATAAATAATAACATTTCTCCTTCTCCTCTTCCCTCTTGGGTCCAGGATAAACTTTAAACCTTCTGGCATCCAGAGTACTGGGTATGCACCATGCATCTTCTGTCATCATCCTTCATATTGCTCGTTACTTAAAGGTACTATGTCCCATTTGCAGGCCCAAAAATGAAAAAGGTTAAATTCCAACGGCATTTGAACGACAATACTAATTTAGAACTCAAAACGAAAGGGCTTGAAAATGGCTTTTAGTGGGAAAATAACGACCATTAGTTGTCGAATCGACTTAAGTGATTGCAATCACCTAAGTAAACGTCTGATTTTCAGACCCTTATACCGAATGGCCGTAAGTTTTGTGCTGCACAAAGATTCAATCAATTTAATTTTGGCCATGACAAGTAGTGGTATATTGATGTAAACAAATCCTCAGGAACCTGTTACAGCTCATTTTATGTATGTTATTACCAAAGAAAAAAATGACGTCAGTCAGTCACTCAATAGTGTCTTACAGTGAAGTCTAGCAAGTAAACGACGGGTTTCCTTGCATAATTTGCATACTAGGACACTGCTAATGTTTAAATTTCACAGATAGGACATACACGACATATTCATAATTCATGCATAGTTCTACAGAGTTTGATGTTGGCTGCAAAAGGGACATAGTATCTTTAAGCTGTGTTTGTTTACACTTGAGTTTTGATCATAATTCTGTATGCGTATCAACGCTTCTCCGTCTCCTTCTCCGCCTTGAATCGGGATACGTGACTTCAAACCTGCCAGCGTCCAGAGTACTTGGGACAAACGCTGCCTCTCCCACGATCATACCATGGTTATCATAGAGGGAATCGTCAACGAGCATGGTAGAACCTATGAAAAAAGAAAAGGTCAAAGGTAAAAAAAATCAAAGCTGAAGACTTTCATTGAAATATTACAGTATTCAAAAGGATGAAGATCAGAAGGCTTATATTTGTTGAAATAGATCAGTATTCTCCTCAAAGAAATAAAACGAAACACAAAGAGTAGTTATATTTAATAGGGTTTTTCATTTCTGTCTCGAAAAAAACAACCCCTTGATATCTAACTTATTAACCATGAATGTATTTCAATTTGATTTGATTTTCTTTTCTTTTCTTCTGCATTCATGTAAGTACAAAGTTTTTTGATAAGAGTATATTTCTGACAATGAATCATAAATTAGCAAATATATATATAACAATTGTTTTTTTCAAAAACGAAATGACAAACTGTCATAAATACTAAATTTCCTCAAACAATAGAAATTCTTTGCGTAAGAAGGACTGTCATTGTAAGCAGATTGCTTGATAATACAAAAATATCCATATTTGGTTGGGTCAGGCTGGGTCAGGCTGCCTATGGCACTAAACGGTTGATGATCTCTACTTTGTGTGAAATTTTCAATATTCTTTGGCAATTTGTGTTACTTCTTTCACATGAAATGACATCATTTGCTAAGGATATAGCAGAGCAGCTCAAGAGTATGTGCAGAAGAATTTAGCAAACACATCACAGGGTTCCAAGATATCTTAGCAGTATTGAGATTCAAGACTAATTCATGGAGAGAAGTACTGAGCACGTCCTGGGTTCAAGCCTCATGCTACTCACCATCAATCTCGCTATCCATGGTATAATGCCCATCAAGCAGTTTCTTGTGTTTCTGCCAGTCCAGACCAGCAAGCTGCATGTGTTCCTCGATCTCGGAGTCCAGTAGAGCTAGACCCCAGACTCGAACCTTATGCAGAAATGATCAAAGACACATAGAAGTGGCTCTCATTAGGAATTCTACACCATTCGGCTGTTAACCTAATAACGGGTGTTGTCAATCACCATGCAGGATTAGCCTCGAGTTTCATGACTAACAAGGCAATGTAATGCTATTTAATTCTCTACCCATTCCCCCATATGGTAAAGTCATGTAACCAAATGTAATGCATACATCTTTGGGGAGTGCCTCGATTTTTTAAAAATTTCATTCACCTTTTAACGATGATTGTATTTCAATAGCCAAATTACAAACTCCTATTTTGTCCTACCTAGCAACAATTACTGTATGCAATTCGCATTCTGACTATTGAGATACCACTATTCATATTTCATAACAGGTGAACGAAATAAATGGTATTGAGGCACTTCACAAAGACGTATGTATTAAATCTTGTTACATTACAAAAAAATGCCTATGTTTTTACGGGAAAACATTATTTTTCAAATAAATACATACTTGCCAACCTTTCACAGCAAAAATTTGGAATCTCTCAAGGCAAAATTAGGAATACAGTCTATTTTGTATACTTTTCACACAGAATATTCCAGAAAAAGAGAGGTTGAAAACAATAGCTTGAAGGCCCCAAAATATGAATCATTCCCCCCAAATAGGAATGGTTGGCAGCTATGTAAAAATAATAGTCTTACGTACCTCATCCATTGTTCCTTCAAAAAGGTTACTGCTGTTATCAGCTCCAAGATAGAAATGAACATCAGAGTCCTGTAAGACAAGATACGTAACAATCACTTAGAATCAAAGCTACATGTATCGATCAGGCTAGTTTATGATACAAAGTAGTGAGAATAAGAAAACTAGGAACACTAGGGGGAGATAAAAGTCAGATAACTGAAGGACAGAGAGAATGAAGGAGAAAAAGAGGGAGAGATACAATGAAATGGAGACAGAAAGAAAGGAAGGGAGAGAGAGAGAGAGAGAAGGGTGAAAGGAGAGAAATAAATTAGAAGTAGAAATGGCAAAAAGGCAAGAGATAAAACAAAATGTATACAAAGATATAAATTGAAAAGTGATACATAAGGAAAGAGAAAGGTAGACTTTATGAGAAACAAACAAAGAATTAGATTTACATACCCATGTAAGAGCTGGTACATTGGTGCTTTCACCTTCTAAGGTTCCATTCACAAACACAGATAAGATACAGTCTGAAGATTACAAAATGAACAAATAAAATAGCATCACTACTCCAAAACATAAATTCATCTTTGACTTCTAAATCCTAAAGTAGGCTTACTCTTCACTTTATTTACACCAATCTTGATGTAATAAACCATCATCATCACCATTTATTGAAGTCAGCATTTTTTCTCTTACAAGAGGTTACTGACTCTCGCGCCATGATGACACTCCCTCCCTTCACTTTTTCTTGTCTCGAGCATCCTCTTCATTTAGACCAACCTCAATGCTTTCTTTCTTCACCATATCTTTCCATGACATTTTCGTTCTATCTTTCCCTCTTATATGCCATCCACTTTCAGGTAATTGTGAATGCAGCATCTAATAATCTGTTTACAATCCTACATGTAAATGTTAATCACATATTTATACAATAATATCAAGCAAATCCAAAAATAAGTGGAAAATGTGTTTGAACGGCTCCTTCGACAAGATAATCTGGCAAACCCAAAAAGTTAAGGTCAGGTGAAATTTTAGAAGAATAATTTCAGAGGGCTTTGGAGGGAGTTTGGGGAGGGGGGTGGGGGGCTTGTGGATTCTTCCTTTCTTTAAAAAAAAATAAAAGTGCCTCACATAAATTATTTAATAATCACGAAATAATATTTTTGAGAGGGGGGGGGGGGCTTAGGGGGCTCTTGCATTGATGTGCCTTGCTTACATTAATTCATAATTAAGAAAAAATTGAGGGAAAAGGGGCTTATGAGCCTTGCCCCCCCTCTAGAACAGCTACTGGTTAAGATCAACATACCCTGTGCGTCTAGTCTGAGGGCCACATGGTTCCAGGCATCTTCTACCAGCGGACTGCTTGTAGCATTCACAAAGAAGCTGCCATACTTCCCATTGACATAGCTGAAATGATATCAAACAATCAAAGAAAAAGATGATTTATCGAGCTAAGAGCAATATCATATCAAGTTTCTTTGATCACTGCTTGTGGTATTTACATAAAACCTTCCCACAGACAAAGCTGAAATAAAACGAAATAAATATTCAAACAATCACACGTATTTTTCAAAATCAAATAGATGTCTAGTCCATGGGTAAATGGTTGTAAAACTTACACCAAAAAAAAAGAAGAAAATCTATATTAGTAAACTACATAAATAGACTCAGGAAGGTGAAGTAAACTTATATATATTTGTAAATAATAATTAAATATAGTGAAGAAGTAAACTCTCAAGTATTTATTTCAATTGATTTTAATTATTTGTATATTGCTGTGATGGAGGATTTTCCAAATTATACATATGTAAACATATTTACCTTACGGCGTCATTAGATGGACAAATTTAGTTTAAAAATTAGTCATTAAGTAGACATGGTCATTAGCAGGACATTTTCGTGTCCTGTTAATGATTGAAGAAAATAAGTAATGCCCTCTACGATTACGTACGTTCACAGGCAGAGGAAACTCAAAGACCTCCCAAGAAACAAAAGGTTTAATCAATAGTCATTATTTTAATTTGTTGTGTTGTTTTGAATTAAATGTTAGGGTTTGGTTTAGGGTTAATATACCAGGTTTTTATGATGTCCGGTTAATGTACCATGTAGGGTTATATATAGATGCCCTGTTAATACAACGAGTATGTATATATATATATATATATATATATATATATATATTTACATATTTTACTAAAGGCGTCATTGGAGGGACATTGGGAGTGAAAAAATGAGTCATTAAGTAGACATTGTCATTAGGAGGACAATTTGGTGTCCTCTTAACGTTTTTTACGTTTATTTCTCATAGAAGGCATATTTTTTTTATATATCTCTCTCTATATTTGTAATGTTACTAAAGGCGTCATTGGAGGGACATTGGAGTGAAAAAAATGAGTCATTAAATAGACATTATCATTAGGTTTAGGGTTAGGTTTAGGGTTAGGTTTAGGGTTAGGTTTAGGGTTAGGGTTAGGGTTAGGGTTAGGGTTAGGGTTAGGGTTAGGTTTTTTTATGATGTCCACTTAATGTACCATGTAGGGTCATATATATATATATATATATATATGTATATAGATACTTCTTTGATAGCAACATGCGGTTCCTTTCCAATACTAGAAATACAAGGATTTGTCACAATTTCAATATAGGTAACCACTCATAGATGTTTTTGAAAGACTAAAACCGTGTGTCCTTTTATCACCTACCCATTTTATGTTGGAACTTGGAACTACCATGAGTTTATTTCACCTGGTAGTTCCATAAGTTATCTGTAGTAATGCTTTCAAGTGATCAACCATAACCTCAGGAACACAATTAAGACATGTCAATAACGACAATACCACAACTACTTAAACTAACACCAAATACTAAATCATTGCACCATGATATAGGTGTAGCACCTTACCCATCTTCTATGATAAGATACATGCTGTTATCTGCTACACCAAACACCGGTAGCTTCGTGCTAGTGTCGGCCTCCAGGTAGCACCAGGCTTCCAAGGTAAAACTCTCATCGATGTCTAGGGTTTGTATATCAGGCAGTATTACGTAATCATCAGAGCCATCAAACTTAAGAGCTTGATTTAACCTGATAAATAAAAACATAAGATTTGTAGTACATTATATTTGATGCAGAAAAAAGGCAATCAAATCTAATAACCACATAGATATGCAAAGTATCTAAAAACTATATTATCAAGTCCTATAGAAATGTAAATAATTATTATCATTATGATATGTAATACACATTCAACTTAATGCTCTGTATATGTCTTTCTCATGTGCAAACACCCGTAGAAACGGAAGTCAGTAAATACATCTATGTAATTGAGCTGCAAATATCAGATTTAATTCTTTGTTCGCTTTATTCGCCTTTCTGCATGGTCACTCGTTTGCCACAAGTGCAATTTAGTACAAAACAACGGAGAACTTAGAGTAGTAATATCTACCTATCTGCACAATCATACTTCATATGAGAGAAGATGACATCGGGCTGATCGTACACAAAGACTCCAAGACGACCTCCTAGGAAGGTCGTGTCATAGAGGTCACCAGTATCTGTCAAGGTCACATCGCCAGACTTGATGGTAACCCTTAAACATAAACAGGAAAAGAAAACATGATGATGCCTGTAACCAGATTTCAAAGCATTTGGGGTCCTCTCTTGGCTTTAAGATTTTGGATTTGAAATCATGCGTGTTATTTTTTTTTACTCATCGCCCTTTTTTTCCAACTATTGCCCTTTTCTATTTATGGATCATAATCAATTAACATACTTTTGACAACAAAATAATATATATTGCTATAATAAATGAATAAGTTTCAAGAGATCTCCTCATAAAAATCACAGGATCGTGTCATACAAACTCATCCGCAAACTCACTATCATATCCATTGTAAACATTCTTACGATCATCATCATCATCATCATCTACATCATAATCATCAACATTATCATCATCAATATCATCATCACAATCATTATCATCATCATCCTAATCAATCATCATCATCATCACCACTGTCGTCATCATCATCATCTACATCATCATCTTCTTTATCATCAAGATCATCATCATCATCTTCATCACCACCATCATCATCATCATCATCATTCTTGTCATCTTACCTTATAATGCCAATAGATGGTCTATATGTAAGTCTCCACAGGTACGGTGTCCTATGTTGCCATACCTGCATTAATGGATCGTGCCACATTAACTCTACTTCATTGCTTGTTGTATAGGAATGCCACAGGGCATTGGCAAGAGTCATACCAGGTCCAGTTGTTGAATGTACCTTCTGTTTTTCCAAAAAAATAATGCAAAATTTAATCTACTGAAATTCATTATTAACTCCATCAATACAATAAATTGAAGTAATAATAATAATAATATTCGGTTCTTGTATAGCGCATATCACATTAAAACGTCTCTATGCGCTTCCAAATTTAAAAATTATAACATCGGCTTTAGCTTTGCTGCCATAACGGCGCTCTAGCTTTACAATGATTTAATTCCTACCTGGTACTCATTCACCGTACCTGGGTTGAGTGTGGCAAATATAGATTAATGTCTTGCCAAAGGACATTAGTGCCCGGCGGGAATAATGTATTTCACAATCACTATTATCATTATTATTAGTAGTAGTTTTTGGCGTCACCTGTGCCTGAGAGGCAAAGCGAACTAAATCACTTTTACCCTTTGGTCTCTCCTCCAGGTATAACTGATTGAGGGTGCAGGTGGACCACTACACCGGGTTTCCTCCAACACATTATGAATAGTGCAGAGGGTTCTTAACGTGCAAAGGTGATGAATCGCGGGGCCTCCATTTAACATCCTATCCGAGGGACAGAGTGTTTGCCACTTAACGAAGCCTGTGTCTATAAAACAGGTACGGGGCATGTTAACACACAACGCAGGCTTCATATTTAAAATAATAAAGTATAAAGAGCAAATGTACCATCTTTGCTTGTCTTACACAATACTAAGAATGATGACAAGTTGTACTGTAATTGCTTTATCAGAAATAACCTAATATCAACATTGATCATCTTGATTATGAGTTAAAAATCTCGCAAACCCCTTTTAATAAGAGAAAGTGTGAACTGGGGGTGTTTCACAAAGACTAAGATCGACTTTAAGTTGGACTTAAGTATAACAGGCCGTTCGTGGCATTGTTTGGTCTCACCATTATGATCTTTAGATAATATTTTTCCTTCAATAATGAATTATCAAAAAATGTAAGTTTTGTAGATTTTTTACCATGATTTGTACGTCCCTTGAGAGACCAATGCCAGTGAATAATGATAGCAAACAATGGCATGAACGGCCTGCTATACTTAAGTCCAACTTAAAGTCGATCTTAGTCTTTGTGAAACACCCCCAAGAACTTGACTTGATCTTCAATCCTCTCATACTAAGATATTGATTATCCTTGTTAAAGTTGTTGTGTTTCCACGTTACAACATCACATTTTACTTTAAATTGCTCTGATCTCATCTTCATAAATATATACTAGGCCCACTGATGTCAACTACATATATATAATAATAATAATAATATAATAATAAAACGGTGCTTATAAAGCGCTTTCCACCGAAGTCTCTAAGCACTTTTTCATTAAAAACTTCACAATTGATGCATATAACAACACAGAAATTTTCCAGTAGGTTCCTGGTATAAACTTTTTCCACTGGTGTAAATATAAAATCACGAAGATCACAAAAAGACACTTAAATTAACAAAAAACGAGAAAGCACATAAGAGTGCATGTCGCTTGTAAGGTGCACCTCCTCATTTAAGATATGTCTTTGTAATTATCATACAGGCTCCGTTGCCAACTTTATGTTTACGTTAACTTCATGGCATAAGTAATTAATTATCAGATTAAATGAAAGTGTGAACATGACTTTCCTTGATCTGCAATCCCCTGATACCAGCAGACTGCGTATTCCTATTGAGGGTTGTGTGTTTCCACATCGCTACGTAGAACTTCCTATTGCTCTGGTAGCCAAAGACAAAGCCCATGTAGTTCCCGCCATCATCTCCGTTCACATACATGGTGACACGGAAGTCGACAGGTCCGAGGGTATCAGAGCCAATCAACATCACGGGGGAGGAGATGGAGGAAGAGTTGGAGAGATGTATCTCCTTGCCCTGTGTGAGAGAGAGAACAGAGAATTTGAAAGTTTATATGTATCATCAGAATGAGAGAGACAGAGAGAGATAAAGAGGGAGAAAAAGAGAGGGGGAGAGTCAACTGGTTGTAGGGTATTATAGCTGATCAACATCACGGGAGAGAAAATGGATGATGAATTGAAGAGATTCAACATCCTCATCCTTGGGTAGGAAGAAAGAAGTAACTGAGAGACATGGATTCATATTTAATAAGAGACATGACGAGGGAGAAGGATAGTCGACTGGTCAATGGGTATCAAGGCCAATCAACATCTCAGGGGAGAAATTAATGAGGGAGAAGAGAAGACAATCTAGAGAATGAAGCATGGATATGAATAAAAAGATAGAGAGAGAGACAGAGAGACAGAGAGAGAGAAGGTGTGTGAGAGAGAGAGAGAGATAGAGAGAGAAAAAGAGAGTTACGGCAAGTGTATAGAAAGAAGGTTGAGTGATGATATAGAGAAAGAACTGTTTAATTCAATTCAATTCAATTCAATTTCGGTTTTATTGTTTAAAATAAAGAACTTGGCTAAAGTCCGGAGACTAATATTGTCATATTTACAGTCAAACACAAGAAAATATGAAATAAGGCTATAAATTGTAAATTTACATAGAGCAAATATAAGAGAGGTGGACATGTAAAGAAGTAGAGAAAGTAAGAGATAGAGATAAATAAACTCCATAAAGAAGTAACTTATGATTACAAAGTGGTAGAGTTTTTTTTCATGAAAATGTTAAGTTTTACATGCCAGATGTTCACACACACATCGCCCCTATATTATTTCCTCAAAAACTAAATTATAATGAACTTACCGAATCTGTCAAATACCAAGACGGCGGATCATCAACTGTCTCTAGGTTGACCGAGATGTAGGAGTCAAAGTTCGTTGTGTGGTAGCGATTACTTTTGGGACAGTTGTCATTGTCATCTGTTACTCCATCACCATCATAGTCTGTCTCACATACATCTCCTATGAGGTTACCTAAAACATGACATAGAAACAAATACATGGGACTAAGATTTAGGGGTCAAAGGTTACCCAGAAGAAGTCACAAAATAATATGGATGACACTGATTGGTGGGGGTCAAAGTTCATTGTGTGGTAGCAATTGCTCTTGGGGACAGTTGTCATTGTCATCTATTACACCGTCACCATCATAGTCTGTCTCACATACATCTCCTATAACGTTACCTAAAACATGACATAGAAACAAATACATGGGACTGATATGTAGGGTTTAAAGGTTACCTAGAACAGGGAGGTGGGAGTTACCTCCCTGCCTAGAAGAAGTCGCAAAATAATATGGATGACACTGATTGGTGGGGGTCAAAGTTCATTGTGTGGTAGCAATTGCTCTTGGGGACAGTTGTCATTGTCATCTATTACACCGTCACTATCATAGTCTGTCTCACATACATCTCCTATAACGTTACCTAAAACATGACATAGAAACAAATACATGGGACTAAGATGTAGGGTTTAAAGGTTACCTAGAAGAAGTCACAAATATTATGGATGAGACTGATTGGTAGGGGTTAAAGTTCGTTGTGTGGTATCAATTACTCTTGGGACGGTTGTCATTGTCATCTATAACACCGTCACCATCATAGTCTGTCTCACATACATCTCCTATAACGTTACCTAAAACATGACATAGAAACAAATACATGGGACTGATATGTAGGGTTTAAAGGTTACCTAGAAGAAGTCACAAAATAATATGGATGACACTGATTGGTGGGGGTCAAAGTTCATTGTGTGGTAGCAATTGCTCTTGGGGACAATTATCATTGTCATCTATTACACCGTCACCATCATAGTCTGTCTCACATACATCTCCTATAACGTTACCTAAAACATGACATAGAAACAAATACATGGGACTAAGATGTAGGGTTTAAAGGTTACCTAGAAGAAGTCACAAATATTATGGATGAGACTGATTGGTAGGGGTTAAAGTTCGTTGTGTGGTATCAATTACTCTTGGGACGGTTGTCATTGTCATCTATAACACCATCTCCTTTATAATCTGTCTCGCTTCTTCTATGAAATTACTAAGAACATGACACAGAAACAAATGGATGGGACTATTAAATATATTCACTTCACCAAAATGATCTCCAGGCAGCAGACAGCTGAAACAATTTGGCTGTTTTGACAATATAAGCTGTCATAAATCGATAACTTAGTCGTAAGATGGAAAAAAATAAAGTGGAATACAAGAGTGAATGAAGGAGGTGGGGTGGAAGGGAGAGAGAATTAAGTGCAGGTACATGTAAGTGCACAAATATAGGCCTATAGACAGAAGGGAGAAGGGGGAGATCAATATGTACATACCATCATCATCAACCTGGCCAGCATTGGAATACAGAGGGCAGTTGTCAGAGCCATTTGGAACTCCGTCACCATCTTTATCACCATCACATTCATCACCTTCAATTCATCATAGAAATAAAAGATTAAGACAGATGATCATTTCATTATAGATAATCATTAACCTTTGCCACGAATGTATGATACAAACAGACATCATAAATGATAACTCTCTTTATCCCTACAACTCAGTCTCTCTCTCTCTCTCTCTCTCTCACTATTTCTCTCTCTATCTCTCACATACACATACCCACTCACTTGGCTCTCACTCATTAAAAACTCAAACACTCTATCTCACTCATCCACTCACTCGATCCTGCCCCTCCCACTCTCACTCAGTCTCTCTCCCACTCTCACATTCAACTCTCGTTCTATCTCTGTCTCTCACACACATACACATACCCACTCACTTGGCTCCCTCTCTCTCTCACTCACTTATCCACTCACTGACCGACTCCCGCTCCCTCTACCCTACCACTACCACTACCCCCTCCTCTCCCCCTCTACCTCTATCCCTCTATGTATCTTTCGTTATCTCTCTCTCTCTCTCTCTCGATCTCTATCCTCAACTCTATTTTCCTCTGCATTTCTCTCTCAGTATTTCTTTCATTCTTTCATTTCTCTTTTTATATCATGTTCAATTTGAAAAGGAATTCTTTGATGTGACCCATAAACATAAGTAGAATCAGAGAATGTTTTTATATTTTATCTTATGACTCATGTAATAATTAAAATTCATAAAAATACAAGGCAATGAGAGACAGGAAAAACACCAAAGATCATGATCAAGCAACAGCACCGTAGAGAAGTTTTATTCACATTGTCTTCAATAGTTCAGCTGTTTTCATATCTCATGAAGATAACATAAACTCTGGACAATTATGAAATTGGAGCTCCATTTACCACTGAATAGTCAGAACCAAAATGATATCATAGCCAGGGAAAGGAATTTCATGTACATATAGATACAGATATACTTGCATTGAGGGATTATAATCTATCATGAGGACATGTTTCATAAAACTTGTTATCAATAACAAATGCTAAATTTCTACGGCAAATTTGCTCTTAGCCAATCAAATGCCATGATTTCAGTAGCTTATATCAGTGATTGTAACTTATCATCGATCACACGTTTTATGAAACAGGGCCGGATCATTTGCTATCTGCCATAGATGTGAAACAACTTAGATATAAAAATCACACTTTTAGAGAGAATGTGACTTGTTAGGCACAAGACAGGCCTTAACTCACTCATGTACTTTACTCCTGCTCTTTATAGACAATGTCTCTTTTCTATTTTTAGGTCACATGAATCTCTTTGCAATTATCTCTTTATCAAGAACCATTCTCTCTCTCTCTCTCTCTCTACTTCTCTTTCTTTACTTCTCTCTCTCTCTCTCTATACTTCTCTCTCTCTCTCTACTTCTCTCTCTCCCTCTCTCTCTACTTCTCCCTCTTCTCCAGTACACAAACTCAATTTTTGTTTAAAAGTAATATGTACTCTAAACAACTCACCAATGTCATCGCTATCTGTATCTGTTTGGTCCGCATTCGGTATAAGCAAGCAGTTATCAGCAATATCAATAATACCATCGCCATCACTGAAACAAGCAGGATAAAGGGAGCAAATAAGGAATTTTTAGACAAGCACAATAAATGTTGCATGAAAGGGATTGGGTTTCTTTGTCTCAGTTTCTAAACAAAATCATGGATTTAGCTCATGCTGCAATCATAATTATAAACCTTTAGGTCAGTCAGGAATCCCATGACTTTTACAAGCCGATCGCCTGTCTGATTATCAATATATATATGATTGGAAATCAAAATTTCAAAACCCGTTGGGAAAACGGTTTTTATAACGGTACAGTCTATTGGGGGAAATGAGTATGGTAAAACCGGTCACTCAAAGATTTTTACTTTTTTTGAGGCACTTCATGATCATTTTTTGTAGGGCTACCATGTCACAGACACTGATAACACGTTGGGCCATGCATCTTAGATTTTACATTGATAAACGATGCCTTGAATGATAAAATTAGGGAACAACTGATCTGATCGATTCCTAAATTCTCCCAACTATATTCTAATAATTGAATTTAATTTTAGGTGAATGTAAACCATGAACATCTTTGTGGTTTGAGAATTTCGTCAGGATTTTTGGAATGTTAGAGGGTTAGTAGAGTAGAAGGAACATAACAAGTAGCTTTTCATTATAAAATTACACAGTTTTTTCATCAACCTTCAATAAAGTTACCGGTACACTTTAAACAGGGCAAATATGAATGAATTGTATGCGATCAGGGAAAATTCTGTTGATATGGCCAATAAATACAAAAAGACATAGATTTGAACTGAATTAAAATGGTTATAGTGTTCATTACCTTCCAAAGAAATAATCAAACAAACACTTTGAAAGGTTGAACAAGCTTATAAACTGTACCCTGGTTTCAAAATGATTATTAATTATGCAATATAAATGTACTAGGAAAGAATATCAATAATTTATCCTCATTATTATCATTATTCTTATTATTCATTTCAAATTTTATTTGTATAAAAAAAAAGGAAGAATCACCTTGTAACCAAGTGAGTCTAACATATGTAACGTTATGATTGTTTCTTTGTTATTTTGTCTTCATACAATAAAGTAGCCCATGGAGGGCTAAATATTATTATTTTTTAAACGTTCATATCATGCTGCAAGTAAACGTATGATAACAGATGCAATTATTTTTACCGATCTATATTGGTACCATAAAAATCATCACATGTATCTCCATAGCCATTTTGATCTGTGTCGGTCTGCACCGAATTTGAGTTATCTGGACAGTTGTCACAGACGTTCCCAACTCCATCACTATCGGAATCAGTCTGATCAGTGCTATTGTACAGAGGGCAGTTATCGGAGATGTCTGAAATTCCTACAAATAGATAAAACAAGGTTTGAAGGTCAAAGAAGGGTTTAAAACTGGGTCACTGGTTACAGGTCAGGTCAGGTCAGTTGTCAGGTCAGTTGTCAGTCATCCCCTACCCCATCATCATCATCATCAGTCTGGGCCCTGTTTCATAAAACTTATTATCAATTACAAATGCTAAAGTTCTATAACAAATTATCTCTCAGCCAATCAAATGCCACGGTTTCAGTAGCTTATAACATTTATAGATTACCGAAGCTGTAACGTCATAAAAATCAATTTTAAGATTTTCTCAATTTGAACTTCATTTTCCGAAAGAGCAGCATCCAAAAAAATGTCCAAATGTCGAAAACTAATTGAATATGTTAAGTATTGGCTGAGATATGACCATCTGAATAAATAGATTTCCTATAGAAGCTCAGTGTTATTTTGCTCTGCTTTGTAATGTAAATGTGCAATGAGATATAACCCCAGGCATGGAAAATAATCTATACAACTCTCACTTACAGGTTAATACAACTCTATAAAAAGGAGAGTCAGGATAAATAAAGATATCTTACCATCTCCATCGTCATCATCATCACACTCATCGCCCACTCCGTCACCATCGGTATCGACCTGGTCTGGGTCATAGTCCGAAGGGCAGACATCACAAGCTTCACCATAGCCGTCTCCATCTGTGTCAACTTGATTCTGATTGGATACATACTGACAGTTATCCTGTAATAGCAAATGAAAATAATAAGCAAATAATTACCGTTGGTGAAGGTGATCGGAGAAACTATCGAGGCGATCTGGATGTAGCTATCTTTCCTATTAAAGCGAAACTGAGGAAAGATAGCGTATACATTCAGATCGCCGAGGAAGTGATAGTTTGCCATCGCCAGAAACCAAAAGGTGATTATTTACTTTATATTCCACATCGGAAAATTTTCACTTCTTCCGTCATTTTAGAGCAACAGGTCATCAATTTACAGCTAGCAAACGGTGTACGATACGTACAGTGCATGCAGTACTTACGTACGTATACGCAACGTATACAATTAAAGTGCGTTGCACTTTGTAGATAGTACTACTATCTACACAGTGTAACGCATTTTCACTGAAGATAGTAGTACTATCTACACAATATAACGAACTTTTTTTCTCCCATCAATGATGGGCGAACTGTCTTTCATCACGTGATTTACTTTTGACCAATCGTAGATCAGGATTCTTAGTATGTGGAATATAGTGATTATTATCATGACAAAATAGTTAGAACTATCAATGTAATAGCAGTAAGTATTATCATAATAATGACTATCTAGCCATCCATTAGCGTCTGCTTCATTCAGGTTATATACATAGTGACAAAGATCCTGAAGATGTAATAACTATTATTGTTGTAATAGTAATAACTATTACCATGACAATAAGTAATGGCTATCTAGCTATCTCCATCAGTGTTTACCTTTATTCTGGTAGGATAGTCACGTTCGTACTGACAATTATTTTGTAAACAAAAGTCATGATCATATTAAAAAAAACATTTCTTAAAGAGAAGGTTGAGTTCTGGGAAGAGGCGAAAAATAGTTTGTGAGCGTTATCATTGTATTATGCAAGTGTGGAAGAACATCAGAGAAAAAATGTTCCCTGAAGAGCATGGCTCTTCAAATGCCTTAATAATCTAAATATGGCATGTAACATCATAAAAATCGGGACGGATTTTTATGCCACATGTTCGTGTAGTCCCATATACACCTTTCTGTTTAAAGTGCTTGTAACTTTACCAAGACTGGGCCAAATTTCTTATCCTTTTGATGATTCCAGAACCTTGCAGTACACCAATAATTATATGCTAGATGATCAACCTTTTCTGATCAATTCCACGTCTCTTTCACAATGCAATCGCATGACCAGAACTCAACTTTATCTTTAATAAATGACTATCATATCTGGCCTAGAATCTGATGTGTTTGGCAAAATCAGCAGGTTACACATTATTGCAATTTATGTTTAATCCAAAATATCAATGTACAATGTATTAAGTTTTGTTAAGAATGATTTGTACAGTATGTATTTGATTTGAGAGAAAATAATAAAAAAACATCTTTGAAAACAAAAAATGTATAAAAGAAATTACGAATTTTCGTCCTTAGAATCTACATTCCCATACTTGGATATGTACTGACATTTATCCTATATCAGAGACAAATAATAATGATAATTATATACCTCACTTTAGAAATCTAGCCATCTGATTGGTCGAAATTGGAGTCGTGATTTCAAGCCTTGCCCCACTCACAGGGCAAAGCAATAGCCCACAGGGCCTAGTTAAAAGTTTCTACCCTCATCCTGATCCTCCTGCGATCCCCATTGGCTTACTTAGTTTGTGCGGAGTGCGCGCGGCATTCCATACATTTGTTGTGCGATTAATTTGGTTCTACAAACACAGCGCAGACGTAGACGACCGCCGAACTCGATTGTAGCTAGGCCTAAATCTACATGTAATGACGAGATGACGCCCCTTTGGAAATATAGAGATAAACCTGCTCTTTCATATGACACCTCATTGTGTGAGTATCACCTTCAGGATCACAAGCTATAAAGGTTTGAATCTTGATTTTGAAATTTATTTCATTTACCAATTTGGCATGATCGCGCGATGCACGTTCAGACTGCATAGGGATATGCGTGCAATCTCAATGGACAACTAAGCTAAGCTAACCAGTGCAATGCAAGTTTATGAACAACCCCGATAGCGTAAACAAACTTGATTACCAGGCATGATTGACCAGTAAGTCGTCCAAAATTTTATTCTATGACCCTGTTTTCAGTATATAAAAGTTATAATGACTGCTTTAATATTCAAAGCATAGTTGTTTTTTGGCTCTCGGGGAGGTTACATCACCCCTCGGAACGCCTCGGGGTGATGGCACGATGTAACCTCCCCTTGAGCAATAAAAACAACTATGCCTCTCATAGCAGTCATTATTACTATACTATAATTAGAAACTATTGTAATATAAATAATATTGATGATTAGCAATAATACTACAATACTTATATTACATCAAATCAAATAATGATTATGGGAATGATAATATGACAATAGTAATAATGATGTCAATAATTAATCCGTTTATGAAATGCTGATAATGAAAAAAAAAAATAATATTACAGCTAATATCCTTAAAGCTAATCTTAAGCTGTGGTATGGGCATCGTATGTAGAAAGAACATGGCTATAATTCATTCTGGATTGTTTATCCTGCAGTAGATTGATTGTTTGAACCACTAAAATAAAAACAACCTCACAAAAACTTGCTGGAAATCATCTTCAATAAAAAACCACTACTCTCGTTTGCACATAGTGACCTGTGTTAAACACATGGTGTCGGGCCTACTTACCTTGATTTCCTTATCTTTCTATGCTCATTACTCAGCCCCTTTACATTTTCTACCACAATTGTTTGGAAAACTCAAAGAATACAATGCAATATTTCTTTCAAATATGGATAAGACAATAAAATTGAGAATACACTAAAGGAAAAATTATGAAGTGGTTGGATCATCAAAAAGTTACAGAAACTTATATTAGTAGATGATCCTACACAAAATGCCAAAAAATAACACACAAAAAACCACAAAGGGACAAAGAAATAATAAGTTGGTAATTACATACATAAAAAGGTGTGGTTCTCAAATTCGAAGCTTTTGCATCAGGTGAAGTTTTAGATTATGCTTACAATTGTTTAAATGAATGCGAAATGAACTCACCTCTTGATCATAGATGTGATCATTATCATCATCCCTATCACACTCATCCCCGATCTGATCACCGTCGACATCCTCCTGCCCGCTGTTTGGTACAAACTCACAATTGTCTGCCTTGCATTCGTTGCTTGATCCATCATTGCATTCAAGCGACTCTACAGGTCGGCCGTCCATGTCGATATCAACTCCACAGAACTCGCCGTTACCAGCATAACAATCATTGCACTGAGAGAAAATTTTATTTTATTTCATTTTTGTATTCGTCCATATAAAGATGATATAGCAATTTTACACTGGATTTTTTATAAGCAATAACAGACTAAAGAACAACAAGAAAAGTAATTATGAAAATACAATATGTTTGACAAATATACATGCACACAATCTAAAGTTAACCTTTTTGTATGGGTTGACATGATATTGACGAAATACATGTTTTGGACAAAAGTTCAGATTCATTTCATTTCATTCCACTTTTTAATTTCTTTCATTTTCATTTAATTTGTATTTCCATTAATTGTCTAAATTTATGTTTATATTGAGAGCAACAAGTCATGATGGTATGTCAACATATGATGCCATTTGAAAATGATTTGAAATATGATTTCTTACCTCACAAGTAAATGTACCCGCTCCTGTTGACGTGCAGGTTGCGTTGTCATCGCAATTGTCTAAACTCAAAGCACAGTAGTCTCCTGGTGTGCAACCAGCAACATTGTTTCCAAGATAGCCAGGTGGACACGTTCCACAAGAATAACTCCCCTGGAAATATATTCAATAGAAACAAAATATGAAAGTGAGAAGAGATCAAGAGTTAAAGAAGAGAAGAGAGGAGAAGAGAGAAGACAAGACAAGAGAAGACAAGAAAATTTGAACCCTACCAACAACAGTATTACCAAGATAGCCAGGTGGACACGTACCACAAGAATAACTCTCCTGGAAATACAATCATGAGAGAGAAAAACCACTAGTCATGAGAGGTCCAAGTGAATGAACCTCTAAACCATGACACCTTCACTAACATATAATGGATTGATGCTTCCACATAGTAAGAAATTACATGTACGAACAGATAGATGATAGTAACGAAGGCAAAGTATGGAAATTGAGATATTATAGATATCTTACCATTGTATTAATGCAATCCACGTCAGGATCACAGCCCCCGTTTTCTACAGCACATTCGTCCACATCAGAACACACCTGCAGTATCACAACAATAAAACAAACGCATTAATAGTTGAAATACAGTCAAACCTGTCTATAGCGACCACCCAAGGGAAACACTAAAAGTGGTCTTTGTAGACAGGTGGTATTTGTAGACAGGTTCCTATAGTAAATGTTTATTTTTTGAGAAACCATTTTGAAGGGGGAAAAATGTGGTCTTTGTAGACAGGTGGTCACTAAAGCAGTTTTGACTGTATATGTTGGATAGGAATATCTAAATGGTTGAATGAATTAAAATATATAAACTCGTCCGGCACATTGTAAATACTAATGTCTATATATGTAATTGCTTAGCGATTTAAAGAAAAGAAATACTTATATGTAAAAGCACATAGAGACACTGAGCTTTAGATTATGGCTCAAAAAGCCAGAAAAACAACGAGACAGAAATGCAGACACTATTAAAGCTAATCTTGAGCTCTGGTATGGGCATCGTTTGTCTAGAAAAAAAAGGCTATCATTCATTCTGGACTGTTTATCCTCCAGTAGATTGATTGGTTGAGCCAGTGAAATAAAATCAAACTCACAAAAACTTGCTAAAATTAATCTTCAATAAAGACCACAACTCTCATTTGCACATAGTGACCTGTATTTAATAAGCTCATGGTGAAGGGCCTATACTTACCATGCATTGATACCATTATCTTTCTATGCTCATTACTCAGCTCCTATACATGTTTAAACCAAAATCTTTTGGCACATGTCGTTTATTTGTAATCCTGAACATTCAGTGTAAGTTTCGTTGGATTCTGTGAGACTTTACTTTCTATCATTACCAGAACTTAAGGCTATCTTTAAGCACAGAGGATTATACATCTACCACTACATGTATAAGTTAGGTAGTGAAAATAAACAGATGCCAATTTTTTCCAAATTTCTGAACAACATTTCATTACAGTTTAAATTTCATTATAGGTAATCTTGATTTAGGCAATACAACTAGAAACGAATTGTGCCATGTGAATCCAAAGCACTCAGTAATCGACTGTTGCTTACGGGACTGGATTATCCCTGTATTACTTATTAAGTGCTCTGCCGCGAAGCGTGGCAGAGTACCTATTGATTTCGTCAGAATCTTTCTCCTTGTTTCACTTTTATTTCTTCTATTCTTTCTGTATGAATTTTGTTACGTGGATATCTCATGAATGGCATGGTGAATGACCATCAAAACGTTCATGGCATGTGGCATATGCATGAGTATTGATCCTAACGAAGACATTTTTTTTAATTACTAATGCGTGACGTCATCTAGGCGCCATTTTGTAAAATTCTGATATTGACCATATTTCATTTATACATTGTCATTTCTGAATGATATTTGATATGCATAAACTCGAGGTCATGGGTAAACTTTTGGTCACAGCCATGTCCGTGTCCTTGCGGACGCGTACGCATGCATCAACATTTAACATTGGTCAAAATGCTTATTGGACCAATTTACTACACTTTCCAGACCTTTTTTAACGTTTCAGAATTTGCGCGCGCGTTATCCTTTTCACCAACCCACCCAAGCCACCGTCAAAACATGATACTTGGCTGGGTCGTAAATCTAAACATCCAGTACAGCCTTCTGATCTCATGGTAAGATTCGGTGAATGCCTCTTGGTTCTTACTATTCTCCATCGATACTTTATCTCTCTTACAATTCTCATCTGCACATTTTTTCCTCACGATTCTCGACCGTCAACATCGCTTTTCTTGCTGCTCTGTACGATCCGACATATTCGTATAATAAATAATCATTACTGTCTTGTACTTTGTGAATGACGTGTTATTTTGTTGTTTGTTCGCCTATTCCTGTCATTAATTTAGTGGAAAAAGGTTTGTACCGAACAATAGTCAGCACAATCATTTCTATTGTTTCTACATCCTTGATTAGCCTACTAAATGAGCTTTTACATAAAGGCGTGTTATATGAGTGAAGGACGTGATTTTTTGGAAAGACCAAATCTCCCATTGACTTTCTACATGTGTTATGTCTCGATCACAGCGGCAGATCTCCTAATTCGTCTCTGTGATGAATTAAATGTCTAGTTATTATTATTATTACTATTTGGCGGCACCTGTGCATGGGAGGCGAAAGCAAACTGAATCACTGAAACCCTCGGGTCTCTCATCCCTGTATAACTGATTGGGGGTGTGCAGGTGGACCACTACACCGGGGTACCCCCATACTCTCATACAAATAGTGCAGTGGGTGGTGACTCTCCTCTGCACTGGGCCTCCATTTAACGTCCTATCCGAGGGACGGCTAGCCTGATGGAATGACATAATTCAGTAATAATCAAGTTAAAGTATTTGCAGCTACCATACCTGAGTATTAGCATTGGCGTAGTCCAGTCCAATCCCATGGGGTGTTTCACCCTCGTAACCAAGAGGGCAGGCTCCACATTCAAAGCCGGGTTCAAAGTTCACACAGGCGCTGGTGTTGAAGCATGGGTTGGCTTCTTCACACTGGAGAAGAAAAATATAATCACATTATATTTCAAATGAATATTACCTTGCTCTTTCCTTACCTCATTTATATCCACAGAGTTTTCTCCAGTCCTGGTATATGTATACCCCTTATATTGGCCTATTCAAGACATCTGTATGTCCCCCCACACCCCTCTCTCCCTATCTCTCTGCCCCTCCCTCTTCCTCTCTCCCCCTTCTATCTATATATCTCTATCTCCTCTTTCTCTCTCGCTTTACCTTCTTTCCTTACCTCATTTATATCCACACAATTATCTCCAGTCCCGGTGTACCCCTTAGGACAGTCCAGACACCTGTACGTTCCCGCTCCTCCGGTATTAACACAGACCACACCCTCTGTACATGGTCCCGAATCCGTGAAACATGGACCTAGATCCAAAATAACATAATGGTTATTTAATTCAATTCAATTCAAATCATTTTATTTCCATAACCCAATAAAAACATAAATAAAATACTTAAATAAAATGTATATATAAAATTTGCACTATAACATAGGAAATGAAACATATTAGTAATTACACAATATTAAATATCAATAATCAAGGCAATGATTACTTATATCAATAATAACCCTTCTGTGTCACGAACTTTAGAAATAATTATTACAAAACCAGTTTCAAGGGTCAGGTTTGACGTTTAGTTGTATTTCAATGTTAGGATGGGAAGAAAAAGTCCCTTCCACTCAAAGAAATAGAAGTACCTGTTACAATCCCACCACTGCTACCCCATGTCATGCAAACAATAACTCAGTAAAGAGCACGGTCATAGGTTAAATAAAAGAGCTTCAAATGGTTTCCTTCCTTGTACAACCTTTCTATGGAGATAACTCTTTGGAGCTTCATGAAATGACTGACCAATCAGAAACAACTTCCGGTGACGTAACTATTGCTCTCAACTAGCTATGGGTAAAACAAAAATTTTGGTGATACAAAATGATAGCACTTTGAGATATCACTGACAACTACTTTAGATTATACTCACAATCAGCTTCTGATAGACACGTCTTACAGAGGTCACAGGTTCCTTCCGAATATTCACTGATCTGACAGGGGGCGCACTCCGTCTTTCCTTCAGAGCTACTGAACCCGCTTTCACAGCATGCGCATTCCGACTGCTCAGTCTTGTTGTTGAAGGAGCCGGGAGCACACGCTTTACAAAACTCTGAAAATGGGAGTGACATGATATTACACAACTTGCTTTGTTTCACTCTTTCTGTTTGCATTTGTATTCTCACCATCTCACTAACATCTATACAGTATTCACATGTATTTTAACCTTCTCTCTCCGTCTTTTTCCCACTCTTTCTCTCTCTCCCCCTATTTTTTTTTCTCTCTCTCTCCTTCCCTAACATCTTTAGAGTGAGTATTTACCTGTATCATATAACATATGATCGATATGCACATGTACTCTGTCTCTCTCCCACTCTTTCTCTCTCTCCCTCTAGATCTCTTCATCCTTAACATCTTTAAAGCCCCACTGCACTCTTTGTAGCTACTTGCTCCCTCTATATAGAAAACAACTAAGCATTGCCCGTTGGTCCCCCATGATCCTCTTTTTCTTATGTTAATTGAGAGTTGAGTTGATGAGATAACTACCTGTCAGTGACCAGCAGGGTGGTCTAATCCCTCCCGGTCAAACTAGTGCAGACGGGCTTTAAAGCGAGTATGTATATATGCACAATTACTCTTTCTTTCCCTTAGATCTCTCTCTTTCTTTCTCTCTCCTTCCCTAACATCTTTAGAGTGAGTATTTACCTGTATCATAGCCTTGTGAGAATTTTCCCGTTCCACAGATCGATTTGATACCATCAAAACAGGCTGATCCTGCCTCGCAAGTTGTACACTCACTAGGGCAGTACTAAACTCGAATAACGGGAGAACACAGAAACCAGATTATATATCTCTATGCCTATTTAACTATCACGTTTGCAAAGACCAAATAAAATATATTGTATCTTGTATTTCTGTCTTATTCTTTGTACCTTAAAACAAGCTTAAAAACACTGCTATTACCAAATCAAATGAGATTAATTCTACCTCTACTCTCTCTCTCCATCTGAACCAAAATTCTTCTACATCTATGTAGTTCGTATCTCTATCTTGATCCTGATCCAGCTTCACATATTGTGCAGTCAAGGGTCAAAATCAGAAATAACATATAGACTCATTAGTTCTATATTCCATCCCAATTTCTCTTTCTAAATCCATTAAAACAAGCTTATCCTGCTTCACATGTTGCTCACTCATCAAGAAAGTTCTAAATAGAATTGAAAAGGAGGAAGAGCACTCTAAGCATTACTGTTACAACTAATACAAGTGTGATTTAGTCCCACCAACCAAAACTTAAAGAGAGGTTAACTTAAAAGCATTGCAAGATAAAACAAATGGCCTACATTTAGCAATTTTTGCATATTTAATGAGCTGTGACCTTTGACGTACATACTCAACAACATTACTTAAATTATTGAATGAAAACCACATTTTTGCATATATAATTAGGTATTTTTGCACATTTAATGAGTTATGACCTTTGAACTTTAACCTACATACTCCGAAATCGAATTTAGGCTGTATTATCATGCCACGTATCTTCATATCAAATTACATTAAAATCCGTCAAACATTACGAAAGTTATCGAACGGAAACCAAATTTGTGAATAATTAGCTTTTTTCGGATATTTAATGAACCATGACCTTTGACTTTTGACTAACATACTCCAAAATCGAACTTCGGCTATGTTTTGATACCATGTACCTTTATATCAAATTTCATTAAATTCCGTCAAAAATTACTAAAGTTATCGAACGGATTTCAAATTTCTTAAAGACGGACGGACGGCAGCGTTACTATATCCCCTCCGACTTGGTCTGCGAGGGGACAATGCTCTTAGACATACATTTATTACGGAACATACCTTGTAATGAAATGTATAATACAACATTAAATGTAAGGATCGCAACACATTTCTGAAAAATTTTCACCTGCTGATCAATAAAACGAGTTTAATAGAATTCGAAATTATCTAAAACAGTTCAATGAATTTGAGAGAACCTTTGGATGTATGACTATTACGAGTCCCAGAATTAATAACGAGGCTTCATCATTTTGCTTAACGTATATCTACTTACCGTTGTATTACATGTTGCATATGTGTAGGTGGGGCAATGGGTAGCATACCCGTTCTCACAGAGCTGGAAGACATAAACAGAAAAGAAGAAAAAAAAACATCAATCAAATGACTTTATTTTGCTGTCTATAACATTTACATTTATGCAAAATTTCATAGTAGGCCTATTGTTTCTCTGCAAAGCCTTTTAAGTTTAATGTATATTTTATTGCTCTTTTGATGGTAATAAAGCTGCGAGCTGGTAATTCCAGATTACGCAACAAAAATGCTAAATTCAATTGAAAGCTGTTGTTACATTTATGAAGCAACATGTAGAAACTAAACTAATTTTAATTCATTGAATGCCTTACCCATCCTACAAGGCAGGCTATACACTCTCAAGAATAACCAAATGAATACTATCTTGTAAACGTGACAAATATATAATTTCTGCATGCCAGCATGCACAAAAGCAAACTAACTTTAACTCATTGAATTGAATTGAACGGTTCATTGGCATTTAAGATAACAACTCATAAACTGTCCCATTAGCAATCAAACGGCTGAATTTCTGGAAATGATATGTTATTGGCCTGCATAATAATTAATACTCCAAATAGGAAAACGAGTCTAAAAGTGCATGAACGTACCTTAGGATCACACGTAGCTTGTAAATTTTGTCATTATTTTTTTCAAAATCATAAGAGAAAAAGTGAAATTTAATTGAATGGGTGGAAAATGAGCTATTATATTGTACAGATAAATCAAAGTAAAGTCATTGTGGCCCTGACCTTATATCTATATATATATATATATATATATTTATGATGACGGTTTGTGACTTTTAGGGTAGGAATTTTAGATATTCTCTTTGGAATAACTGAATGCTTTACCCATCCGATAGGGCATGTAGTGCACTCTGACGCATGACCAAATGAATGTTCAGTAGGAGATCGATCGCAGTCATCTGATTCAGGGTCACATCGACCACAAGGGCGCTGGAGACCATCCCCTATACAGTAATTGGTTGTCTCACATCGCTCGCACTGCGATAAATCTATACAAAATTAACACAATAATGGTAATTGTCTAAAAAGTAAATTTATTAACACATAATAGGTCAATCTTACTTTACAATTAAGAGTTAAAACTTAATTCAAAAGAATACTTAGCACAAATAAAAAGATAGAAGAGCCTCGTAAAAATAAAAATACTGTGGATAACAAGGTCACAGGATGGAGAAAGTTAGCAGCCCCTCCTACTTCACTGACATCCTTTGGCAAGACATTACTCTATATTTGTCTCTCTTGACCCAGGAGTACTAGGCAGGTACCTGGTAAGAGCATTCCTTGAAATGGACTGTGCGCTGAAACAAATGTTATGGTTGCCAGAGCTAATTAAAAGCGGGACTGGGGTAATGATACCCAAAGTGCTTTGCTGTTATATACTCTATACCTGAAAAGAAAACTATCTTTCTTATATGAGTAACTTCAAAATATACAAATATATAGATTTACATTTGTATATGTATTAACAATAAAATGTATTAAAAAATAATATGTAGTAAAAATAATGTGTATTAAACTTTTATATGTAGTAACAAATTTGTGGTAAAAATAATATTAAGTAAATATAATATGCAATAAAAATAGCAAGCAGTAAAAATAGCATACGGGGTATAAATAATATGTAGTAAAGATAATATGTAGTAATAAAATAATATGTAGTACAACAATAATAGTATTAAAAATAATATGTAGTAATAATATATAATGTATAAAAAAAAAATATGTAGTAAAAATAACATGTAATAACACTTCAAGAGGCAATTTGATTTCCACGTTTGAAAATCTGGACTCATCAAAACACTGGCTCATATTCACAACTTAGTTTAATAAGCCTCACACAAGTTACCAGTGTAAAAACCAGATACTTGTATTTATACAGCATACAAAGCAACTAAAAGATATATCAGTAATGACTTCAAATATCAACTTACGTCTAAACCTTCTCTCTGTGGTGCATCCTAATATCTCGAACCTGAGAGCAATTTCATCGTTCCATGACTGACGGTAGAGTCTGATATAACGAGCGTAGACTTCATCGAAAATGTTCCTCTTCACAGTGTTCTGATCAGAGTTTCCAGTGAAATTCTGTAAAAACAGGAAAGACAGTTTTTCTTTTAAAAATAAACAAATATAAATGCATTCACTTTTTTTCTTAGGGTGGAAAGTTCCAAGCCAGTACTAAGTATTCAAATTAATAATAGTGGGTTCCTGTATAGCGCCTATGTCTGTCAGACTTGACACTTCTGCGCTCTACAGTATTATTACCCAGGCTTTAGCATGGCTGCCATTATGGTGCTCAAAGATTTCAAGGATTTAAGTCCTGCAAGGTAACCATGCGTTTAATACCTCAACTGCGTCGAGTGTGGCAAATGTAGATTAATGTCTTGCCAAAGGACAGTAGTGAAGCAGTTTTATCGTAGATGAAGCGCACATGAACCAAGATGTTATTAAAGGACAATTACTGTTAAAGTGAAATCGCCAGTCTTTTCAGGTGTCGTAGTCTAGTGGATACGTCACCGTGAACCATTTGATCCACAGTTCAATTCCTACCTTAGCACTCCCATCCTCCAAGATGTAAGACCAACTGGAGGTGTCGTTGCTAACGGCAACCTGGAATGTTTCCACCCAGTATTCCATGTCATTGCTACCCTGGGTTAAAACTTCAGAGAAGATGGTTACTTCTTCCATGTCTACCTGGATCCACTGATTGGTATTGGATGAGGCTGGTATCCACCCTAGAAACAAAATGATGATGTGGAAGATAATTAGTAGCATTGCTTCCTGCTTCTTCCTCCTCCTCTTCTTCTTCTTCTTCTTTTTCTTTTTCTTTTTCTTCTTCTTCTTCTTCTTCTTCTTCTTCTTCTTCTTCTTCTTTTCCTTCTTCTCATTCTTCTTCTCCTTCTTCTACTTCTACTTCTACTTCTACTTCGTCTTCTTCTTTTCTTCTTCTTGTTCTTGTTCTTCTATTGCTTCTTCTTTTCCTTCTTCTTCTTCTTCTTCTTTTCTTTTTTTTTCTTCTTCTTCTTCTTCTTCTTCTTCTTCTTCTTCTTCTTCTTCTTCTTCTTCTTCTTCTTCTTCTTCTTCTACCTCTTCTTCTACTTCTTCTCCTCCTTCTCATCATCATCACCGGTGCATCTTACCTGATCCAGCAGGGATATCAGGATCTGGTTTCAAGTTGAGCCTTGCCCTGTCAGCATCATACTTCTGATTGGTCTCACTGGAGGATGAGAGCTGGCCTTCTTGGATCACACCGTTAGCCATCCCTCGTGTATCCCTGCAATCTGGGAGACAGATCAGGAGGGGCCAAAAAATGTAAACAAGGGAGTGTTTCACAAAGGCTAAGATTGACCTTAAGTTGGAATTAACTATGGCAGGCCGTTCATGCCACTGTTTGCTGTCACCATTTACTGGCATTGGTCTCTCAAGGAACGTAGCCTACAAATCCTGGTCACAAATCTACATTTTGGGGTAATTCAATACAGATTCATAATGGTGAGAGCAAACAGTGGGATGAACGGCCTGCCATAGTTAAGTCCAACTTAAAATCGATCTAAGTCTTTGTGAAACACTCCCCAGGAAGAGAGAGGAGAAATATGGTACCAAATCATATGCTGCCACCGTTTTATAGAATAACCTAGGCCCCATTTCACAAAACTTGTCATCAGTGACAAATTACTGTTTTTGTTATAAGGTAGTAAAATCCTTGCTTCTGATTGGTTATCAGCAGTTTTGTCACTGAATTTTGTCATTTGTCATTGAAAAAAGCTTTGTGAAACGGGTCCCTGTTGTAATTACCTTATAGAAACAGACAATTTCAGAGGTTTCCACTCCCTCTGTATTCTGTTTTGCAAAGCACATAGAGAGATGCAAATATGCCTCCGTATTATATGCACTTTACACATATATTTAACTATTATAATTATTATTACCAAATCATGAAGCACAAATAAATAAAAAAAGACTTTATAGAAGAAAGTGTGGGAGGTATAGAACACACTAAATCAGTAAGCAATGAGACAAGAAAATTATACACTCGGTAAGATAAGCCTATAAAGAGAAACACAGATTGCAGAAAGAGGATTGGATTACACACAGAAAAGAAACATAGAAAAAAACAAAAGTACAATAGAATATCCAATATGTCATAACGATACAATACTCAGAGAAAGAGTAAAAGGAGATCGATAGTGAGAGAAAGACACAGGAAGAAAAGTAAGAAAACGAGATTGAGATAAAGAAGGCAAAAGAGATATGAAAGACATGATTAGATAATAGAGGGTGATTTATAAAAAGATAATATACAAAGAGGAAGAGAAAACACTGGTGAAACTATAACACCACTTAACATCTCCATATTCATTTGTTTAATGCTATAAATCTACCATTAAAATTATGGTAACCATCAACATAAGAAGAATTCAACTTATATTTGCAGTAACATTAAGGAGGAGAAGGCTCAGTGGTAGAGCAATGGTCTCGTAACCGTGAGGTCCCGGGTCCGAAACCAAGTCGATGCGCTAGTGATCTTTGGTAAGGCATTGATCCTCATCACTAAATCCCTTGGAGAGGACCTAAAGCCGTGAGTCCTCTGGTTGCCTACGTACAAATCATACACATGCTTTCTTAGCAACCAGGTAAAACAAACAAACTAACATATTATACTATTTTTTTTAATGCTGTACTATTATCATTATCCTGCCATTAGAACTTACCATACTCATAGAGGTAATACTTGGGGACTCTAAGAAACAGTCCTCCCGTAGTCTCGTTGGTAAAGATAAGGGTTTCAATGGGTTGTTCTAAGACGTCGTAGAGACACGTCTCGCTGATGGTAAGATTGACATTAGCTACGTCACCTCTGACTGGTGACCCTGCATCTACTACAGCCACGATCATCTCCACCAAGAAGAAGGACGAGTTTCCGATACGTCTGGGAAGAAGAAAAAAAAGGATATAATTTTGTTAACATCATCGACAAAGGAAGGGCATGTACATTGTATATTCAGTAAAGACATTACCTTGTTATAGATATTGGTGAACAATATTTTTTAAATAATTTTCTCTCTCTCTCTCTCTCTTTATATATATATATATATATATATGACGTTCATTTATTCATTGTAAGTTTGTTTATTTTGTTGTGATTATCAACCATGCCCTGCACGTATTATCATGTTATATTGTTTTATTTTATGTTCGGGAATGAAAATAAATGAAATGAAAGCATTTAAATGACAAACACTATTCACCCCCCCCCCTTCCAGTGAAAACTAGCTCTCAAAAAGCTCAGTTAAGGCTAGGTCAGACATGACATGGCAAACCGTGGCAGTTTATTAATGATGACGTCAAGTATAACACATTTCTGTATCTTTTAACACAGAGCTCAGTGAATACGCGCAAGTCTTTTGTTGCACACTGTTGCCACTCATTAACACGTAAAGAAGCGTGGTGGATTTTTTTTTGCGATGATTCACCGCTCCGTGTCCGAACAAGCCTTTAGAAAAGTTTCACTTACTCTTCTGAGAGAGGGTAAGAGAGGTAAGTCAGCTCTGCATTAACTCCTGAGTCTTGGTCACTGGCATTGACAACGGCCAGCTCAGCGTTATTGAGAACAGGGAAGGGGAAGAATTGGAAACTGTCGTCGCCGTTGAAGATTGGGCAGTTATCATTGATATCATCAACATATATCTGGAGAAAAGAAAGTAACAATACATAAAAGATAGAGATAATACCTGAAAACATTACATAGTATAATGCTATGTGAGACACATGAGCTAGCTGTGCCCAAATAATAAAGGTTGATAGGGTATTGTGTGAAATTGTAATGTTATTTTTGGCACAAGCATCTGGCGCCCATGTCTGTCAGACTTAACATTCGTGGTGCTACACAAGTATTACTTTGGCTTTAGCATGGCTGCCTTTATGGCGCTCTAGCATTTTAAAGTAATTAATCCCTGCCAGGTTCCCATATACCTCATCTGGGTCAAGGGTGGCAAATTTAGATTCCTGTTTTGCCAGAGGACGTTGGTGATGTGGCAGGGACTCGAACCCCGTACCTTGTGGTTCAAAGTCTGTAGAATTATCCACTAGACTACAACACCTCTACAAAAAGTGTAAGTATACCTGCACCGCTAACTCTCCTGAACGAGGCGGAGATGAGTTATTGTCTTCTACTCTGATGATGAGAAGGTAGTCATGGGCGACCTCGTAGTCCACTTCATTGTCGATGGTGAGTAGAGCTTGATCTGTGTAGACATCATACTCCTGGATCCCTGTCACATTGGGCTCAGGGACTATAGAACAAGAGAAAGAAACATATTTCATATTCAGAGGCACTGATAACATCAACTTATTTACATAGCATCAACTTATCATATTTTTTTTTACATACTTCCAATAAATGAGTATGTATTAAATACGTACACATCTTCTCAAAGTATGTACACAAAAAAGACAGGCATATGTTCAAAGTACTCTTGTGTATGAATTTTCATCAATATTATTCATGATATTAATCATGAATACAACCACCATCACCATCATTATTAACATATTCATCATCATCATATCATCCTCTTCCTCATCACCACCATCACTATCACTATCATTACCAAGAAAATCATCAACATCATCATTTTCATCTCCATCATTATCACAATCAGCATCATCCTCTTCGTCATCATCATCATCATCATCATAATTATCATCATCATCATCATCATCACCATCATCACCATCATCAACCTCGCTTTCACCATCATCATCATCATCCTCATCACCACCATCATCATTATCATCATTATTATCACCACCACCACCATCACAAACAACCCTTCTCCATCATGATTCTTTTGGACAAATTATAAGAATAACATGAAGTGTATGCATTACTTACTTTGCACAGGAATGAAAGAGCATGTGACAAAGGGCATTCCATTAATGGTGAAGGTAGGGGTTGGTTCCACAGTAGAGGGGATGATACTAGCATTAATATTCTCTGCCGTGTAGTTCTTTATGGTAAAGTGTCTCGCCTCGTTACCTTGGTTTCAAAAGGAAGAAATGACAGATGAAACAAGAACATACAACTTAAAGGCAACCAAAACCTTCATCCTAAGTTACCTTTATTTTAAAGTTTAAACGACTTGAATAAGATTAGTGAAAAATTGAACAAAATCAGGCAAGGTATAAGGAAGTTAAAGCTAAAGAAATAACTTGTCACCAGAGGGCGATATTTAATTTGATGGCATCATTTGTGGACGGCTCTCCATGACTTCTGATCATGGAATTTCACAATTCTTTTGTTTTCTTCGTATTCATTTGTGATCAATATCCGACTTTATAAAATGTGAAGTTAAATATCATTTTGCATTCTATATCTTGTTTTCAGGGGAGTAGATTATCTCAATCACAAGAAAGAAGGAAAAACATGAATTCCATGATCAGAAGGCATGGAGAGTTGTCCATAAATGATGCCATCAAATTAAATATCGCCCTCTGGTGACAAGTTATTTCTTTAGCTTTGACTCCCTTATACCTTGCCTGATTTTGTTCAATTTTCACTAACTTTATTCAAATCGTTTAAACTGTACAATAAAGGTAACTTAGGATGAAGGTTTTGGTTCCCTTTAATATCCATACCATGTTATTCCTGTCCTTCGTGTCCGGTCTTGTCATTCTGTTTTTTCGTATATTTCGATTATTTAGACACTTTAAAATGGTTTATGAAAATATGTTATTATATTAATTTTACTGTGATTATTAATACACTTTAAAAAATATTGTTCATATAATATTTATTCTTGGGAACCTACAAAAAACAAGCTATGCTTTCCAAGTAGGTTCCCGTTTCATTTCATAAATTTTTAACTTTCTTTTTCAACTTCGTTCTTTACTGTGGAAACAATTGATATGAATTGGAATAAATTCTAATCATTCAATCATTTAATAAAAACAAGTGTATGTTGCCAGATTAAATATGGTGGTTTGAATTTTCCAAACCAACATTGTCAAAATCACGTCTTTGTGGCTTTGTACTGATCACTATAAAGTTTGATTACATATAATAAAATTTACAAAGAGGTTAGCATGCAGTGAAATAATGGAACATAACTGAAATAAAGAGTTCAACATACTTTACATTAGATAGTGATATTCATAACAAAATGGAATTGTAAAATCTAAGAAATATACAGATATACAAACGTATACAGATATAGAAAAAATCATTTTGTCAGCAGAGATTTTCTTTTATATAAAAATTCATAGAATATTTTACCACTAATGATGGAAACGTTATAGTTGGGGCCAGTTGAGAAGTAATCCGCTACTGAGAGAGTTTGCACGATGCCATTGACGTCCAAACCCTCGTTGATATGAACGGAATCATCGATGATTCTTTCCTCTTCTCCGATCACGTTGAAACTCTTCAACTCTAAGAAGAAATCTGAAGCACACATCTGTCTCTCCGTGTGGAAGATATCAAATCTATACGCATCCCCGACCTGAAAATAACAAGTAACCAGCTGTAATAGTCACTCCGAGAGACTATATGCTTTTCCCACTTGTTTTGCTTAGCCCCATACTTTGCTTAGCCCCGGACGAACTTTTTTGGCTTTTCACACAAGCTGTTTTTAATAGTCCCGTACTATTAATGGCCCTATCCACTGACAAGAAAATTCATGTTAGCACCGCAATTGCGGAGTTAGCCCTGCATTTTTTCAGGGCCAACTAACCCCGTACTTGTGGGGCTAGCTAACTGTAGTAAATTTGTGTCCTAACAAAAAGTAGGCTAAGCTTAGCCCTGGACTATAGGTGGGCCTAACCCCCTTTAGCCCCACCTATAGTCCGGGGCTAAGCACAATTTTACCAGTGTGAAAAACATATAAGTGTACATCCATCACCAGCCCAAAGTCCAATTTCCATACATTGTGGTACACTGCGGCATCTGTGCACTAGGCTTACATGTAAGATAGAGATATATAATAGAAAATAACGTTTCATCCCAGTAAAATGCACCTTTAAGCAACTTATATACAGTATATCTGTAAACTTATATGTAAAATTTAAAGTGTTATTGGGTACTTTCATTGATTCCCTCAGTGCCGGGAGGGGCATACGATCCTGAAACAAAGCTGACAACAGAAATTTGCACATGCCATAGGATTGTCACAAAATGTGAGCTATATATTTTTTTTATTTCAGCAATTAAATTAATATTAATGATTAATGATTAAACAAATCAAGATTTTTCTTTGCTTGTTCTCATAAATTCAAAATTGGTTTATTAATTGTGAAGTATAAGATGCCGGTAAGGGTGTTTTCTCACCACAAGGTCGAGTGTAACGGCTTCTACTGGAACACTCCCGGTAATGACACATTCTCCATTCACAATACTGCCCTCTTGTGGTGTTAATGTGCCTCCTCCTGCATTTAAACAAAGAGAAACTTCACTTTCATTGCAAAGTTCATCAACTTATATTCAGAGGCCCAAGCACTTAATGCGTGCTATTTCCATTTTGGGCACTGTATAGGCTCGTTCAGGTATGATGCAGCAAAACCATTTTTTTAAAGACAAAGTGCAAAACGCTTAATATTTTAATATGATGACTATACCCTTGTTGCATGTAGTTGCCACTCATTTTACACATTAACAAAACAGGGGACACTTTGGGGCGGGGATTCACTTTGTCATATGTGAACAAGCCCAAAGGGTTATTAATTACTCTGTGTCACATATTGAAGAGTCAAAACACAATTGGCAAAAATTTATCATTTTGTGTTTTCCCACTAACCATACAGTGCTACTATGATTAAGCTCAAACTGGTTGCATGTACATTATTAAGTTCTGCCAATTGATTTGCTTTTGAATACAAATTTGAGGATTATGGGACTATAGGAGTAAACATGTCGGCAATATTGTGATATTTTATAGCGTATTAATCTGCAAATTATACAGGTCTCTCATGTATCAATCAATTGCCTATGTAACATGCATTAAGCCCAAGGATTCATAGTGGTCATAGAGTTGATACAAAAAAATGCAAACTCTTGGAGGCAGGAATGAACTCACCGTCGGCTTTGGCCAAGCTGACCTTCTTGCAGGGAGTAACCGATTGGTATTCTCTCTGAGCTTGTAAGACCAGTATCTTATTGACGTAAACAAAGATCTCTTCTCCTCCTCCAACCGCGATCTCCTCGCTGCCGCTGAAATGCATCCCGGTTCGGATCGCACTTGTGAACCTGAATGGTGATAATGGAAACATACATGATACAGTTTAATTCATGGTGTTTCATTGGTTTACACTGCGGTTGCTTTCTTTGCCTCTCTGCGCTGCTGCTCATTTGCCACACAGTTTGCTTGTACCGTCTAAGCTGTCTTTTGTGCCAAACACCTGATATTGGGGTTGTATTGTATTGTGTGTTTTTTTCCCCTAGATTTTTAGAGGGTAAAGTATTCAATATAATTTTCTCGTTTTCAATGTAGGGATGAAATTTACAAGGTTATTAATCTTTCATTTGTCCCAACTCATTTTAAAACCATGCTTTACCTGACTTTTATTGTAATGAGGTTTGTAATTTGTAATTTTTGTATTTTTACTTGTATTTTATGTGTTTTGAATGAGTGAATAAATTGAATTGAATTGAATTGAATTGAAATTAATTGAATTGAAATTGAATTGAATTGAATCTACATGTTCCATGCAAATATTCAAAATTAGAGGTGTCGTGGTCTAGTGCATACGTCACCCAATGTGGATCGCATGGTTCACAGTTCAAGTCTCTCTGTGGCACTAATGTCTTTTGGCCAGATACTAATCTACATTTGCCACTTACACTCCACCCAGGTGAGGAAACAATTCCTTGAATGCTCGAGTGCCTTTCAACGGTAGATCGGCAATAGCCGGGTAATAATATGATTGCAGGGCCCTCAGGGAGAACAGTATTAATAATGATGAGGCTTCCCTGGGTAAACAACACATATTATTATTATTATTATTATCATCATAGCAGGGAGTACCAGTTGCTTGACCTATTGCGCCTGAAGGAGACCATAGGTTTTCCCCGACAGGAATCCTGAAGAAATTGAAATGAAGAAGCGATCGACAGGGCCTGAAATCGAGCGAAGGCTTTGCAAACTGGCATCCGTGATTACGAAACTTACCCAAAGTTGTGAAGGACGTAGGAACAGTCTCTCTGATGTTCAGCAGCATAGCCTAGACCGTCCAGAGGAAAAAAGGATTCTGACCAGTACCTGTAAGATATACACCATAGTCATCATCATCATAGACGCAAAGTCATGCGGTCATGGTTCAAAACATTTCACAAGTTCTCAAGTATAACACAATACAATAATCACATTTTTTAGCGCTCTCACAAACTGACCATTGTGTCACAGTGCTTTACATCAATACAAACTATGGAAGAATAATATATTCGATCACTGATTATCAACAAAAATAACTTCTAATTAATCATCAGGATCAGAGCTACCATCTACTATGAATAAAATGAAGAAAATTCACACCCTCCATGCACTAACCCACCGCTCCCCCCAAAACCCCCATTTCTCAGGAAGTTTCACGGCTTTTTCTGTAATTCTGTGTCCAACATGGTATTTTCTTTGATAAAGGAAAACATTACAAATGAACATATACTTTTTTACTATAGCAGATGGGTGTGGGGATACAACCCGCCTAGCAACGTAGGCTGCCGGCGCTAGAGTATGGGCACACTTGCGAACTAGCGCCGCAAAATTTTAAGGTTTAGAGTACTTTGCACGCAGAAAACCCAAATGATGTATTTTTTCATCAATATTCGTCTTCAAACACATTTATTTGGGAAATCCTTGCAGAATTGTGTGTTGAATGAAATCCTCTTTCACATCTTTATACAATTTAAGTACAATTTTGCCATGAACCTTTTGAGGCTCCCAACACTTTAGAGGGGCTTTAAGGTTTATCATGATAAAGATGCATGTTATACTACACGTATCTTTATGTTATAAAGTACTAGTAGAAAATATCAAAACAGGGAATTACACATTATTTAAATATATTATTTTCTAAATTTACAGGAGTGATACCTTACCTATTGATTGGATAATAAATAGACGAGGTATTCAACCAGGGGATGACAATGTTGGTCTCAAACACGTAGTTATTATCAATATCTCTGAACCAGTCCGAGAAGGTGTCGTTGGTCGGGTCGTCTGATTCTCGCAGCCAAGCAGGAAAAGGGCTGTCGACATAGGTAGGCGTGGTCTTCAAGGTTTTTTTGGTGGAATAATCGAAATCATCTTCAGTGGCACTATAGATCAAATGACAAAACAATATTAATTCGATGGTGAATGATGTCATTTTTTTCTCTGTCTCTCTCTGTCTCTCTCTATCTCTGTCTCTCTTTCTCTCTGCCTCTCTCTGTCTCTCTTCTTCTTCTTCTGGTAATCTTCAAAGGGCTATGCATCTTATCATGAAACTGAACTAAAGATTGCAAGCCGTTTGAGAAAGACAAATGATTTTTTAATGATTTATGGGTATTAGATGCCTCAGGAGTAGTCACTGGAAGTTCCCTTGCCTGTCAGCGTGAACTACATTTACTGGAAGGTTGTTCGCTCTGTCTCTCTTTTGTTTAGTTTCTAATATCTGCTCTTCCTATTCATTCTCAGTAATACATCACCTAACTCTTTCTCTATCCCTTCCTCCCATGTTTCTTTCAGCATGGAAGGTTGTTCGCTCTGTCTCTCTTTTGTTTAGTTTCTAATATCTGCTCTTCCTATTCATTCTCAGTAATACATCACCTAACTCTTTCTCTATCCCTTCCTCCCATGTTTCTTTCAGCATACACACACTCCATCCATTTTTATCTCTTATCTTCACTCAATTTGTTAATACTTAAGTATTCCCCTCTCTCATCCATACTCCATCTCCCCCTCTTCCTCCCCTTTCCCCTCTCTCTCTCTCCCTCCCCCTCACTCCCTCCCTCTCTTTCTTTCTCACCCTTATTCAACATATTCTCAACCTTTTGTGATGCAATAATAAATATCAAATACAGTTAGCTCTGCATAACTCGCAGTCGCACAAATCAAATTTTCCTTAAGGTGATTCAATGTTTTTGACCAAGCTATGCAAATAATGTATTACCCGACACTTCCTAGGTTGAATTTTCCATAAGTCATACTACTTTTTGCGGTCCCAACAGATTAAGAGTTTACTATACATAAATACTACATGCCTAAAGTCATAATAGAGGATCTGCAGTGAAATGTCCAATCCTTCCGACTCGGTGAGGTTGGTTGAAGCTGAGGAATGAATGATGAAATATCGTTATAAAATGGGGAGATTTCAATGAAGTAAATGATTACAGTGGTACCTTTAATATTAAAAGGAAAACATCTTTCCCAGCTCTTGGAATGGAATGGAAGATAGATAATAAACGTGGAAGTAGAAGTACAAGAATTTGGACGGTGTCAGACCTGATACGTGAAAGATCATATGACATAATGAAGAAGGCTACAGAAGGGGTGGTGAAAGAACTAGATGGATCATCGACTACGCGCAGTCGAAAATGATACCTCCGCCATAGAGCGATTTCAGAAACCAAAGAGAAGCAACGTTTAAAATTCAAGTTTGATAGTAATCCATCCGTCGGTTCGAGCTATTTTTTGCATACATAATGAGCCATGTGACCTTTGCAATATACATACATGACCCAAGTTTGGCAGGAATCCATTAATCGGTTCTTGGGCTAACGGGTTCACGAGAACAGGACGTACGGACGGATGGACAACCCGAAAACACAATGCCTCCGGCTACTTCGTTGCGGAGGCATAACAAGGGTTCTGGACAGGTGAGTGGACCCCTTAGCGTATTGAGAGAGTTGTGACTTGTGCATCCATGCATGATAGGTCACAGTTAATATCAGGTTGCTTAAAATAGGCACTAAAATCATTCAAGAAATAACTTCCTACCGTGTACGGTACCCATTTATACTACACCTGCGTGGAGAGAAGCAAATGCAGATAATTGTCTTGCCATACATTGGTCCCACAATAGGACTCGATCTATTAGACCACAACAACTCTGCATAAAACAAACTTGATACCAATCTAGAATACACTTACCGACATTTTCTAGTGTTGTTATAGGTATGCTCCGCCCCTCCACGCTTGTATTGCCTAAGTATGTAAGTCTGATAGAACAGTTGTAGTCTGTTCCATACTGGACACCGTCGTCAGACTTAAAGAGGATGCTAAGATCCGTTGTGTTGCCGACTAGGCCTGTGACAGTAGGCGCATTGGCACTGGTGCAGTTGATTACATAGGACCTATGGGGAGGGAGAGTGAGTGAGAGAGAGAGAAATTAATTGCATTAAAGCCCCACTGCACTTCTTGTAGCTACTAGCTCCCTCTATATAGAAAACAATGCCTAAGCGGTGCCCGTTGGTCCCCCATGATCCTTTTTTCTTATGTTAATTGAGAGCTCAGTTGATGAGATAACCACCTGTCAGTGGCCATGCTGGCTTTAAGTATATACAGTGCGTATAAAAAAAGTGTACCAAACTTTGGTAGCTTTTAATTAAAAAGTTATAAGCTATGTGACCTTGAATCATATTTCATTGTAGAAGACTAATACCCTGTCTAATGATACCATTTTCATAATTGTGCTACCAAGGATGACTGAACAGCAGGCTTTTCAAAAAGTATTGTCAAAATCCTCTTGTACGAAGTTTGGGCTGAAGCAATGAATGTGCGTCAAAAGCTATTATGTGTGTCTTATCTCATTAAAAAAAAAAAAATTGCTCATTTATGTACATTAACTATTAGGTAGTTGAAGAAAAAAAAGGTGTTTATAACAACTCAAACTGAAGGAAATGCTTATTACAATTAAAATTGATGATATTATCTTTGTTATGATGATTACAATCTTAACTTCAGTCGCATCCATTGTTTAAGGTAACCTTCTCATTGAGTGATACAAAATGGATAAAGTTTATTTGGGATGTTTTCTATTTTCATGAAAGTCTTCTGTCAATTTCTTTGATATTTATCGTCATATGTGTTCTTTCTTGCATTTGGATGTAGTAACCTTTGAGTTTTCATTCGCTATTCGAGATAAACACCATTATGGTCCTTACTTGTGTGAAATGGCACAGCTGACAAGTGAGCAGAGAGAACTTAGATATCATGAGACAAGAAGTTATTAGGTTGTATAAATACTTAAAGGTTATCCTGTGGATTGAAACAAGGTTCTGTGAAACCTAGATACAATGCATCATTTTAAACAATGAAACATTGAAGCACGAGGCATAATTTAACTGTTAAAAGGATTTAAGACCAAAGAAGCATGTGCATGTGACCTGACCCACATTCGTTCCTTTAGCCCAAACTTGGTACAAGGCGTATTTGACAACACTTTTTAAAGACCCTGGTGCTCATTCATCCGTGGCAGAAATATCATAAATAGGGTATCATTGGACAGAAAATAAGTTAATCTTCATCAATAAATCACTTTCAAAGTTTTATTGGTTATGACTTTCTAATCAGGAGCTACCAAAGTTTGGTACACTTGTTTTTTATATGCACTGTATAGAGAGCAAGAGAGAGAGAGAGAGAGAGAGGGGGGGGGGCAGTAGGGGCATTGGCACTGGTGCAGTTGATTACATAGGACTTTAGAGGAACGGAGACAAATTAAATGCATTTAAATATGTAGAGAGAGCAAGACAGAGAGAGTACGTGAGAGAGAGAGAGAGAGAGAGAGAGGGGGAGACAGTAGGGGCACTGGCACTGGTGCAATTGATTACACAGGACCTGAGGGAGGGAGTGAGAGGGAAATTAAATGTATTAAATATATACAGGGAGAGACAGATACAGAGAGACAGAGAGAGAGAAAGAGAGAGAGAGATAAAGAACGAGAGAGGGGAAGAGAGATAGAGAAAGAGAGAGAGACGGAGAAATAGAGAGAAAGAGAGAGAGGGGGAAAGAGAGAGAGAGAAATAGAAAGAGAGAGAGGGAAATAAAGAGAGAAATAGAGAGAAAGAATGAGAGAGGGAGAGTGAGAGAGAGAGAGCAACAGATATAAAGAGACAGAAAGGGGTGACAGAGAAGGGAGTTAAGAGAGTACAAAGATGGGGAGAGACAAAAAGAAAGAAAGCAAAATAGAAGGGGAGAACAAACAAATAGCAGTGTCATACCCTACAAGGACCCTGTGACAAAAACCCCGTTAAATGACATACAAATATGACATAAAAGGGAAACAAACTAAAATGTAAATCTTTTGATTCCTACATAATTCTTCAATCTTCATAAGGCATTTACAATGACTGTAATTATTTATATCGACTGCAAACTGTACATTAGCAAAAAGGTTGGAGAATAGAATGAATATACTCATATGACCTTGGTATTCAATGACCTTCATGATAACTGAAGGACAATGTCAATGACACTCACTACTTTGTGCTAATCGATAGAAAACATAGTTTGGTTTATGTAAGGTGTGTACAGGTGACTATAATTCTGCAAATTGTACATTAGCAAACAAGTGGGAGAAAAGAATGACATACTGATATTGTCATATGACCTTGGTAGTGAATGACCCTCATGAGACCTGAAGGACAATGTAAATGACACTTACCAATCTGTGCTATTAGTTTGATTCATGTAAGGTGGGTACAGGACGTCTGGTGCCAACCACTCAACCCGGATCTGCTCAAACGCTGGGGCAGTCACATTGATGTCTGAGGGAGCTGGAGGGGGAAAAGACAGGTTCATATTTTGGTTCGACATTTTTCAACCGACATTTGCTCTGACGACACTTGCTCTGGCAACATTTACTCTGACGACTTTTGCTCTGACGACATTTATTCAGGCGACATTAGATCTGACGGCATTTGTTCTGACGACACTTGCCTTGCCACATTTGTTTCGGCAATATTTCTTCAGTAATTCTCCATAACCTATATTATTTGGTCTGGACTGTCTTGAATAGTTTCAATAGACCAGTTTATTCACATATTCAAATGGATGCATACTTTTTAAACAAAGGTTGTTCTTGAAAACCTTAAAGCTTGACCGAGCTTGCCTGACATAGCAAATATTAACATATGCAGACTGACTCCGAGTATTGTAGTTCATTCTTTAATAACAGGTTAATGAAATAACTCGTCACTAGGTCGCCCGGAAAGAAACATCCTTAAATTTAATATGTTAGTTAACCGGCCTATTTGGAAACAACTACTCACTACAATAGAACAAGTAGTTCTCTTGATTCAGGAAGTAGTCTGGCGATGAGGACTTCGATGACGCTAGGAGTGTACCAGTCAGGCTGGCTGGTGTGGAACATTCTCCTCCAGTGACTCCGTCTTTGATGGCGTAGACTGACAAATAGATGTTACAGCTGCAAGCTAAGTTGTTGTTTGATAGGTCCCTGCAAAATTAATTAAAACAGAGATTATTCGGTGCAGTATTCAGTTAGACTTGTCGGTGTAGCAGATTGTTCTGATATTTGTTGTAACATGATGTAACACGCTCCAAGCTTTGTTGTTATTTTCATAGATCCCTTGAGAATGACATAAAAAGAGAATACTTTGAACTTTCATGATAGTAAAGAGAATTTTCAGATTAGGCATTGTGGCAAATTCTCCTCTTTAGATTTGGTGACGAGAAATCAATGTTACAGCTAGATCCTTGAATGTTGTTAGATAGGTCCCTGTTAAATGAAATACAAAAGAGTATTCATGTACAGTATTCAGTCAGACTTCTTGGTGCGTCAGATCATCCCGACATATTTGTTGTTGAAAGTCGAACACGAAGAAATAGATGTTACAGTCAAAAGCAAGGTTGTTCATTGATAGTTTCCTGTAGAATAGGAAGAGAATATTTAGAGTATTCCGTCACACCAGCTGGTGTAGCAGATATTTCTAAGATTTGCTGTAAAAAGCAATATGAAGTCAGACTTGCTAGCATAGCAAATGAGTCAGAGATTTGTAAATGAATGTCTATATGGAGAACATTTATATATATTGCAGCTCCAGGCTAGGTTGTCATTAGAGAATCCCTGTATTATAAGAAGGAAAACATGAAGAATATTGATCTAATAATCGAATTATTATATTACAATGATATGCACAAGATTTGTCTATTTTATGTACATACTGTACATGGTGCAGACCTTGTCTTTATGTTAGTTAAATACATGTATCAAAACTAAAGCAAGTATATTAAACAAACATACACTGTCTGGAGAGGTTCTGGTTAAAACTATGGGCAAGATGTGACTCCAATAGTACTAGTGGAGTCAACGAGGCCCATGGTTTTAACCAGTACCTAGAAAATAAGGCAGGGTATATTTGTTTTATATCCTATATCAAATTTGGTTGTATAATCAAGCAGAGACACTTCGTTAGACAGTTAATTAGACTGCGGCTCAGCGTAGATTGCACGACGTTAGCGCCTTGACACCGCGGGAGTTGACCGCTGGAGGCATTTGAAATCCTGTACGCTCACTGAATTTTCAACTCCCAAATAGATACGTGATTCGTCAAAAATGTGGCATTTTCACTGATTTATACATGTATGTATGTGTTATCAGTTTATGTACCCATTTGATCTATCACGATTATAAAAGAATCTGCAATTCGGTCATCTGGCCACAAATAATTCTGATCAATACATATTTTTACATAAATAAATTAAAAAAAATGCTGAGATCTGACTAAGAAAGACGAGATCATACTTACACTGACGAGACACTCTCAAGCTGACTAAAAGCATTCTCTCCTAGCGTCCTGATCTGATTGTCCGACAATGATCTGTCAAATAAAACATAAAATTCACACATTAATGCAGTTCTTGTTATTTAGAGTTGTTGCTACTTCCATGTACTGTACAAAATACTACACAAAATGTTAATAAATGTATAAGAATAAAGCATATCTTTAACAACTAATTTTAGACTGTGATTTCAATCCAAATGCAATCGAAATAATTTCATTGAAATATGTCATTTTATCCGCAAAGATATTTAAGTAAACCTACATAGGATTCATAATTATCTATTCGTTTAGTCTAAATGGAAAAATTAGGTAAACATATTATGCCTGTACACACAGCGTATTCATATTATTACGGTAGATTGATTGATTTGATTTGATTTGATATGATTTGATTTGATTTGATTTACCAACAGCAATACAGTAATACATTTCATACAATGTGTTTACATACAGCTTAACAAAGTATTTTGGTACAAATCAGTTCGGAAAAGGTAACAAAACAAAAATAATGAATTTACTATTACAATCGATAATGCTATAGTATGCATGTTCATGTGATCAAGGTCGTTATTCTTTTTAAAGATACTATGTCTCATTTGCCTTTTGCAGCCAACATCAAATTATCTAGAACTTTGCAGGAATTATGAACATGTCACGTATGTCCTATCTGTGACATTTTAATGTTAGCAGTGTCCTACTATTCAAATTATGCAAGGAAACCCATTTACTTTCTAGACTTCCACGTCAGACACTATTGAGTGACTGACTGACTTTTTTTGTGGTAATAACATACATAAAATGAGCTGTAAAGGGTAGATGAGCATTTGTCTACATCAATAACCCAATTCTCGTAATGGCCAAAATTAAAGCGATTGAATCTTTGCGCAGCACGAAACGTACAACCACTCGGTACAAGGGTATAAAGATCAGACTAGTACTTTAGTGATTGCAATCATTAAAGTCGATTCGACAACTAATGATCGTTATTTTCCCACTTAAAGATATTTTCAAGCGCTTTCGTTTTGGGGGAAGTTCTGAATTAGTATTATCTTTCAAATGCCGTTGGAATTTAACCTTTTCATTTTAGGGCCTGCAAATGGGACCTAGTACTTTTAAGTCACAACCTCAAAATTGAAATTCACATTAATTTTGCTATTTGAAATACAGTCACATTTTAAAAGTAATTAAATGACACAAGTAGCAAGGGCATACATGCATGCAATTCTTTCAATTGATGCTAACATAAATATAGCCACAATGCATATTCATATCGTCCAAATGTACATTAATTTATTCAATAACTCTACAGGCATGGTTAAATAGTGCTTTCTATATTAATAGAGTAATAATATAATATGATTTTAATATACAATGATGAAGGATATCAATCTAGCATCACAATGATTACTCATAAATTATAAATCAAAATTAAAATGGGTAGGAAAAATATGGATATTGTTATAATTATTGATAGAGTTATATGACTAACAATGATATAGGCATTTTGAATTTCGATATAGAAAAAGTGAAAACTAAATATAAAAACCGCTCAAGGGAGACAAGAAATGTGGTCTTTATAGGAAGGTGGTCTCTATGCACAGGTTCCTTTAATACAGGTTTCAATGATTAACCCCTTTCAAGGGAAACACAAAAATGTTGTCTTTATAGAGAGGTGGTGGCTAAAGCAGGTCCTGTTGCATAAAAGTTAGCATTGATGGTAAATTTGCCATTAATGATAACTTTCAGGGAAACGTTCATTTGATTGGCTGTTGAGTGATGTTGTCATGGTAGTTAATATCAGTGGCAAAGTTACCACCAATGGTAAGTTTTATGCAATGGGGCCCAAATTGAAAAAAGCAGGTTTGACTGTTCAAGGAACATTCATGTTCTGATGAAAGCAGGTTTGACTGTACAAGCTAGAACATTCATGTTCTGATGGAAGCAGGTTTGACCGTACAAGGAACATTCATGTTGTGATGAAAGCAAAGAGAGAGACAAACTTACATTGTTCTGAGATCTTCTAGAGCACTAAAGGCTGGGAAGTGTTCAATCCGATTGTTAGTCAGGTAGCTGTATTGCAGATGGTATCATAGGTAAAGAGAGAACAAAATTAATAACATTTTATCAAATAGTTCATGACAGAGAAGAATAAACAATACATTTTATCTCGCGTATGACGAGCAGTGTACAGGTGTGTATATCATGTATTCTTAATCTTTTCTAAATTGAATTTCTGAAGTCTTTGCATATCATCAATATAAACCATGGACTGCCACATATGGTATATATACACCTTACATGTGACAAGAGTTGACTTTGGTAACCCACCGTTTGTGTCATCTGTCTACCAACCCCACTAAAGAGCTAACATCTCTGTTTTAATCTTTCTCTCTCTCTCTCTATCTCTCTGTCTCTCTGTGTCTCTCCCTCCCCCTCTCTCTTTTTTGTTTGTTTTATCTCTCCTTCCTTCATTTTCTCTTCATCCCTCTGATTACATCTTTCCTTAATTCTTCATTGAAATTTATCTCATATCTCACTCTTCAACTTCATAATTTTGTTTCTGAACATTTTAACCCATCTATGTCTCTCCCTCATCTGTATTTAATTTTGTTATTTAACAGTTACAAATATACTCATATACTGATGAATAATCCAGTTTCTCTTGACTATTATTACTCTTTATATTACATAATTTACATCTCCTCTCTCTCCCTCCGACCATCCCTCTTTTTCTCCTCCCTTTTCCCTCTTCCCTCTCCTACTCTTCCCTCTCTTACTCTCTTTCTTTCACTCCCTCCCTACCCTCCCTCCTTTCCCCTCCTTTCCCCTCCCTCCCTCTCCCTCACTCCCTTCCCCTCCGTCTCTCCCTCCCCTCCCTCCCTCCCTCTCTATCTTCCTTTCTCTTCCTCCTGTCCACCTGTGCCTATATACTTACATTTTGACAAGGTTATCCAACCCATCAAAAGCTCCATCTTCAACTGATGAAATGTTGTTGTTCATCAAATTCCTATGAAAAAAATCACACATTTAAATAATATAAGATTGTGTTCAATGCAGCAAAAAAATGAGGGCTCACATTGCAATCATACACTGTTGCCCATAAAGTTGGAATAATCTTTCCTCAGAGCCGACAGCGTTACCGTCCAATGTAAAGGTTCGTGGCAATTGATCAGTAAAGTTCTGAGGAGATATAAACTAAAGTTTCAAGAATAAATCATACTCTCACAATCATTTCATGAAAAGAGGTAATAAACATATATTCCATCTTTATGGGCAACAGTGTACGATAATAAGAGAGAAGATACATCTGGAAACATGATCACAATGTTCATTTCCACATGCTTATAAATAAATAGATTAAATCAGGCAAAAGTAAGGTTATGATCTTCACATAATAATTTTAATTACATTGATAGGTCTGTACAATAGCATTCTAAGGAGTCTTTACCCAAAATGCAGTAGAGGATATGCATGCATATAGTAGCTGCGAAATGGAAATCAATTATTTTATCATTATTTATTATTATTATCATTATTTTCAGTATCAATATTATGAAGATTGATTTCTTTCACAAACAGAAAGTTACTTACACTTCTCTGAGATTGGTTAAGGGTCTCAGTAATGTGGAGGGGATCTCAAGAATCTGGTTGTTCTGAAGGTAGCTGCAAAGAGAAAACAACAGCCTTGTACTGTCTTGTGTATTGAGGCAGTAGCCCAGGCTTGAAGGATATTTTTTTTTAATGCTTTCTCGTGTTATTTTCTATAAAAAAGTATGTGATTAAAAAAACACAAACCAAGGATGAAAAAAAAAATCAGAATTCATCAAAAAAAGTGTATGCTTTGTAATCAATAGCTATTGAATATGATGATAATGATTCACAGCATTTGTATGGCGCCATATATCTGTTTAAAAAAAAACGTTCAAAGGCGCGAGCTCATCCAATAAAGTTAGCATTTAAAGGTACTATGTCTCATTTGCAGGTCAAAAAAATGAAAAGGTTAAGTTCCAACTGCATTTGAAAGACAATACTTTTTTAGAAATTCCCTCAAAACGAATGGGTTTGAAAATGGCTTTTCGGGGAAAATTGTACCGAATGGTCGTACGTTTTGTGCTGCACAAAGATTCAATCAGTTTGATTTTGGCCATTACAAGTAGTGTGTTATTGATGTGGACAAATTCTCATATACCTGTTACAGCTCATTTCATGTATGTTTAATATTACCAAAGAAAGAAAATGTCAGTCAGTCACTCAATAATGTCTGACAGGGAAGTCTAGAAAGTAAACGGGTTTTCTTGCATAATTTGAATACTAGGACACTGCTGACGTTTAAATTCCACAGATAGGAAATACATGACATTCATAATTCCTGCAAAGTTCTTGATGTTGGCTGCAAAAGGGATATTGTATCTTAAAATACAATACATAAAAAAGTGAAATAGGTATTTAAAAAAAGGAAAGAATATCCTCTCTTGTTTATTGGGTGCTAAACCAAATGACAAATGCCTAGATAAAGATAAACTGACCCTTAGAGCCTGCACTGCTGGTTAGTATTTTTTAACAAAAAAATAACAGTAATTAACTCTATAAATAATTAAATACATTGATAAATGAATAAACGAATATGTAAATAAAATAAATATATAAACAAACAAATTAATACATAATTAATATATACATAAATACACAGCTCAATGAATAAATAATAAATAAATAAAACAAAACAGCATCAGCACCTATCTTGTGGAATGTACTTCCTGACCAAATTCGGGAGGTCATGAGCATGGAGGGTTTCGCGAGGGCCTTACAATAACTTAATAGTTTCCAGGAAATTCAAGAGGCTGTTCTGCTTGTGGTTATCTCTGGGTTTGTTGGGAGCTTGTTCCACATGGTAGGTTCATTTCTCACAATGTTAGCTATTTCCACACATACGTAATTATTGCTTTCATTATGTTGTTATCATATGGTTGAATTGATCTTATATATATTACTCCCTATTACGCAAACTAGCAATGTGATTTATGAATTCAAGTGCCGATGTGAAGCTCGGTACATAGGGCGTACAACTCAGAAACTGTCAGATCGAGTAAAACAGCATGTTCCTTCCTTCACTCGGAACTGCCAGACCGGCGCCGTTTACAACCGGCGCGCTCATGCAAACAGGGAAACTTCCGTACTGCAGACAACGCCAACTCTGCCATCGCTCAACATTTGCTGAACAACCAAGATTGCGCTGAACAATCCTGTTCATCTTGGTTCAAATCTCCCTGGTTCAAAGTTCTCAGCCGATCGAGAAACTTTACTCATCTGCGCATGTTCGAAGCCACACACATTCAGTTGACCGACCCTCTTCTATACAGACAGAAAGATTTTGTTCGCACGCTCGTATTTTTTTAGCGATTATCCCGTTATAACCGGCTGGCAATAAGCCTAATTTACCGTTACCTTAGACAGCTTAATCAGAGCTCGTTACATTTCGCGCCGTGTTCCTTTTAGTTTCCGTTTATATTGTTCGATTTGGCTTTCTGTTCATTCTTGCGTTTTACTCTGATGAGTGCAAGACGAAAAGCTTAAAGGTAAAGACCAGTTTCGGAAACGCCCCTCTCTCAAAAAAATGAAATGGAAGCTCTCATTACCAATCATGTGAAAGAATATGTTTTGACTAATACGTGATGATACAAATTTTGCCGGGAAAGTCGGGAAACCGCCTGCTAATTGATATATTTGGTAAATTATTATATCTATTGGGACCAAATAGATATCGCGCACGTGGTCGCGTAGTCCCATATACATCTTTTTGGGTACAGCGCTTGTAACTTAACCAAGACTGGGCCAAATTTCTTATCATTTTGATGATTCCAGAATCTTGCTGTACACACCAATACATATATGCTAGATGATCAACCTTTTCTGATCGATTCCACAACGTTTCTTTCACAATGCAATCGCATGACCAGAACTGGCTTAAGTATGGCTCTTTTCAACGCGATTCTCCGATACACATATATCCATGTACTCGATCTATGTTCTTGTAAAATGTATGTTAATATATTATCGTAAACAAAAAAGCAAAGCGTACAGAGAATTCTACGAGTTATTATACTTGTTTGTCATGTATGAAATGTTCAATGATTTTGTTTTTGTTATATATTTGTAAAACTGTAAAAGAAAAAGAAAATCATAACAGAAATAAATGAATCAAATCAAATAAAAATAAGCATTTTCCATTATCATTATTAATAAAGAAAGATAGATAACTGGTTTATTATTGAAAAACATCATTGCGGGATAGCCGAATTGCGATGAGTTTACAAATATTCCTTTATTAAATGACATAAATACATGTTTACAAACATTTAAAATACATTGGGAAATATAAATTCAAAAACATATTGCATATTACAATATCAAACTACATCAAACATTGATATTTTTGTTATTATAATACTACTGTGGAATAGTAGTCTACAAGTTTGAAGTTGAAATTTTAAATGTTGGTAAATTATAGTAAAGAGAGAAAAGAGAACAGGTGAAGGAAGGAGAAGATGAAGAAGGAGGAAAAAATAACATAATACTTACACATATCGAGTACTGGTGAGTGAATTAAAAGCATCAGGGAATATAGTACTGATCAGGTTGTCCGAGAGATCCAGCCAATACATCGACTGTGTCGAGAGAGCCGCGGTTGGAAAGGCTGTAAACTTGTTGCTGGTCAGGACGCTACATTAGAAAAGAATTAATATTCAAATTGGCAATGCAAGGCACACAAAGGAGTCACAAAACCTTGTATGCTGAATGTCATAAGGGTGTTAGCTCTGTGTTGATAGATGAAATCTATATCCAGGCTCTCAACAGAATTAAGATAATCTGGAAATAATCATCCGCACATGAAAATTTTTTTCCAAAGATCTCATCAAATCAACATTCCCTTTTGAAATATGCAATGCTTTGATGATGACATTCTGAAGTAAAGTCTTCACTCAAGTACTACATCCTAGATACAGTGTACTTTCTTTAAAATAATCCCTTTAAAAAACAACACAACTCATTAGTTCATCTTATTTTTTTCAATGAATATGAATGAATAATACGGGTTTTGATTGATTTTGTCAATTTCGTATAAAATCGTCAAATTTGTTTTAAAATCATTTAAAATTGACATAGTTTTAGGCAAACGCCTACATCCATGTTATTTGAAGACTTTAATTCATTATTTACATAATATTAAATATAAAAACTCATTAAATTAACAGTGTCTTGCATTAATTCCTTTCTGTCAAAGTTTGTTCATTCATTAGCAGTATCACCAAGACAAAACAGCATAACAGACATTTTGAGCGTAAAATGCGAGATTTTTCAAAAAAATAATTGAGATCTTTCAAAAAAATAATTGAGGTTTTTCAAAAAAATAATTGAAACTTGTAAGACATGCCAAATGTCTATTCAGACAAGTTGAACCATAATTTATGCAGTCACAAAGTCTCTAAAGGCTTTTAAAAGAACACGTTTTGCCTTATATCTCATAAACTTCAAAATGTCTGTTATGCTGTTTTGTCATGGGGAGGATTAACTGGACCTGTATGACTAATGGTCCTGTACGATTAATGGACGTGTACGACTAATGGACCTGAGGCCTAGGACTAATGGTCCTGTACGATTATTGGACGTGTACGACTAATGGACTTGTATGATTGATGGACCTGAGGCCTACGACTAATAGACCTGTACGACTAATGGACTTGCACGAATAATGGACCTGTACGACTAATAGACCTGTAGGAATAATGGACCTGTACGACTAATAGACCTGTACGACTTTTTGACATGTACGACTAATAGACATGTACGACTAGTGGACTTGTACGACTAATGGACCTGTACGACTAATGGACCTATATGACCAATGGACCTGTACAACTCATGGACCTGTACGACTAATGGACCTGTAATACTAATGGATCTGTATGACTAATGGACGTGTATGTCTAATGGACCTGTATGACTGATTATCATACAAACATGATGCAGAAAATTAATATTGTAAACATAGACTAGTTCTGCATTTTGCATGTTGCATGTCTCAAGATTGGAAATCTATTTCCTTTGAAATATTTGCTATTAAAAAATTATGTTTTATGCTATATTTCACAATGAAGAGTAATTAATGACGGTTCCACTCATGAAGTTAGGCATGTATTTGCTCTCCTGGTGATGATTTTAAAGAAAAAAATTGAATTAAAAATAAAATATGAAATACAAAATTGAAGATGAACTTACATCCTATTTGCCGAGACGTCTTCAAAGACATTTGTAGGAAGAGATGCAATCAGGTTATCGTTCAGATATCTGCCAAAGAGAGATGACATACGGGGTATAAATAGGTAAAGAGTTCTATAAATGAACGCGAGCTTGACATTTCATTTCATTTATTTATTTCTACTTCAAGATAAACATTGAAATTATATAATCTTCAAAATACGAACATATAGATAATGAGATATCTGAAGTGGGAGGATCATGAAAAGCACATAAATGGCTAAATACAAATGATTCTCGCATAATCACTAGACTGAGAGAGAGGGGGGGGGGAGGGTGCGTTTGTGTGTGTGTGTGTGTGTGTGTGTAGATGTGGGTTTCGGTTTGAGTAATTGGGTTTCTCCACACTTCTAAATCGGATATGATTACAGACATCTTGGACTGACCTTAATACATCACACTGAGAAAGATGCGACTCAGTTTCAAACTGGGGATCCATCAGAATCGGTTTGTAGGCGGAGACGGAAGACTCAGCCTGTTACTGACGGTACAGCTACATACATTCATAGTAATAACGTTGTTACCCTGGGAAGCCCCAGCAGCATTAATGTTCTTCCTGAAGGCACCCGGATAATTTTACCCAAGCAATTGAGAGTGGCAAATGTGGATATATGTCTTGCCAAATGACGTTAGTGCCGGGTTAGGAATCGACCCCTCAAACCTTGGATTGAGAGGCAAATGAATGAACCACTATACCATGACTCCTCCACATCTCCCAATTTATAGTAAGACGGATACATTTTTTTTAACCTAGCAGTAATAACATTCTGCTGTTACAAACATGTTGGGTGGTTCAGTAGACATGTGTTCTGGTAATAGTTGATAGGTCACCGAACTGCGGTTCACATGGTTCAGGGTTTGAGCCCTGCCGAACCACTAATGTCCTTTGGCAAGATGTGAGTCTACATTTCCCACTCTCCACCCAGGTGTAGTAAATGGGTACTTCGTAGAAATGTATTCCTTGCATGCTTTAAAGATACTATGTCCCTTTTGCAGCCAACATCAAATTCTGTGGAACTTTGCAGGAATTATGAATGTGTCATGTATGTCCTATCTGTGAAATTTAAACGTTAGCAGTGTCCTAATATTCAAATTATGCAAGGCAACCCGTTTACTTTCTAGACTTCCCTGTCAGACACTATTGAGTGACTGACTGACATCTTCTTTCTTTGGTAACAACATATATAAAATGAGCTGTAACAGGTACATGAGAATTTGTCTACATCAATAACCCACTACTTGTAATGGCCAAAATTAAACTGATTGAATCTTTGTGCAGCACAAAACGTACGAACATTCGGTACAATGGTCTGGAAAATCAGACTATTACTTACTGGCTCTATATCTCCTAAGTCGATTCGACAACTAATAGTCGTTATTTTCCCACTTAAAGACATTTTCAAGCCCCCTTTTTTAGGGAAGTTCTAAATTAGTATTGTCTTTCAAATGCCGTTGGAATTTAACCTTTTCATTTTTTGGCCTGTAAATGGGACATAGTACCTTTAAGTTCCGCAGGGCAGCTAGGCTAAAGCCAGTGTACTAATACTGCTTAGTAGGTGCATTGAGCACCCGCTCGGGATTGAAACGTGCACAATATATGTAGCTATTATTATTAGTAGTAGTAGTATTATTATAATTATAATTATCATACTTACATCTCATCTGCACTACTTGATCCGCCAAACATCTTTCCTTCTATAGTATCAATTACGTTATCTTGAAGATACCTGAAAAGAAATGAGGACAAATTATGAATATTCAATGAAAAAATTACAACAACAAAATATATATATAAGGTATCATTAAGAAGCACGACCAAAGGCAACGTTTTCCGATAATTCTATAATCTCTTTGATTTACGTTTTTCAACCTCTCTAATTTTTGTTTTCCATATCGTAAATAGAAAATATACCATGTATACCGTATAATATTTTGCTATACGGCATGCATACTTATACAAGCCTAGACCTTGGCTTTTTTCATTTTTTTTTATCTAGTAACTTTTTTGTTTTACTTTCATTTTCTTATATCTATTTCTTTTTGTATATAATTTGCGTCTACCAATAGTGTGTACTTTTTTGTACATTTCTGTCTATTTTGTAAACTTTTTATTGAGTAATTGGAAATAAAGACGAATTGAATAGACGCCATAGACGCCAGATCTTTTAACAACTATCTCGTAATAAATAAATAACAGCATTCAGTGAATATATTAAATATGTACATGTACTCACAGATCGTAGGAGCCAGTGACATCGTAGAATGCTTCATCGCCAATGAAGCTGATCTGATTGCCATTCAATGACCTGAAATTGCCAAAGAAATAAAAGAATTAAAAAAATAAAAAATTTAAAGCAAAAGATCGACGATCAAGTCAATTCTTTCTTTCTCTGTCTCACTGTCTCTCCGTCTGTCTGTATCTCTCTCCCTCACTTTCTCTGATAAGTAGAAGGGATCCTAGCTGCCTCTCTCTCTCGCTGTCTCTCTCTCTCCTTCTGTCTCACTGTCTCTCACTGTTTCTCTCTTAGGAGAAAACACTATGTTCCTCAGACTAGAACATTAAATGGAGACCCCGTATGTAGTAGAGCGATTCCCTATGCACCTTAATATGCTATACTTCTCGCAAAGAGTAAGGTGTAAACCCGGTGTTAAGTGGGGCTGCATACAAAAAGTGGAAATCTTTCTACATTTTTTTATATCGTGGTGAAGATTAACAATAGAAGAACAAATGACCCTGTTCATACTTACAAGGAGCTGGACACACTCAAGCCATAGAAAACATGCGTTGGGAGTGATGTCAGCTGCATACTTCTAAAAGACCTGCAGTAAAGTTCAAAGATGATCAATAGGTTAGGAATCAATCATTTAGTCTGGTCCAAACTTTGCAGGCATTTCTAGTCATATTGTAAATATGAGAGTATTCGACGAGCAATCCTTTTCAGGGGATATTTCTACCATGATATTCTTCCATATCTGCCAACCTTACAAAGAAAGAATTAGGAATCCCTTAGGGCAAAATTAGGAATACAGTCATTTTGTATACTTTTTACACAGAAATTTCAGAACAAGGAATCTAGGATTCATAACATTATTTTGAGGGTCAAAAATATGAATGGTAGGCAGCTACGTTCTTCTTGATGTTCTTCATGTAAACGGAAGAGAAAGCTCACGAATAATTTTCCAAAAATCTGGTTTCTCTTTAACACACAAACCGTCAAATGGATTTATGAACTTTAACCTTTAAGCCTGTCTGCACTAGTTTGGCCAGATGGTTTTCTCATCAAATCAGCTCTCAATTAAACATAAAAAAGGGGACCATGGGGTACCAAAGGTCACCGCTTAGGCATTGTTTGCTATATAGAGGGCGCAAGTAGTTACAATTAGTGCAGTGGGGCTTTAAAGGGAAATGAAACTCAAAACACTTTTTTGACAGCCTTATAACAAATTATGAGCCAGTTGAACACATCATGATATTACTCCTAATGGAGTGCTTAGCAAGGAAAACAATCTCTCCAAAGTTTGCAACATTTTCTTGCTAGCCATTTTCCAGTGGAAGCCGCCATTCAGTTTATTACAATGGCGCAACCTTGGAGAGCTTGTTTTCCTTGCTAAGTACTCCAATATAAATAGTTTCAAGATATTTTTAACTGGCTCATTAATTTGTATTAAGGCTATCAGCTGAAGTTTGTTGGGTTTTATTTTCCTTTAATATGATCTAAGAAACTGGAGATACTCACAGGGAATAAGTCGAAGTGTCCAAGAAACATTGCGTTTCAAGGTGCTTCACTGGATTGCCAGCAAAGCTGAAAAAACTGCTTCGGAAGACAGAAGAGGTCAAAGGTTATATGAATAACGGAGGAGAGGTACTTTGAGGCATGCTTTTTTTATTTCTGCAAAACGGATATGGTGCTTTACAAATAGTCATTATTATCATTATTATTATTATTAAATATACAGATATAATATACAATTTAAACAATCTCCAATGTACATGAAACAAATATGAAATAAGATTATGAAAAACGATGGAACATCCACGGTGAGTCTACCTAATTAAGGAGGGCATCCATGGTGAGTCTACCTATTTAGGGATGGCATCCATGGTGAGTCTACCTACCTATTTAAGGAGGACATTGGAACGATCAAGTGGGAAATGGTCTTATTTGGAGAATGAAATTCAAATTAAGAAGGCTGCAAGCACTACTGATTAGGGGCAGGATGCAGGAGGTCAGTAAAGCATCTTCCTTTTTTTTTTAAATTCGTTTCCCTTCTCCCTTTCCCTTTTGTCTTTTTCTTTCTTTTTCATGTTTTGTCAACACCCGGTTGGGGGCATCTGACAACCCCCCCCCACATGTCCAATGTAGCTACGCCACTGTCTTCTCATCATATTCGTCTACTCCCTCTCTCTTTTCTTGATTTTTCTTTCTTTCTTTTTAACAGTCTATTTTTTTCATTGTTTGTCCCTCTCTCCCTTTCCCTTTCTCTTTTTGATTGTATTCAACATTTGATTGAATGTGTCAACCCCCTCCCCCTCCCCCCCCCCACACACACGCCCCATGTAGCTACGCCACTGTCTACACTAAAGTAGCATCTTTTACATACCTGCTGCTCACCCCTTCAAAGGCTCTTGTTTCTATCGTATTGATGTCATTGTTACTAAGAGAGCTGGAATGAATAGTTATCGAAATATAGTTTGCAATTCAAAGGTATCAATTGCAACTTATCATGAATTCAATTTCAACTTTATTCCATAAATGCTAAGCAGATAAACAATTTTTATAAATACATATTAAATGAACAATAAAATTGGCCATTCCAGTCTCCCACGTAAAAGAGATTGATGAATAATTCCCGTCTCATTATAATAATTATATTATTGTACATTAAGCCGCATAGATGTGTATTTCATTAAAGTTATACTTGTAGAAAAACGCACTAAATACAACTGTTTAAGAACAGTTTATAAGAGACACATTCCAATGTAATTATATATATTTCCTTAATTGACCCTACCGCAAATGCGATGTTCGATACAAAATGGCGACCTTCCTCCCACACTGCACAGGTCAGCACATGCGCCGATACGGGGGAAGACGATGAGACAATGTTTCTTCTGGCTTCCATAGGCATAGAGAATGTATAGCAGCGTCAACTAATTCCTTATTTTTACTAAACTAATGTTGAGGTTTCATGAACCCCCTGATGATTTGATGAGATCTATGATTCTATGTAGGCGCCATCATAATCTGTTACTTATGGATTTTCCAGTTCTGGACCCCTTGTATTTGTATGGGAACCGGAAGTGCCTTTGACAATATACCCATGGCCAGTAATGCCCTCTATGGCCAAACACCGTAGTTGCGGTAGCAAGACTTATGATAACATTCCTACTTATTTAAACTGTTTCCACAGTGTACTCACATACTTGATGCCACAAAATTCCAGAATGCTCCAGTTTTCACTATCGTGATTCGGTTATTGTTTAAATTGCTGCATGTAAGACAACAAAAACATAAATATTCATATAATTCATCAAAACAAAAATTCAATTCAATCATGGTTTATTAATGAAATCAAAACATGTTTGTACAAATCATTTTACAAGAAAAGCAGCCGAAGCTGGATAAATTATGTTTACATCTAATATTGGCATTTAAAAAAATGTTAACAAGATAAGAATACATTATTACAAACAAGCAGACAGTCCACTTTAATATAGCATTAAATGGTGCTCAGCGGGCAACAAACGTTTCACGGGTCGGCATGACGAGTGAAATACTTTCTATATTCTTATTCTCTGTTGTCATCCAATTACAATGATACACATATGTATATATGTTTTATATGCTTATTCACTTTTTGTTCAAATATGTATCCATCATTACGATGTATGATTTTTATTCCATGAAGTGATGATTGGCCATATAACAATAGTCATCAAATGTGTACATGTAAAGCATTTCAAATTACATTTCTAAGCACTCTACTTTGAGATCATTATTACCAGTCATTGCATTCGATGTCTGACCGGCACACAATAGCGCACACACACAGCTCCATAATAATAAGAAAAAACAATAATAATCTGGATTTATATAGCGCTTAATACAAAATAGAGTCTCTATGCACTTTAAATATATTATTACCCGGTCATCATATCCACTCACGCACAATGTACATCATCTCCACTCCTTGGGGAACATTCCTAATATATCGTCTTGGTGAGGGCACATGGTAATTACTAACACACTGGCTTTTGCCATCCATGAGGTCCCCATTTCTCTCCTGGGGGTATGGAGGGGCAAATATAGATTAATGCCTTGCCATAGGACATTAGTGCCCTGTCGGGGATCGAACACACAATAACCTTTGCATTTCAAGTCAAATGCTTATATAAACCACTCAAGTACAAATACACCTCCATAGAGATTATTCCAGCCAGCTTAAATTCCAACCGCATTTACATTTCAAAGTTAAATTAAATAAACTAAACTGAAACTGGAACTGATATTTGATTTGATTTTAAACTTACACTGAATATATCGTCTTGTTTACAAAGGAACCACCCATCGGTAAATCGGTGATCTCGTTGTTCTGGAGATTTAAAGAACCAATGCTTGTCACGTGCGCAAACGTTCCATCTTCGACGTATGCTATCTCGTTATTTGCGAGATTAATTCCGGAAGTCAGAGGACAGTCTTCAAAGTGAGTGGCCAGGAGACGACCAATCTTGTTATCACTCAAATCCCTGCATGGCCAATAAAAGGATGCAAAGTTTGATACAGAAAACTTTCATTGGTTGGAGTAATTATATCATGTAGTTTAAGCTTCTACAAACCTTAACATTTAGTAGGCAAGCTTTCGACCACTCCTGTGAACTTTCTCAAGCCAAGTGAATTTTCACACAGTTTCTTGCTGTCTGCTGCTCACTGGAGCGAGGATAAGTGATAATGAATAGCCAGTGAAGGATTTTTTTCTCCAGATCGATTCTTTTACCTTTCTTGTTGGTTCAAAGTTTGTTTGTTGGTTTTTTGCCTTTTAATACCTGACTGAGCCATCGCACCTCCTCAGTTAAGATTTAAAGTCAGTTTTAATCCATCACTTACTGAAAAGGTGGTTCATGTACAGTATTATAATCTGATCGGAAATATCACAATTCAGTGGTCGACAGGTTAACAGGTCAACAGGTTAATACGTTTAAGGTCAACAGGTTGACAGGTTAATGTAGATGTATGTAAATTAATCATATTTAACTTTAAAATGGCTCCCATAAATACATGATGAATTCTGATTTTGGGGTAGGGGGTTTGTTGTCTTAAAATCACAAACTTGGACAACTTACTCAAAGAAATGTCGACTATTTCCTTGTTTCTTCACATAGTTTTCTTCTACTGGCCGGTTTAGGCTACAGAAAACCACCACTTTTGGAATATTTTGAATTTTTACCAGCAGGGCACATGTTCATTTCCAACTAAACAAAGATGACAAATGAAAGTATAACATAGATTTAATTTCTTCCTTTAAGAAGTATAAAGACTATCATTTTCCTTAGATACTCTTCCCGATTCTCCACAATGTAAACCTCTAGTCTGCCACTATGTTTTAGGGAAAAATGTCATAAACAAAATAAAAAATATAAAAATTGACTTAAAATATATGCCTTGTTTCATTGATGACGTGGGTACAAAATATCTTCCCATGTATAAACTTTACAATGGAAGTACCGACTTATAATTCAGGATGAATCCTGCATCTTATTTTTCCATGGACTTTGTTAAAGTGTACTAATCACCAAAACATGTTTTGCTCTTGAGGTAAGGGGTTCCATGCGGTCATACTGTATTCAAAATAAGTGCTCAAAAGATAACTTTTACAAAGAGAAATTGCACTTTAAATATATTCTCAGTAAACAGTAAAACGTCTTGTTGAGTTGCCTCGTTAGCGCACGCATACACAGTTACATACCATAAGACTCGCACGGAACCCGAATCCGAATAAGGTTCTGTGCAAGACCTATATATGTGGGGTTTACTGTTATTCTTTATTGTCTTCTTACTCCTTAATAATTGTGTACCTATAGAATGCCAGGTAAAGTATTTCCAGGTTGATTTTATACATTCTAGTTATATACACAATTTTTTTCTTTTCTTCAGGTGATTGGTTCATTTTAACCTCCCGTATACCCTGGAGTAGGATTTGGTGCCCACCAAAAGAAAAAATTCTATAATTTAACAAAAGGGAACCAATACAAATATTATTTTTTTACCCAGGGAAGCCTCATCAGCATCAAAGTTGTTCTTCTTCAGGGACTTAAATTATTATTATCCCATCAATTGCCATTTACCCATTTGCATCTAGGTGGAGAGTGGCCAATGTGGATTAACGTATTGCCAAAGGATGCTAGTGTCGTGCTAGTATTCGAACCCTCAATCCTTGGATTGAGAGCCAAGTGAATGAACCATTATACCTTGACACCTTCATAATTGTTGATCCATAGCATAAAAATACTTACAGGTTCGTGAGACTGGTGCACCCATCAAAGGCTGTCTCTGGTATCTTTTCAATGTTGTTTGAAGGCAGAGAAAGGGTATTGAGCTGGGAATGGTTGGTAAACATGTTCTCATGTAGGAAATGAAAATCATTGCTTCTCATGGATCTGCAATAACAGAAAAGATACAAGATTTGTTATTCAATCTGTTTAGAGACACAATGGCATTAGCCCAAAAAGTTTCACACAGATTTAAAGCCCCTCTTAAAGTGTTTGGAGCCTACAAATTTTATGGAAAAATTTCACTTAAATTGTATCATTTGAGACACATTTCTGCAAGGAATTTCAAAACAAATGTGTTTGAAGTCCGTATGATGAAAGAATACAAAATGGAGGTTTCTGCGTACACAACAGAAAAACAAAATGATTTATTCTTTCATCAATATATATATCGGCCAATAGGCCTTGTGCGTTATTGACCACATTGCGAGACAAACGAATATCACTAGCGATATTATTTTCGATACTACATCCGCAATGAGTAATATATTTAGCATATATATATATCTTTTTTTTTTGGGGGATATTTTTGCAGAAGTGTGTCTTAAATTACATCCTCTTTCACATTATGATACAATTTAAGTGAAATTTGCCATCAAATCTTTCGCGAATTTGGGGTTCTCAACACATTACACATCATCGGCTCTCAGCAAAAGATTTATCCTTTTTAATTCAGATAAATATTCAAGATGGACGATTTTTTTTCATTTGTAAAGATCTACAGTCTTCAACTTTTTGGTGTGTCTGGAAAACAGTTACTTGATACGTATGGGCTTTGTAACATACATGTACATACTCTGATACACAGGTGGAAGTATTATTCTCAAGAGGGCAAACCAAAGGTATTCATGAAGCACCTTCATCGCTTCGGCAATGATTATTATAAAAATGCACGAAGTGGGATGTCTCCTTGTGTAAAAGATCTGGAGATATTTATGGGTCATTTGTACCAAAGCTGACTACATACAGACCTCTTGGTGTGTTCACTTGCTATTTTGCATTTTAATCAGAGGCAATTCTGAGAATCGTTGGTGACATACTTACAGGGATTGTATGTTATCTGGGAATGCACCATTCTCTATAGAGAGAATGCTGTTATAGTTCAAGGTCAACGTGCTAAGCGTGGTCAGGTTGGAGAAAGCACCGTCTAACAGGAATGTGATCTGATTGCTGGAGAGATACCTAAAGAAAGAGAGAGAAAAAAAACTGAATTTATAATTATAATAATAACAATACTAATGATAGTAGAGACTTGTATAGCACTTATGCCTGGCACATTCCTGGCGCTCCGCAATCATTACCCCGGGTCTAGTATGGCTGCCATTATGGTGATCAAACATTTAAAGAAATTAGTTCCTGCCACGTACCAATTAACCTCACCTTGGTCGAGTGTGGTAAATGTAGATTTATGCCTTGTCAAGGGACATTTGTGACGCGGCGAGACTGTAACCGTTAACCATGTGATCTATAGTCTGGTAATATATCCTCTAGACCACGACACAACCACTACATATTACAATCCCAGTGAGCCTCATCGTTTTGTAGTATGTGTTAGATATATACATTGTAGTTGTGACAAATGTTGGCTGCGGCTGCCCACAGTCTGTTCCGTTTGTCCACGAAGGCAGATATAAAGTTAAAGGACTAAAATTTGTGGTTAATATCATACAAATAATAAATGTTTGCCAGTGCATATCGCTAATGTACGAGCTAAAAACATGTATTAATTGTTTTATAAGATGGGTCTACAATATCAGTAGTATAAAGGTGAGAAATTGACGGTTGTTATCACCAAAATGCACTCCCCGTGCATACACGTGATCCATTGGCTACATTCTTGAACCCGTTTTTTATAATAGCTTTTGTAATGTCAAACTTACATAGTTGTTATAGACAAGAGTCTCTTCTGGTACTGCACAGCTTCAGGGACATGGTTGAATTTGTTTGAATCAAGATTCCTGTCAGAAAAAACTAACATAATGATAACAAATATATAAGATATTGGTATTAATACTTATTATATCCTGCATCAAAAATTAATTGGTTTTCGATTGGTCAAGAGCTCTTCACGTGACCAGAAATATTTGAACTATTTTTAGAAAGTACTATTTGGGAGTACTATTTGGGAGTACTATTTGGGAGTTGAAAATTCAGCGAGCCTACATGATTTCAAATGCCTCCAGTCGGCAACTCCGCGGTGTCACGGCGCTCAGGCCATTTAATTTACGCAATTTACACTACTGCAATAATTCCTGTATAGCGCCAGCTTTCGGTCTTGAATTTGTGAAGTTTTGTTGTTGTTATGATCGTCTGCAAAGATGGCGGCCTCCACGAACCGGAGATTTGACAATGTCAAAGAAGAAGATCTGAATGATTTTATCTATTCTATGGACAGCCACAACACAAAGAAACAAATTTAGTATGGAATGTCAGTATTTAGCGAATTTTGCAAGGAGGTGGAGGCGAGTTTCGAGGATATTGATGATGAAGGGCTTGACCTACTTCTGTCACAGTTCTACGCCGGTGCAAGGAACAAAAAAGGGGAACTCTATAGCAAAAGTCCATGCAAGCAATACGATTTGCACTACAGCGTCATTTCTTGAACACTACAGGAGTAGACATTGTAAAGGGTAAGCAATTTACTCGTTCGAATCGGACTTTTAAGGCTGTTCTCGTGAAATTGAAGACTAGTGGGAAGGCAAATGTGAAGCATCATCCCTCCATCAGTGACGATGATATGGCACGTATCCAAGCAAGTCTGAATTTAGACACAGCTGAAGGTCTACAGAAGAAGATCTATCTTGACATAATGATTTACTTTGCAAACCGCGGAATGGAAAATGTGCGTGACATGAAACCGAATGATTTTGTTCTTCATTTGGAAGGTAACAAGGAATACTACACCCTTAGGGATATGCACACTAAAAATCATCAAGATGATGAGGACCAAAGTCAGGAGGACAAATGCATGCAATCCCAGGAAACCCCAGGTGCCCTGTCATGAACATGAAGAAGTATTTGTCTAAACTTAATCCTCAGTGTGAGTGGATGTGGCAGAGGCCAAAGCAGAGAGTCGGTGAGGAAGATGAGGTGTGGTATGTGAATTCCCCTGTTGGGAAGTGGACCCTTGCTCAAATGACCAAGAACATTTGTGAAGCCGCTGGTTGCACAAAGCACTACACCAACCACTCCTTGCGTGCAACAAGCATTACTTTGCTTGATCATGCAGGGCATGCATCGAGGGATATCATGTCCGTTTCAGGCCACCGTTCCGAAACATCAATCAAAAACTATGTTCGTACTAGTGAGCAAAAGAAGCGTGAAATGTCTGAAACTCTCTCTAGAATTCATCCAGATCAACCATCAACATCAACATCAACAGCAACAGCAACAGCGTCAACTTCACATAATCTACATGTAGAAGGTCTAGATGAGATAGAAAACATTGACAATGGCGATAATCCAGACATCTTTGACTTTACAGATAGTCATCTTCAACGCGTTATGGAAGCCCTTCCCTTGCAAGAAATCCCACCAGCACAACAATTTCAACAACCACAGCAACAGCAAGACAGGATGTTTGGAACTATGAAAATTGACATGAACCAGCAAAATCTTCATCCACAACAGTTCCATTTTAATAGCTGTGTGGTGAATTTTACAACAAGTAGACCAAAGGAAACATTGAAGGATGTAAATATGTTTGAAACATTGTTCGTTAAACGTTTGAGACACTGTAAAATATGTTAATCGTTGACGTTAGAACTTGTTCGAGTTAGACTTAGAGTAAGATGATTTGGAATTTTGGATTCATTGGAAAACCAGTTGGAGACCCCAAGCAGGAGCAAATATAAAGGTGACTTATTTTGCTTCTGCTTGGGGTCTCCAAGCAGGAGCAAATATAAAGGTGACTTATTTTGCTTGATTATCTATTTTTGATTATCTATTTTTGATTATCAATTTTTGATGTAGGATATAAAACAAATATACCCTGCCTCCTTTTCGAGGTACTGGTTAAAACTATTGGCCTCGGTGACTCCAATAGTTTTAACCAGAACCTCTCAAGACAGTGTATATTTGTATACTATTCACAGGCTTGTAAAAATAAATAGTATTAAAATATTACCCTATCCTTGTATACAACCTGTAGTACCTAATTACCTAACAGCTTTCAAAGAATGTCTGTCTGTAAGGTGTTCTTAAACTTGGTCCCATAAAATGTATTTTGACATATTTTTCAATCCCCCTTTAAACTTTGTACCACTTTTAATACAATTTTGGTGGTATATGAATTGTTCATTGTGTCTAAGCTTATGCTTATTAAATGCAGACTACACAACAAAGAAAAAAAGAAGAAATAATCAAGACAAGTGAATACTGTGTCATAACAGTTTAAGGTAACCCCAATAAATATGTATGGAATACACATTTTTAGTTGCCATGCGAGGGACAATACATGTTAGAGGACTATTCCATTTCATTAAGGGGGTGTCGTGTACTAACAAAGTTCGAAGTACTGTGAGGCAATCGAACGTGTGTGGATCCAATGTAGTTTCATCCAAGCTGTTGGATTGTAGCTCTAGAAGAGTTATATATTGCATCCCACATAGGTCCCCTTCATTCAATCCTGAGATGGCATTACTGCTAAGGTATCTGTTGTGGACAGATAGAAAAGGAAACAAGAGGGTTATCGCATATTATACATGTTTTTGTGCAGAAACAAAGGGGAAAATCAAATAAGTCCTTGGCCCTGTCTTATACATTTAGTGTTTGTGTTAGGAATGAAAACTGAGATAGACATCCATTAGAATATGGTGTTCCGCAGGGGTCCGTTTTCGGACCCCTCTTATTCACATATATCATCACATTCAAGAAAGAGTGTCGGTGTCTCTGTCGGTAAGGATTCCATTTTCCCCTCTGATTCCGTTAAGACTCTTGGGCCCGACTTCACAAAGGAGGTTTGTCGACAAACCTAGGTTTATGTGCGTCATATGACGCGTTTCGATGCGTTTTAGACCAAGGTTCAGACAAACCTTGGTCTGAAACGCGTCGAAACGCGTCATATGACGCACATAAACCTAGGTTTGTCGACAAACCTCCTTTGTGAATTCGGGCCTTGGTGTCTATATTGATGCTTCATTATCCATGTCTAACCAAGTATCTTCACTTTGTAAATCTCTCAACTTTCATTTTTTATAATATATGTAGGATAAGGAAAATGCTCACATAAGAAGCTTGTAGCCACGCTATTCGATCGCTTGTGCTTAGTAGGTTAGATTACTCAAACCCCCTATTAATTCATGTTAATAAAAGAAAAGATATATAGAGGTTGCAGCGCATCCAAAATCGTGCCGCCAGGATTGTTTTGAAGGCAAGAAAGCATGATAGGGCAACTCCATTGTTCAAGCAGTTACATTGGTTGCCTGTTGAGAAGTGCAGTTCTTGCAAGGTTGCTTTGATTGTTTATAAGTGCATACACAAATTGGCACCTGAGTACCTTTTTACTTTACTGTCCTCACCTCATCGGTCAAATTACAGACTCCACTCTAGTGAAGGTACTTCAATTTTACACGTTCCTAGAGTTAATTAAAAACTGTGGAATAGTTTGCCAGCACACCTACGGTCGTGTACATCTACAGAATTATTTAACCGGAATTTAAAGACATACACATGTATTTGTTTGTATTGTAGTTAAGTAATATTGGTTAGCTGTATGGAAAGCGCATAGAGCAGTTAAATTGATTATGGGCTATATAAGTGACAGTTTATCATTATTGTTATAAAGAACTGCAATTGATCCAAATCAAACGCAAGTCTTCTAGTGGGCTCTCATGGGGAATTCAACACCATTCAAGTATTTACGTACTGAAAGTCGATGTCAGTCACCAGGATTAGCCTTCCGTTTTATGACCAACAGGCTTTTTGCAATGCTCTGTCTTTTAAGAACGTACGTGGACTCCGCATCCGATCGACATCGCAGACTCTTGGCTTTCGTTCATCATTCACTTGTGAACCATACTATGATCACCGACGTCATCTATGATCTACCAAGTAGGCCTAGCTACCAATTGTTTCTTCAAGTTTCGTCTTTCGACTAAATTCAAGTACGAAATTGTCGACGAATCTCTCACCTTTGCCGGAAGGACAGTTTGTATAATGTACTATGTAATTTGATTATGAAAGGCAGTCTTCCGCTATAGATATAAACTAACCACTTTACTTATAATACTGTTGTGGGCTGAAAGTGTTTAGTGTCATGTAAAATGATGTAACAACCGGCATTACGCGAGCTAGATTTTAGCTCGTTTGAATAAACACCTTTAAAAAAGTATGCATATTGTTTACATAGTTTTTGTTTGAATTCCTATTGTTCTCTCGAGAATCACGTACACAAAAATAAGGTCAAAACTTTGATTTTGGGATGTTTGATACGTCATATGATCATTCGACAATAATTATCATTTTAACCCCCCCCCCCGGAAGCTTGAGCTCTTGCCATACACTACAATGATTGTGATGTCTTTAGTTAACAGATGTTTGCGAGAGAAGTGGCTGAACCTGGAGAAAATGGATAATTGTGATGGAAGTGAACTTCATGCCAGCTTCTGTCATTTTTGTGTCTACTTTGCAGACTAGCATGCTCTTTCAAAGTTAAATGATCAAGGGCTGGCAGATTTTGTGAGGAACACTGTGTTGAAAGTGCATTAAGGTAGAAGATTTTCAAATGATAAAAACAAACCAATCACGCAATGTAATCAATGCTATATTTTTATTTAGCTACATGCAGAATGGAAGGCAAATGTGTACGTGCAGTAACATTGAAGTACAAGTACCATGGTAACCTAGGCGTTGTGGCGTGCGCCTGTAATCCAGCTAACAGTGGAAGTTACAAACTGATTCAGCCGAGGACGCAGGTTCGAAACTGAGTCACCTCTTTCGGATGGTGACGTTAAAGGTCGGTCCCCAGACGTAAATAATCATATCTGATTGATACACGTCTGTAAAAACCCAATCACACACACACACACACACCTAGGTACGGGAGAACCATGGTAACGAAAGGTATGGGAGAACCATGGTAATGAAAAACCATGGTTTTGTTAAAAGGTGTAACGTGTTATTGATAACATGTTTTATGAAACAAGGTCCGCCTGCCTCTGAAAGGCTGTGTGGATACTTACAATTCATCAACATTAGGAAATGTGCCGAACGGGATGTGAGAATCTTTTAGTCTCAAGTAAATCTCATACGTTCCGCCGTCATAGGCATCATCAGAATAGGAGGTCATGTTCGTGAAGAGGTTATTATCAGCATGCCTGAAAAGAAAGATATTCCCCACTATGCAGGTGAATGATATGGTCTATCTAGGACATGTATCAGGAAATAGATATGAATGATGAATAAGGATTACTCCATTTAACCTAGAGGGGTAAGGGATCATCAGAATACAAGGTTATGTCCGTCAAGAGGTTACCATCAGCATGCCTGTAAAGAAAGAAATTACCCCTATACAGGTGAATGGAATGCTCTACGACACGTATCATGAAATATATATGAGTGATGAATAAGGATTACTCCATTTCACCTAGTGGGGGAGGGGTTCACTGTGAAAGATGTACGATTAAAACAATTGAATTTCGATATGTGTCACCAAGGCTATATGTAACTATCTAATCAATCCAAAGCTTAAATTATCAATTTAATTGTGGGGGAAAAAAGTAAGGAACCTATTGAATTATCATTCCAATTTTGGCAGCTGTTACCATACATATAGAACAACGTGCAATACATGTGCTTTGTTACCTTCATTTTACGAACATCTCCTCATTAAAATATGCATGTACATTTAAAACCATTTCCAAGTTTTGTAGTTTTTATAAGTATGTCAAATATAATTTTGCCCCGCATAGATTTTCTTGAGAATGTGACATATTAAAGCTTACATTTAAAAGTATTCATTAAAGACCCTTCATTATTCAACCAGTCCACCTTTCATTTTTTATAGTTTTTTACAAGGGGGATGACTAATTTAGTTGTCAATTGTATATGTGTCTAAAAATTTACATAAAGAAGTATAAAAGAAATCCAATAGGTCACATTCTTTTGAGATACTCACAGATACAGGAGACTTGCATACATCTCCCTAGAGAAGGCAGCATGCGGAAAGTTGGCTAGGCGGTTGTCGCTGATGAACCTAGATCAAAGCAATGATATTAATGAGTGTAATGAGATTATCTGAGTATATTTGTGTATAGTTATGTATTATACCATCAAGTAATGGGGAGAGCCTCCTACAGAAACTTAGTTTCTTTTAGTAATCTTCAGGCATTAGTTGATGGGTTTTATTCTGTTTTCCATTTTATTATGGTACTTCATTTTCTTGTATTCTTTGTTATTGTTCTATTCCTTTATGTTCCTGGAAATGAAATAAAACAAATCAAATAAAACATCATTTGGACTGAGGGAGACGTGAGTGAAGTGATGATCTTGAACCTCAGTTGATCCAGGAAGATGTTAGAAAAACATCTTCCTGGTTGATCCATGAATGTTTTCAGCATTGTGATGAAAACAAAGAATCTTTTATTTACTATATTGCCCATAAGATACATAACTAAATCTAGTACACAGATAATACAAATCGGTGGGGGTGTTTACAGGGAGTATCCATGTGAGTTAACTTTGGAACAATCTGATACACCCACGGCAATAGCTGAGGGTGTTATGACTGTGTCAAAGTTATCAAATGTAGAAAATCACAATTATTCCCAGACAATATGGAAAGAAAAACAAAACTTTAGGGCAAGAGTCTAAGCTTTGGGGAGCTTTTCACTCCTGGGGGAACTGCTTACTCGTCAACCTATTAAAGGCACATATAAGTGGGCTCTCACGGGGAATTTGACTCCTGTTCGGGTGTTTACCCAATAACATGTGTTGTCAATCACAAGGATTAGCCTTCAGTTTTATGAACAACAAGCTTTATGTAATGCTCTGTCTTTTCCACTGAAATGGTAAAGACCTTATCTGACATTTGCACCACCCGAATACTCTCTAAAAGACGAGGGGTATTTGTTGAGTGGACTACAAATTTGCTATGTGCAGGCTTGTACACCCATTAATGGTATTTCCACCAAGTCTGGTGTCAGAGAATTATGAACTTCTGCACTTCAGTGGAAAATGCCGACCCATCCACTTTAAATAGAACATACCCATATCATCCAAGTTCAATATGTTTCTACTTCACCTCTCCTCTACTATTTAGCTGAATACCCTTTTTTGTGGTTGAACATTCAATCTAAAGGCCTATACTCGCTGAGAAAATTTCTAAATGTAAATGATAAAAAATGACCACCTATGCATGAGTTCACGCAAATTCTATACAATATAACAAATATGCAATGTTTCCTCCTTCTTTTCTATATTTTCTTTATTTTTCCCCTTTTTTGTGAAATCATGATTTTCTGTAAATTATGGATTGATAAGCTATTTTTATTTGTATATATTTGGTATAAGGATAAGTTTTAACAAGCCATTTAAGTGCTTTTCCCGGTCCTCCCACTTCAGATATCTCAATATATTTTTTTATTTTGACGTGGAAATAGATAATTGAAAATAAATGAAATGAAATTGAGCAATAAAGAAGAAGAAGATGCTGATATGCTCAGGAAGTACATACAGTCTTGTCAGACTGCCGTTGATCCCGTGAAATGCATCGTGGGCGATGGTAGTCATCTCAAAGCCAGACTTCTGAGAATGTAGACGTCTGGGGAATATAAAAAATACAAAACAAAAATGAGTGAATGAATGAATGACTAAGTGAAGAGTGAATGATGATGAATGAATGAACGAATAGTGAATGAATGAGAGAATGGATGAATGGATAAATGAATGAATGAATGAACGGATGAATGAATGAATGACTAAGTGAATGAATAATAAATGAATAAAAAGAGAAGAAAGAATTAAATAAACCAAGAATTAAATCATGCTTTTAGGCCAAAAGCAACCATGAATATTCAAACTAGACCCTGATATCTGTCTATGGTGATTTCTTGTTTTTTTTTTCTATGGTTCTAAGCAATTTTCCTACAAACTGAATAAATGAAATATATCAAGAAACTGAATAAAACAATAAAGAAACCTTAATTTTCACATCTAAGTATGACATCAGTTGAAATAAATAAACATGTTGAATATTAATCTTGTAATAACCAAGGTTGAAGTCTTTGGAAAAGCATGTTACACCACGATCAATCAAATCAAACCAGGGCCCTATCCTATTAAAAGTTGCGATGGATCCGAATCAGTCGCTAGTCCGCCAACCAATCGCAAGTTTGCTGTCCCCTATCTCTTATATACATAGTTGCGATTGATATCAATCACAAAAAAGTTGCGATTAATCGCAAATGTTTATAAGACAGGGCAAAGATAAAGGCTTAGTTCAAGGCACAACGGTAGTGAAGGAACTGAAAAGGAAACTAATCACAGACTAAAATATTTCCTCACAATATGAACATAAATTGTGAATAGACTTACAGTGTTCTCAGGGACAGCAAGTTGGTGAATGAGTTGCTTCCCAGAGATGTGAGCTTATTGTTGTTCAGATCACTGAGTACGAGATGGATACAGGAAAGGAATAAATAAAGCATCATTCGGCAAAACCGCGACGATTCTTTATTATTTAGCACGCTGACGCAAAGAATAAATAAAGCCTCGTTCAGATACAGCACAGCAAAACCGTCCCTACTAGTAAACCGGTCTATTGCATTTCTTTCCACTAATGAGCAATTGTAGTTCACACACTTGTACAGTTTTACACATGAAAGGAACAGTTATACTTACATATGAAGTAGGTACGTCATATCATCAAACATCTTTGGCTTGATGAAGGACAGGAAGTTCTGATGGAGCTCTCTAAAAAGACAACATACAACATGAAATTAAAGATTAAAAAGGCTGTGTTAAAAGATCAATAAAAAAAATATATATAAAAAAATCAAGTTGATGATAATTTTTCACTGGAGCAAAATTGGATTAGAGCCTTCAGTCCGACCTGTCAATATTGGAAATGGTACATACTATCTTTTAAAAGTATTTTACATATTAATTTTACATAGTAATAGTATGAACCAATAATTAGATTTAAAGGTATACATCAATATGAGGGAAATGGAAAATAATCTTTAATAATTTGAAACGCTGACTTAGAAAATTGAATTTGTGAGATATTGTAGAGAAAGTACCACAAGTGCCAAGCACAAGCGGACATCAGCACTATACAAGAAGCCATCATCATTTAAAATTATACTCCTCCATAGAAAGTTCTGCAATTCAATTTTGAGCATTGATATCTCTCTTGTTACTATATCATCATAATTGACGTTGGTATCATTGAAAAGCCTCTTTATTCCCTTTTACAATGAAGCCCCATTTGGAATGACTATGTTATCATAGACTGTGCAGTACACCTGAATATGTGGCCAAGTCAAAAGTAAAAAGTCTCATCCGATCGCACGTAGGCGTAGCGCACACGTAGGGAAGTACATTTTCATACGTGGTAATTTTTTTCAACGTGGGCAAATTCTACCTGGGAGTGGTCACATTACCCGTGCCCGGTCCACGTAGAACATGCTTATATACCATGCAAATAACGAAGAAAATTCGCAAGTACTACCCACGTACCCCAAGTGCCCTACCACACACCACCTGTACCAGCCACGCGGTAGACCCGACAAGTCAATCCAGACCAACAATTGTGCATGTCCACCTTTTCTCCACGTAGGAAAATTAGGCTACGCGGGGGTCAGGTAGCTTAAAATTACTTGCGGGGTGCGCGTGGGCCACACGCGGAAGGCCACGTACAACCCCCAAATCTCTTCGTGGACCCCTCGCTACGTCTACGCGGGTCGGATGAGACCGAGGCCTTAGCGGGGGTACAGGCGTACATTTACATGTGTATTTAACAGGCAATCGCACGGCCTTATACCTATGCAGCGGCAGGGTAACTGGCAATACGCGGTAAATCTGTACCGTGAAACAAAGCAAATAAAAATTCCCTGCTCGATAGTGGAGCCATTCAACGCACGCAATTCGCGACCTCTCAAATCACGGCACATGGTAAAACGAGCCAAATTTGGCTTTAAAAAAAAATGTATAAACAAAATCTATATATATATTTAGTCATTCAGAATTTTGAAAAATCTGAATATTCCGAATGTTTAGGTCCTATAATTTCAGAAAATGAGAATATTTTTATTGAATCGGAACAGTTGGCAGGTATGGAGTTTTGCTGTTTCATATCCGAACAAGCCTCAAGGAAATCTTACATGATCTTCAGCTTCTTGAGTTGAGGAAGAGCCCTTGGAGCCAGATACGTGATTAAATTGTTACTCAGGTTCCTATGTCAAGAAAACAATGATGAAAACAAATTACAGGAATCACAGTTTATATCTCAGCAATGAACGCTAAACATCACATTACTTGGCAAAAAGAACACATTGTTAGAAGAATTGGTATATGGTCTTGGAATAAAAATATACAAAATAATAAATAACCTCATTTTGTTGCCATAATTTTATACCATTCCTTTTAATACAAATATCAGGAGTGTATCTGTATCTGGCTGATGTTGACCATTCCCATCCTGTTGGTACCCCTACGCCATGATAAGAGACCAGGAGACAAGACGAAGCCTCCACGACCCATCGTCGTCAAGTTCTCTACTTATCGTGCTCGCCATCTAGTGATTGTTATTTCTTGTGCATGGAATGAGCAATAAAATAACTTTCAAAACAACAAAGAACAGGAAACGACTTAAAGGGAAACACATAGGAATTGAGGAAGACTTAACGGCAGCAAACAGAATGTTGCTTTAAAAAGCAAAGGATGAAGTGAAGCACAACACAAATGCGATTGCCGCTTGGTCCACAGATGGCACAGTTACTGTTCTAATGGAAGCCACGAACGGAGGATCGGTAAGGAAAAAAATACACTCAGTGACTGATCTTATTAGAAAATATAACAAATATTGTCATGTAAATGCTCAGTTAATATACATTTATGTTCATGTCAATGGATTATATCATACAATGTAGTGAAACCATATTCAACTAATGGAAATAATGAGAATACCATGTACTAGTCATAATATCTGCTTGTACTATATACCAATACATTCTATTATATTGCAAAAAAATCCGTGTTTTTTGTGTAGGATATACAGTTTAATGTATTATGTTGTGTACTTGTATTCTATGTAATAGGCACAATTCTACAACTTGTAATAATTGCTCTCTTTGCCGGCAAAAGAAGCACAAGAGAGTATGAATCGTTAGCTACTACATTTAATGAAGAAATAATTCCTGATAACAAAGTGTATACCCGTGATTAATTTTATGAATCAACTAAAAGTTTCGATACTTGTTCTACAGTGACTTTATTTCATTTTTAACTGCCGTAGTTTAAAGCGTAATTTTGATAAGTTTGTACAATGTGTCCAAACATTTTCCAGACCTATGTCAATAATTTGGGTCACTGAAACATGGCTTAAGAGTGATGATGATGATGATAGCTATTTTTCTCTTCCTCAATAATCCTTCTTAAGTAATCCTCGACAAGGAAAAGAGGGGGAGGCGTAGGAGTATTGATTCATGACAAAATAAGACTTAAAGCAAGACCAGATTTAGATGTGTTTACTGATGCTGTTGAGAGTATTTCCATTTAAGTATATAATAAAGTAAAGAATTACATATTACTTGTTATGTATAGACCACCACACCAAGGAGTACAATCTTTTATAAATGGTACACATGCACCGCTGAATGTTATTATGCATGAGAGAAAGGAGAGTATCATTATAGGTGATTTCAATGCTGATCTATTGAAACTTGATGTTATTTCATATGTTAATGAATTCATTGATAACTTTATTTCACTTGCTTACTTACCACAAATATTCAAACCCAACCGAATTAAGTCACATTCAACAACTACATTGGACAATTTGATCTGTAATAATCAAGAAAAGGTAACGCTGAATGGAATAATTACAACAGATGTCAGTGATCATCTTACTTCTTTTTACATGATTTCATCTCAACCGGATACAAATGATTCTCAAATAGTATACTCAAAACGAGACTTCAGCGATGTCCACATCAATACATTGTGTTCAAAATTGCAGTCTGTGAAGTGGGTTTTTTAAAGATCGTCTTGATGATGTAAATCAGAAGTATGACAGTTTTCTTTAAATATATGTAAAATTATATAACTAATGTTCCCAAGAGGTAGAGATGAAAAGAAAGAAACGTGCAAAAGTTAAACCTTGGATTACAATAGAAATTAAAAAAATGAGTAAACATAAATATATATTATACACAAAATATCTTAAAAATCCTACGACATATCGCAAAACGAGTTATGTAAATTGTAGGTTTAATAACTTAATACGCGATATAAAACGTTAGTATTATGATAACAAGTTTAAGGATTTCATGAGCCATGAGCAATGCGAAAAAAACATGAAGTTTTAAACAAAAACAGAAGTAAGCATGATTTTAATGAAATTGAATATGAAGGTAAATCTATGAAGGATTAATCTCAAATTGTAAATTTATTCAATGATAATTTTAGTACAGTTGGACAGAAAATTCATGATAAGTTGGATAATGCAGGAACTACATCATTTATTTTTTTTTTTTTTACAGGGATCTGTTTCTGGTATTTTTTTTTTTAGTCCAATTACAGAATTTACTATAGTCAATATTATATCAAGTTTTGATGTAAGTAAATGTCTTGGTTAGGATTAAATTAGTGCTAAATTTGTTAAATCTTCCATTAATGCAATTTTGTCTCCTACGTGTAATATATTTAATTCTTCTCTTGAAAAAGGCATATTTCCTAATGCATTAAACATATATAGCTAAAGTTATACCAATATATAAGAATGGCAATAAAAAATATGTTGAATAATTATAGACCAATTTCTATTTTATCAATATTTAGTTAAACTTTAGAAAAAAATTGTTTATGATAAATTATTTTTTATTAATAAACACAATATATTACACAATAAACAATCCGGCTCTAGAAAGGGATTTAGTACTACCCATGCTTTGATTGAGTTAACATATAAAATTGCCAAAGCCTTTGAAAAGAAACACATAGTGATAGCGCTCTTTTTACACTTGTCAAAGACGTTTGACTGTATTAACCATTCAATTTTACTAAACAAACTGAAATATTATGGAATAAGGGGAAATGCAATACAGTGGTTCGAAATTTATTTGTGCAATAGGAAGCAATATATAAGCGTTTACAATTTTAATTCAGAATATAAAAGTATTTCAGTAGGTGTACCTCAGGGATCTAATCTCGGGCCACTTTAATTTTTTTTTTTTTTTTGTTAATGATCTGCAATACGTTAGCAATATCTTATTAGTAATTCTATTTGCAGATGACACAAGTTTATTTTTATCAGGTAAAGACCCAGCTGCATTGAATAATCTATTGAATTCAGAAATGAAAAACATGCAAACTTGGTTTACAGCCATTAAACTCTAAATTAATCGCGATAAAACATGTTATATGGTCCTTAAGATTAGGAATTGTAGAATACAAGATAATGAAATAAATATTGAACTTAATGATCTAAGTATGAAGAGAGAAACCAGTATAAATTTCTTGGCGTAATCATAAATGAAAACTTGAACTGGAAGGAACATGTAAAATTCATTGCTTTAAAAATATCTAAATCCATTGGAGTGTCAAATATTTTGAAATGCATTTTACCACGGAAGATTTTAATTAATTTGTATAACTATATGATTTTATCACACCTATGTATTATAATATTGTTTGGGGCGGTTGTTTATCTTATTCATCTCAAAAATGGTTTTTGCTACAGAAACGTGCTATACGAGCAATTACCAAATCAAATTATTTAGCACATACCCAACAATTATTTAAAAAGTTAGAAATATTGAATATTTTTTATTTAAATAAATTACAAGTGTCATCTTTTATGTTTTCTTATTCTAAACTATTATTACCTTATAACTTTGATGAATAATTGGAATATAATAGCAACACCAATAAGTATAAAACAAGAAAATTCCAATAAAATGTATGTACCTTTTTATCATTTCAACTTTTCAAGAACCACAGTAAGTTTTAAAGGCCCACAGTTTTGTAATGACTTGACAGATGAACTTAAAGAAATCTCAACTGTTCTTGCATTCAAAAGAAAATATAAATCTTATCTTCTTCATAATGAGTAGTTTTATTCGATCTAATTGCGTTTTATGTGATTTATGTAATTATTTATGTTATGTTTTATCTGATTAAGCTATGTTATATTATACTGATTTGTTTGAATATCTTCTAATGTGTTTTTAAAGAGATGTGAAATAAAATTGAATCGATTTGAATTGAAAAATAGGAAAGAGAAGAAGTGGAAAGGGATGGAGAGAAATGAGAGAGAGAGAGAGAGAGCGAGAGAGGCATAATAAATTAAAATCTTAGGAAGATGAGAGGTCTGAGAAAGAGAATATAACTTCTATTTTTCTTATCACAGAAATTTCTCTGAAAAGAATAAAGAACAAGAATCCAACTTACAGATGTATGAGAGGACTATCTTTGAAGACCGCAAGGTTCCTCTTGGAGACTGAAGTGATTTGATTGCCATCTAAAGACAGAAACGTGAGATTGGACATACTCTTGAGAGAGTCTGATGGGAAAGATGAGATCTCATTCATACTCAGTCCCCTGAAAACAAACAGATTATAATAATTATCAAAGTAATCTTTGGTAGGCCGCGGGAACAAATTCTTTGGCTCCTAAATTATAAAGCAAGAAATCTTCAGTAAACTGGATGGAAAGAATGAAATATACATTTACTGTTCGATATCAGAAAGCTCTTTCAGATACGAAGTTGTGATTGGTCCACAGCTTGTCACATGATATCGACTGTGAGGATCGTAATTAGCATATTTCACTCCCGGTCTTTTTCAATGTGATATTGAGCATCCGGTCAAATGAGTATATATTTTGCCTTCACACTGTATCCAAGCAACCATGAGCGCAGTAGCATGTACCTACTGTTTGCAATTTTGTTAAACCGATAGCATTTGAAGTGGAAGACTAGACGGCCTTTTAAAGGCATGAGATCACAATTACCCTTATATGTTTTTGCGCACTGGTAAAATTTTGCTTAGCCCTGGACTCAAGATGGGGCTAAAGGAGGGGGGTCTTAGCCCCACCCATAGTCCTGGGCTAAGCTTAGCCCACTTTCTGTTCAGATACGAATTTACCAAAGTGGACTAGCCCCACCTAAATTACGGGGTTATTTGGCCCTGCCCAAAAAACCGGGGCTAACTCCGCAATTGCGGTGCTAACGTGAATTTTATTATCCCGGATAGGCGCCTGGTAAGGGACAAAAACAGTGTGTGAAAAAACAGTGTGGGGCAAAGCAAAACAAGCGTGCAAAGCATATTAATTCATAAAACAAAGTGTAATCAAGGCTATTTATTATATCATATATTGACTGGTAGGCTGTTTTATATAACGAAATTTTTGGCAGCAAGAGAGTAATATCTTCCCTCATGATATTTTTCCTCAGCGCTGTGCGCTTCGTTTAAATATAAATCCCTTCAGCGGTCCAAAAACTGTTATATTACACACCCTACCAGTTAATATCTGTATATCATTACGTGTTTGTCCTCCATTGTCCCTGGGATGTAGTCATATATCGACACTTTCAACTATACTCACAGATATTCAACGTTTGTTCCCGAGAAGAGGCCTGGAGGAACCCAGTCTATGTTGTTCTCCATCACACTCCTATAAGATAGATCAGATAAAGAAGAGTAATGGAAAGAAAGATGAGGAAACAAAAAGAAGGAAAGAAAGAGCGAAATGCATATAGAGAAAGGAAGACGGGAGATATTTAAGTATTGTATTGAAGAAGATGAGGGAGGGAGTGCATCATGGTGCGAAATTCAGCAACCCCTCGGAAGAGGGAAAACGCTGACGTTAATAAATGACAATGATGATGATGATAAATTGTGAATATCAATTACATGTATATATGAATATTTATTTCTTTGACACTCGTTTTATTTTACTGCTTTATAGCCCTGCAAAGTTCACTTGACCACGTTCCATTTTGTAACCTTTTTTTTTTCTTTCATTCCATCTACATGAACATCACCCAATAGGTGAGGAACTTTCTTTGGGTTTTCTCACATTTGCACTTCCTTTGCAAAGTACTGTATGCACACAAAAAATATAGCAAGAAATATGCAGGACCTTTTTACATACAAAATATCAAGAGCTTCACAATTCTTGTTTCAGAGATATCAAAACGAACTGTTTCTATTTGTGTCACGAGAGTTCGTTTTAAAAATTATAAATATATTTGTTTCATGGACAGCGATTCGCGAAAATTTCATGCCGCTAAAAAGGCAGTCCGCTTGAATTCGGGAAAGTTTCATGTTGCAAAAGTTTCATGTTGCAAAATGTTCTAGTTTATAGTATACTTACACTTGCTTGAGAGATGCTGGAAATGTCAATGTTGAATAAGTATAGACGTCAAATTTAATGCTATTTCTCGTCACATCTCTGTAATGTAACAATAATCATAATCAAGTCAGTTTTACTAGGTCAGCAAGTTCACATCATGTTTTTCATAAAAATCAAGCTCTTTGCGGTGGGAATACACCGCCATTCATATCATTGATGCATAATTTTTTTCTGTATTCACCCCTAGCTCAGTCTCCCTATTTCCTTTAGTCTTTTTTTTTCACTAGTCTTAGTTCTTTCTTTCCACAACCTCTTGCTGTTACTTGGCATCTTTCAAATACGAGGGCATGTGAAGAACCATTCTTTTCAGGAGACATTCCTTCTGTGATTCTTTTCCACACTACCTTAGAAGAACGTCGAGCTCACAAATCCCTCCGACCCCTCTTTACTTGGCTTACTTTGAATCATTGGGTCATCGCGTCCGGTCGGGTGGTCGCTTTACACAACCTTTTGTGAAACTAAAGCGGAAGATGGCGCTACCTTTCCTAGATTTGCCGTAGGGTTTTCACAAAGTGTCGGGTAAATTGGACCAGACCATTTGTAGGTGACAGGGGTTTATTTCACGCACATAACCCTCAACGTTTCATGAATAAAGGGGCATGTTTTCCCAAAAGGTTGGGTAATGCGACCGCCCGACTGGACGCGATGACCCGATGATTCAAGGTAAGCCCTTTACATACAGTTTTTCCAGGCTGGTACACGTTGACACATCAGGAAACGTTGTGATAGGAGTACTGTGTATGGTGCTGGAACAAGACAGGACAAAAAAAGGATAGCTTTAATATCAAGAAATGCAAACAAAAAATAATAAAACATGTGATTTTTTTCTAAAAAGTCAGTAAGGAAAACAGCCTCCGCCTACAATGAGTAATAAAAGAGATGTACAATCACACCTGCTTTACCGACCACCCGTATAGAAATGCCACCTCTCTATAAGACCACAATTTTTGTTTCCCTTGGGAATGGTTTCTTATTGTTTTATGTTTTAAATTAGCAAATGGACATGACATCCCGAAGTATTATACCTCATTAATATCTTAGGACATACTTTGTACTACAGTGGAACTTGTCTATAAAGACCACCCAAGGGAGACAAGAAAAGTGGTCTTTATAGGCAAGTGGTCTTTGTAGACAGGTGCCTATAGTACATGTTTCAATGAGAAACCATTTTCAAGGGAAACAAAAAATGTGGTCTTTGTAGGCATGTGGTCTTTGTAGACAGGTGGTCACTATTAAAAGCAGGTTCGACTGTATTTCCTTTAGATCTGAGTAAATTTTGAAGAAAATAAACTTGAATAAATAGAGTATACATGGACCTATATAGAAGTTAACATTGTAATTGTGGTAGGTCAATAAGTTATATTCTCTGTCATTTACAATCACTTCACTTTAATTCTGTATTTACATTTTATTCACTCTAATTAGCATTCACATTTAAAACTAATTCTATATCCCGTCTAGATGGTCAGATCGAGGCAGAAGGGCGATTGTATGTAAATGAATTATTGCCCTTCTGGCTCTAAACAGAAAACATGTATATTATTACTATATATATCATAAGTAAGAAAATATCCTTCTGTTTTGTTATATCTTTGATTTTTTTTGTTGATTATCATTTCCATATTGTGCGTTTAAATATTAGGAAACTAAGCTTGTACAGGGCCTAAGAGCTATATTGATGTAGTTCCCATATCATTTTCAAACTTTGTGTATGCTTTTTTTGTATTATTATTGATTGTATTTATGATTTGTTGTTTACTTACAGTGATGTTAACTTGGTGAGATTGTAAAATGTATCAGCAGCCACTCTCTGTAAAGTTCCGCCAAGGATAGTACTGGATGACAAATATAAATCAATGAGATATGATAACTTTGATAATAAGCACTGGTAATTCTCTCTATGGCCACTACATTTTTATTTGGTCGTAGAGGGCAGCACTGGCCACAGGCATATATGTGGCAAAGGCAGTTTAATAGTTCATATATAAATGCAATGGGTTGAGTACTGGAAACTGTGATAGAGAAAAGATGGTCTCAGAGCCAATAAAATATAAGTAACAAATTATATTATGATGGTGCCTACAAAGGCCTTGTAAAATCATCGGGATTTAATGAAACCTGAACAATAATTTAACCCAAATTAAATCAAGAGCTATATATTGACACTGCTGTACATTCTCTCATGAAGCCGGAAGAAACCTTTTCTTATCGGAACCTGCATGTGCTAACCTGCCAAGTGTGGGAGGACGGGCGCCCTCTACTGTCTAACATCCGACTGCAGTTAGGGTCAATTCACATACATGCATCTATCAACTTGCATTGACAAACATGTACATGCATTAATCAATTTGCAGCTAACATACATGCATCATCTACTTCAAATTAGCAAAGCACATAAGGTAAGAATAAACCACAGCCAATGCACAAGCAAGAAACAAGAACAATTGATGCAATCTCTTGAGGTTTGTCCATATCTTATAAAAGCTCTGCAGCTTATCTAACACGTGCATGAGGCATGTCCATGTTGGACCAGGTTTCACAAAACATGTTATCAATAACAACTGCCACAGTTCAATGCCAAATTTGCTTATAGTCAATCAAATGTCATCATTTTCAGTAGCTTATAAAAGTTATTGTAACTTTTTTTTCAATTTCAAGTTTATTTGAAACAGGACCCTGAACTGGATATACATGTAAACTTATTGTAGGTCAGGTCAGGTATGCAAGCCTTAGTACCGATAGAGCATTTTCTGTAGCTGCCCCCAGTTGTGGAATAGCCTCCCGTCCTACATCCAAAATGGTTTTTCTATACACACTTTCAAAGTAATGTTAAAAATCCATCTGTTCAAATCCATATCATGAATTTTTGTCTTCTCTAAACATGTCAAAATATGAAATCTTTAGTCATCTTTAGCATAATTTAAGTCACATTAAGTTGTTTGATTGATTTATCTGTAACATACTGTAATTTGTTATTGAATAATATTGTGTAATCGTGGTGCTGTCGTCCCGGCTTTTATTTCGTGTAAGGACATTGCTTTAATTAATGGCTGCTGGGACAACAGCACCATAGCGCCTAGAAACAATGTATTAGGCGCGTTATAAATGTGATCTATTATTATTATTATTATTACTTACATTTCTGTAACGTCCTTAGAAAATGTGGAAGAAGTCAGATTCTCAAATTTGTAATTCTTGACAAATCTGTGAACGAAATAAAAGAAAACATAAATTTTAGCACTTCTCAAAAACAGCCGTTATAAGGACATTCATTTCTTCAACTCCTGTTAGTTAAAGACGCATAGAAGTCGGCTCTCATGGGCAATTTGACATCGTTCAGGCGTTTACCCAATAGCAGGTGTAGTCAATCATCAGGATTAGCATATTAAGTTTTATGACCAGCAGACCTAATTATGTAATGCTTTGCTTTTTCCTCACTCAAAGACTCTCCGAGAGACTAGGGGTATTTCTTGATAGGACTAGGGGTTTGCTGTGTGCATACTTGTACACACATGGATGGTATTTCCACCAAGTATGGCGTCATCGAACTATGGCCTTTTGCACATGGAAACTGACAAGCCACCCATTTTAACTTATGGTCTAATCTCCAATCAGTCTACTACCCATTTGGTCTATTTGTCAATTAGTCTAATAACCAGTTTTATTTCCAGGTTGTCTGATCTGCCCATTTCTTCTACCATCCATCAGGTTTAATAATCATTTGTTGACTATTACAATCAATGATTAAATAATTATTACACCATATGGAAATTTCACCGAATTGATATTAGCCAAAATGGTCATTAGACCAAATGATAAGACAACAAAATGATATTAGACCATGTGAATAAAAGAATGGATTGGTGTAAACCATATAGGAATAGGCCAATTGGGTAGTAGACGAAATGGATGTAGACCAAAACAGATCAACTCATGTTGGATAAGCATGAAAATAATTATAAGAAGTTGACATTCCCAATATCATGACAGAGGAAAAGGTAAATGCGTTTACACGAGTACTATTCGCTATTTCTAACTGAGATCGAGTACTATCTTTCCTTCAACATATTTTGACATTCTGCTTTTCTATGAACGGAACAATATTTTTAGGGTAAAGAACTTACACAGTTGTTGCCGACGAGCAATCGATAGTCAACTCTTTCTCGACTACGGTGCATCCTGTATTTGCTTTATTACTGTAATCACCATTGGCTCTACCGTAACCTCCTTTGATAGCTGATGTTGCTGACCAGATGCCGTTGAAGCGGTCGTTTCCAGCTGGGGAAGAGAAGGGGCAGTTTTAATAATAATAATCTGTATTTATATATCATTTATTAGAAATACCATTTCTAGCGCTTTACAGTTATTACCCAGGTCATTGGATTCATTCTAGCAAGATGTGCACCATCTCCACTTCCTGGGGAGTATTTCCACCATTTAGTCACGGTGAGGGCATTTGGCAATTACTAACACAAAGGTTTTCGTCATTCTACCAGGTTACCATTTCTCCCCTGGGTATGGAGTGGCAAATGTAGATTAATGCCTGGCCAAAGGAGATTAGTGCCTTGTGGGGACTAACCCACAACTTTTGCATTTCAAGTACAATACTTGACTATGACACCTCTACTTCTTGGGAGAGACAGGAAGAGACATGGAGAGACAAGGAGAGACAGGGAGATATGGCGAGAGACCAAAATGAAGAAACAATGAGAGAGGGGGAGACAGAGAGAAAGTGTGTGAGAAATAGTGATAGTGATATATTAAAACAGAGGGAGAGAGAGAATGAGAGAGAGTGAAAGGGAGAGATACAGTAAGTTAATGGATGACAAAGGGACAAGGGAAGATATAGAGACACATGCAGGTGGAAACAAGCTAGGATAGACAAAATCACATAACAATATGGAATTAAGGAATTCAGGATTATCCAACAGTGAGGGAGGTGTAAATAGGGAGATACCTTGACATTTATATTTGGTGTATGATATAAATGGGAAAGTTGACCCCAGTAATTCCAATTAAAGTCAACAAGCTAAATGTAGCAGTGATTTTGAATTTTTAGTGATCTTTTGAACAACATTTGAACATTGAGTGATTCTAGTTTTGTAACATTTTTTTTTATTCTTTCAAATTTCTCTCGAACTCTCTTGCAAACCCATTTCTGTACCTTCTACTTTCAAATTCAGTTTTGACCAAAGGATGGACCCCCTCCCCTGCATTAAATACATATAACTATATAGATAAGTATGATTACTATCAGTTTGAAGTTATACATGTAACATTAGGCAAAATCATGCACAAAAAAAACTGCTGATAAGTTCTTAGGCCTATACCATTTGATAAAATAATGAATATTAAAAGTATATATTGCCCCGGAATCAGAAATTGAAATAATATAATTTGGAATTTAATAAATGATAAGAGGGTCTTATCATTGTAGCTTAGCTAATGCCGGGGTAATAATTGTACAGCGTTTAGAAACATTACAAGTAGTATTAAGTGCTACATTTATCTGTGATTATTACTTTGATTACTAGTAGTAGTACGTAGTAAGTAGAAGTATAGTAGGGCTGTTGTTGTTATTGTTGTTATTTTCATAATAATTATTTTCAGTATTAATATTATTATCATTATTATTATTATTTCTACTACAGGCTGTACTATTACTATTATTATCATTTACAGTATTTTATCCTCTAAACTTACTCTCATATTCGATCCCATAGTCTCCGTACCGCTGATTCCAATTGTCAGGTCCATACCAATTTGCATTAGTCACAGACAGGGACAGGACCAATAGAAACACTGCATAAGGCGATGATGAACCCATCCTCATTATGATGTCATAGTTAAACTCGTCAAAAATCTGGACAGAGAGCGAAAGAGAAAGATATAGATTTCTCACTTGAAGATGAAAAGCTCTCTTCTGTCTGCAGATAACCAGGACATATCACCTCTCTGAGTTTTAGCATTCTTAATTTCGAAATATGTTTGTTTTGATAATAATAAATTATATTAGTTTTGATACTAATAATCTGGATTAATATATGTACCGCTAGTGCTTATATTGAATGAGAAATACCACTTCTAAGTGCTTTGCAGATATTATTACCCCGGTCATCGGAATCATTCATGCACAATGTGCACCATCTCCACTCCCTGGGGAGTACTCCCACCATTTGGTCACTGTGAGGGCATTATTTGGCAATTACTAACACAAAGGCTTTTGTCATCCTACCTGGTTACCATTTCTCTCCTAGGTATTGAGTGGCAAATTGAGATTAATGCCTTGTCAAAGGACATTAGTACCATGTCGCGGATCGAACCCACGACCTTTGCATTTCAATTCAAGCGCTTAAAGCACTCCACTACGACACCTCTATGTATTATAATTTGTTTTCTAACTTTCTATCCAGCAATGGAACACAAACATTTACAAAGTATACCCTACTATTTACCCTATACTTGACACTTTATTGTGATAACCAATATCATGATTTTTCTTCATTTTTTTGCACACAAAAAGAAGAACATGCAAGCATGCTGATGGTGATCTACTACACCCCACAGGCTTTGTACTACAGCTGATCCTGTCACGGCCACGGTTTTATATAGAGTCTGAACCTGCAGACTACGCACATACTTCAACATGAAGCTATCATGTCTTTCTTTACTCTAAACTCTAATTGCAACCAGTTCTCTTCATTAATAAGTATTAAGTGTCCAACGTCTGTTTGACTAAGTACTTACAAAAGCTGCATTTACATTGCAAGCAAAAATCCTTGATTTTGCTGACATTCTGGTGTTTCGTCGCAAGTTGCTTAGCAACTATACCGACGAAAACGACGAAAAACCAAAATAAACACAATCCACCACTGGAGTGTAAGTAGCCAGCAGAAATTTCAACAATTTTAAACTGATTTTTGCGGTGTAAATGCCCGCTCTCGAAACATTGGTGGATGATTCCGTCTTTGTGGTCACGTGACTCTCCTCGCTTCCATGCGATCGCATGCAGAGCAGTAGCAACAAGTGGCGCATGCGCACTACTCACCCCAAAATCGGAATCTACAAACACAGACTCTTTTTTAAAGGTTGTTCCAGTAGTGTAAATGGCAGGCAAAAAAAAAAATCGTTGATTTTGCAAAATGGTGTTTGGGGCTGTGTAAATGGGCCTAAATGTATCAAGCTCTTCTAATGGAAACCCCTCTATACCTGACCTTAGATTAGACTCATTCAGACAGAGCACTTTGTGAGATTCACATTTAAATTGAGATAAGTGGCCACTATTTTATCCCATATGTTACTAAACACATCTAAGTAGGCAATTGATGGGTAAAAATGATGGTCACTGGAGTAAATGTTAGCAGAAGTGAGGTAAGAAATTTAATATGCTGCAATGTGTCAACATGACAGGAACCTCACTGTTTTTTTTTCTTTCTTGTATGTGAAAGACCCTATTGTGGATTAGGAATGTGTCATCAGCCCCCTTCTTCGTGAGACAACTATTAAATGGTTGTTATATGTCCCCCGTGGTGATGCTACTGTTATCACTCTTCACATTTGTGAAGCTTTAGGTGGTGGAACCACCATTAATGGGTGTAACAGTCTCACACACAGCAACCCCATTGTCCCATCAATACCCCCCCCCTCCCCCCCTCTCTCGATCGGAGAGTCTTCGGGTGAGGGAAATGTAAGGTAATGCCTTTACCATATGGGTGAAAAGGGAAAAAAGAAACGGGGAAAGAGAGAGAGAAAGAGAGAGAGAGAGGGGGAGGGGGTGCAAGAGAAATGAACAGCTTTATGATATTTCTAAGGATACTTTCCAACACAATGCCCCTTACCAGTGCACGTGGAAAATCATGTAAATGAATGGTTGTTGTCAGTATCTAGGCGACGGGACTCCTCGTATGTTGACTCAGTGACTGCCTCAAGTCAATTATTAGGTGATCCGTCGCTTTAGGTAATCCGTCGCGTATAGCGATCCAACGGATCACCTCTTAATTTCGTCAAGTTTCTTCTATCTCCTTTAGTAGGTGATCCGTCGCGTAGCGATCCAACGGAACACCTCTTAATTTCGTCAACTATTCTTCTTTATTAATATTATTTATTTCTTTTTTATTCTGTCATGTTAATTTGTTCGGCAAATATCTCAATAGTGGAAAGAGCTAAATCAATGAAATTTCATAACATGATGTGTCAGGTCAATGTCCAGAACATAACGTCGAGATTTTTTCGAAAAAAATGGTCACCTGACCTTCCAGGCGCCATTTTGTTGTTTTTCATGCATGTCTTTTGACCATCATATATCAACTACAGAATGTCATACAGACTTCTATTGAAGACCGTTAGTTACTGCATGGGTTGTCCTACATTCGGTTTGTGGACGTAAACTCGATGTGACATCATCTTCATTACGCAATTACGTGTCCAATATTATAAATATGAAATTGACCTTGACAAATGTAAATCTTGAATAACTTTGTAAATGAATATAATTTTGACATGAAATTTATACCAGTTATATATCTTTACATAGCAATTAATCTGACAAAAAAATGAACTTCAATATTGTGTACCTTTTTAGAAAGCGCCCTCGCAATTTTTGAAAATTATTTATATTTTATTTTTTTAATTTTTGTAACTCAATAAATCCTTAATAAATGTAATTAGGTCAGGAAATGCGCTTTCTTAAAAAAAGAAGAAATTTGAATAGGTCATACAGACTTCTAATGAAGACGGTTAGTTAGTACATGTGTTTTCCTACATTCGCTTCGCGGACGTTAACTCGATGTGACGTAATCTTCATTACGTAATCACTTGTCCAATATTGTAAAAAGTGAAAATAACCATGAATAATCTTTAGTAACTTTGTAATTCAATATAATTTTGACATGAAGCTTATACCACTAATATTAACTAACATGGTAAATAATCTGACAAAATAAAAAAAAAATTCAATATTGCCTCCATTTTTGAAAAGCGCCCTCTCAATTTTCGAAAAATGACAATTTTTGAACTCATTAATCTGTTAGCCGATCCGTAACCTTTTCAAACGTAATTAGGTCAATATAATTATGCGCGTTAAAAACAAAATTGAGTAGATTCATGCAGAGCGAACATTTCAAAAATCGCGAGGGGGGACCTATCACCGTCTACTTAAGGAAAACTTCTCGAATCACAGTCCTGGGACCTGTTTCATAAAACTTGATATCGATAACAAGTTACAAGCTACTGTTATAAGCTACTGAAATCAAGGCATCTGATTGGCTGAGAGCAAAGTTGTCATAGAACTTTAACATTTGTTATAGATAAAAAGTTTTATGAAACGGGCCCCAGAAATACTGTATCTGCTGAGATTTATATCAGGATATAAAAAAGAACTCTCAATTTTATCCATTTCATGAATAGAAATGTGAAATATTTCACAAATTTGTTGAAATCGCTCTTTAAAATGACAATTGGGAGAAAAAAATCTTCATCGATACCTATTTCCGTCCACTCAATCTCCATGAGAAATTGCGTGCAAAGTTATTTGTGTGTCCGAAATGTCTCATACTTGATAAATATATGTGCGCTGGCATGGACTTTAGGGCTTGATTTACATCGCCAATGAGTGATTTCAAGTTGGGTGTTTATGGCTGGTGTTAGTGTTTAATAAACACTAACACCAGCCATAAACACCGAGATGGAAATCAGGTGGTGTTAAGGCTTTGACCTCTGAATATCGTCAACTTCCGGTAGCTTGTGTTATCGACTTTGCAAAAATTGTCGTCTGCTGAACCGACCTTTGTGGCTGGTGTTAATAGTTTACTTACAAATGTCCTATTCACTAACACTAGCCCCTAGGGATTAAGCAAATGTTGAATTCCAGTTCGGTGTTAGTGTTAAGCTATCGATATTGATATCGCTATCGGGCTCTTAATTTCATCAGCAAATTTTAAGCTCGATTTAAGAGCTCTTGACTGCTCTAAACACTAACACTAACACTAACACCCAACTTGAAATCACTCAGTGTGTGCCATCTTCTATGGGTAGCACGTACGAGTGTGTCACCTAGTCTACTCACGCCAGCCGTCTTTGTGCGTATTGCATAACAAAAAAATATTGAACTCGATTATATAACATGATACGTATCGTTCTTCCTTCTGTCTTCCACATATATGTTGGAGCTGACACCTTCCTCTATATTACATCTCCCATTGTTCTATTCATTGTACCTCGACTATCAAGAATAATTCAATTAATAATCATACTTAGTCATTCCAATAGATAGTACTGTTAGACCTCACCACAAAATGTGACATTCATGTGACATTTAGTCATTCTCTGTACCTGCTCCACAATCATTAATTTTCTGAATTAATCACATTTGTCAAAAGAGAGGAACGACTTAAAATTACATACCGGATCACCTGATTCGTCTCAACGACAAATTAAAGTCTAGTTACCTTTGTAATTCCCAACCTTTGGAATCTATTCTGACAGCTTCAAATATTGGAGGCGAATTTAGGGTGAGCACATCCAGCCTCCCCAACACACACATAAACCCCAAACTTTGTTGAGATTATGACGACCCTTTTCCCCTCTTTTAATTAGGTAATGACCTTGTTTGGGGGCATCATATTCTGCCCCCTCTAAACAAAAAGCTGGAAGTGCCCCTGTTTTAAACCATAGAAAATATCACTTCATTTGTGTCTGTGATCTACAACTATGCATTGGTATATACTTTGACTCAATGAAATTGAGTTGTCACTTCAACTTGCTACTAGTACTAGTAGCTCAACTTAAGAAGGCAATGCATGGGGTGTATGCATGCTTTTATCAAATGGCGCAAAATAGGAAAATGTATAATATCCTCGCACACTTGTTTTTTGGCTGGCCTGGGCCCTGTTTCATGAAACTTGATATGAATGACAAGTTACAAGCTACTGTTATAAGCTACTGAAATCGTGGCATCTGATTGGCTGAGAGCAAATTTGTCATAGAAATTTAGCAGTTGTTATTGATAACAAGTTTTATGAAACGGGCCCCTGGTTCTCTCTTATTTGCACTCATTGAAAAGAGACAGAACCGTGACTGATTTCAATGCATCAATAGCTGGAAATTGTACAAATGAAGTCGTTTGCAGACCTGCGTATTATATTGTATTCTGCACAATATTGGATGCGTGGTAGGGGGTTTGTGCTTTATGACGCATGAATGTATACAATGAATGTTAGGAATATTCTTTGAAATGTAGGACAGGATGATTATGATATGTGAAGATTAGGTCCATAGGGAGTAGTTCAATTAAATCAGTTTTAGCACTCACTTCATCCCACAATCTCTCTCCCTCTCTCGTTCACTCCCTCTCTCTCTCTCTATCTCTGTCTTTATCTTTCTCCCTTTTCTATCTCTCTCTCTCTATCTCTGTCTTTATCTTTCTCTCTTTTCTATCTCTCTCTCTCTATCTATCTTTCTCTCCTCTCTTTCTCTCTCTCTCTCTCTTTCTCTCCTCTCTATCTTTCTCTCTTCTCTATCTCTCGCTGTATCTCTATCTTTCTCTCTTCTCTATCTCTCGCTATCTTTCTCTCCTCTCTCTCTTTCTCTCCTTTCTCTCTTACTCTCCTCTCTCTCCCCCTCTTTCTCTCATGCCTTTCTCTTCTACCTTAGTCCCTTCTTTCATTTTCCCCTTTTTCTTCTTTCTCTCTCTCCCTCTTTTCCTTCATCTTTCTTTCCCGCCTTAAATAAATAACATTTCGTCCCTTTTCATCTTCTATTGCAAATACCCCCTACCCCTGCCCCCTCTCTCCCTCTTCCTCTCTTCTATATATCTCTCTCTATCTTTCTCTCCTCTCTATCTCTCTCTCTATATATATTTCTCTCCTCTCTATCTCTATCTTTCTCTCTTCTTTATCTCTCTCTTTCATTCATTGAAAATGCCTTTCTCTTCTCTTAATCCTTTCTTTCATTTTCCTTTTTTTTCTTCTTTTTCTCTCTCTTTTCCTTCATCTTTCTTTTCCACCTTAAATAAAAAAAACATTTCGTCCTTTTTCATCTTCTATCACAAATACCCCTACCCCTGCCCACTCTCTCTCTTCCTCTCTTCTTTCTCTCTCTCTCTCTCTCTTCTCTCTCTCTCTCGCTCTTTCTCTGTCTTCCTTCATTTTTTTCTTTCATGTTAACAAACTTACAGTTTGTTTCCTTTTATCTTCTATCTCAAACATCCTCTCTCTCCCTCTTTCCCTCTCTCTCTATTTTTCTTCTCTCTCTCTCTCCCTCCCTCTCTATATTTTTCTCTCTCCCTCTTTCTTCTCTCCGTTATATCTTTTTGGTTCTTTATTTTCAGCAAGAGCTGAAATCAACACTTCTTTAAATACCAAACTATTACTATTTCTATTCCTAATGCCTCCTATCAAAATTCACTTATTCCAATTAGTCATGGTCATTGATGCTACCCGTGCAATATAAAAGCTCATAATAGTACAATTAAACAAAACCAATTTAATCAAAGTTGAGCAACTTGTTAGACTACCCATGGATGAAGTTCAATTTGTGTAAGAATAAAAGACCATACAGACAGTACACTGGAGAGTTTCAAATTACTGACAGCCCTTTGCCTCCAATCACAAAAAGGTCATCAAATATTAGCTTGTATTCCAAACATTTTAACAAAATGCAATTCCCACATAAACAGTTGTAACTGCATTCATACTAGGATGTCAATTGTCAGATTGACTGGTATTTGTATGTTGCTATCTACAGTATAATTGGACATTTAAATTCGAATTTCAATATTCATAACTTTCTTTTTTTTGTTTTGTTCAAATTTACGCAAACTTTTCACGAGTCTGCCTTCTCTGATTGTTCTGCTTTCCTCTATCTAAAGTAGGTTGTGTGAAGCGAAGAGACATCTTAAAATAAAAGAGATTAGTGAAAATACTTTGTCTAACATTGATTGTTTTTCTTCAAGGAGTCAATAGTTATGCAACACCGATAGTCTATATGAGTGAGTGACTTTATGTATGGACTTCTACCAAGAAGACACAAAAATAACAACTAGAATGTAGCATTGCGATTTAAAGCTACAGAGAGAGAGAGAGAGGGACAACAATATATGCCTCTAACAAATTCCCTTCTTCTTTTTTTCTTCTGTGTCGCTTGGTAACAGGTATCTCATTGCATGCGATCCCTGTCCCTGCCCCCAGCCGTATCGCTGGCAGCGGGACATTGGAGCTACAAACACTATCACACTACAACTTAATACAAGATACATCGAAAAATGCTTACCTCTCGGTTCAATGTTTCTCTCTAATATCTCTCTCCGATTTATATTTATTCAAAAAAGTCAAAATCAAATCGACCACATTCTCGAGCTATTATCTCCAACGGTATTCCTGTTGTTTTGGATAAATAATAATATGATTAATCCATTTATAATGATCTTGTCTGAAATGTCAAAACTTGAGCACGTTGAGAAAACTTAGCGTAAATCGAAGAGTCCACCTTCTTCCAAAACTTCACACCAGTGTTCCGAATAGTCCACCCCTATTCCGTCATGCACTGCGTGCCCAAAATCTGCCTATATTAAACAAGGAATTAAGTTACATATCCTACGAATAGACAGGGGTGTGAGATCAATAAAAAATAGAAACAGGCCCACATCAAGATCCTGGAACTCGCTAACCTCAGATCAATAAATTGATTGAAGTGTATCGCTACATGGATTATCGCGCAATATGTATATGTAATACACCAGGGGCGTTTCATCAACATTTGTCCGCCGACAACTGTCAGCGCTGACTAAATTTGACCAATCAGAGGCTTGGAAAATAGTCGGTGACAATAAAATGGTCGGTGAAAATGATATTAGTCGGTGAAAACCACCGACTAATTGTTTCATGAAACACCCCCTTTCACACAATGTCGCGCATGGGACGCATTCAGAAGTGTGTCAAAACATTATGACGTCATTAACGATCGGCTTCACGTTTCTATGACGATGGCCGGCAAAAAATTGATACTCTGGTCCTACTTGAACTGTATGGGACAAAGCTCAACGGAGGATCCGGGTTTCGTGTAATATAATAACCGGTGCGATTTCTTCTTTTCCTTCAAAAATACTAGGGTTTTCCCCCTTCATGATTGTATTAAAAGGATACTACTACTTGGAGTAGGGGTAATGGCATTATTAGGGATGGGGGTAGGAGGGTGGAGGTGAGCGGGGAGATGTGAATAAAAAAGTTCACCAATAAGTGGAGGGGTACACAAGAATTGAGTCCTTTACCCGCCCCTAGGAAATAACAAGAAATCGGGGGAGGAGGACGGTGACGCAAAGTTTGAAAGCATACCGAAGTCCATGATCCCAAGTGTAGGGTGGCGTATATTTGGGTTTCAAAAGTGGGACCGCGGGCAAATAATTATGTGGAATCGTGGTTCACTTCAATTAGGTCTTTATTCGTCTAATGATATTAGTATGATATTTTTATTATTATTATGTAACTATGGGTTAAGAGAGAGAGAGAAAGAGAGAAAGAGAGGGAGAGAGAGAGAGAGAGAGGGAGAGAGAGAGAGAGAGAGAGACGGGGGAAGAGAGAGAGAGAGAAAGAGAGAGAGAAAGGTTACGAACCTTTGAGGCTGGCTTTATAACTTGGGAACCTACATGCAAATCTTAAGGATGATGACTAGCTGTCAGTAAAGAATTCTTAGAGCTCAAAATTAGAAACTCAGTTTTATTTTCATTTATTTTTAGACCGTTGGAATCCATCCAGCCTTTCATGTCATGAATACAGGCTTCTAAAGTTATCCTAGCATTGTCGGATTGAGAATCATTTACAGAGACATACTGGGTTCTTTTGTAAATGTATGATGAAAACCAATGCAACGCAGTGCCTGTTACCCCAAGAGTGAAGTCTCTTTAACAAGTATTGTGTGGTCAATAGTGTCGAAAGCACTTGACATATCAAGTAGCACAAGAAAAGTAATATTACCTTTGTCCATTTCAGAGAGGATACTGTCCACAAGATTAGTTAGCAGTGTTTCCACACTATGGTGCGGGCGGTAGGCAGATTGAAAATTGTCAATTAAATTATTTTCAATAAGATATGCGCGAAAACGTGAGAAAGGCACTCGTTCTGAGAGTTTGGACAGATATGACAAATTTGAGATAGGTCTATAGTTCTGGAGACATTCACTGTCCAAATTATTTGTTTCAAAGTGGGGCGCACTGCTGCAATCTTCATACTGCCAGGAACTATCCCCGAACCAAAAATTGTGTTTTAATATTATAGTTACAATTGATGGTACTATAGCAGGGAGACATTGTTTCAAAAGCGATGTTGGTATGGGGTCAAGTTCACTGGATTTAGAAGGTGAAATCATTATGACTGACTCAATCTCATCAGGTGTTGTTGGAAATAATGTATCTAGTGTCTTTTCTGTAATCAAAAGAATTTCAAATCTTCCGATATTAGTAAGAGCTAATCTAACATTCTGAATTTTTTCCACAAAGACATTGTTAAAACGATCAGTAAGATTTACATAAGTAGGAAGGGGAGATTTCTTACTTCTTTTAAGCATTTGCAACTCTAAAAAGCTGTTTTGTACTTGTGCACCTTTCAACCAGCATAGAGCTATGATGTTTTGGCAGCGCGAACACTTAAGTGCACTAACTGACGCAGGTTCTGATATTTCTTACCGGAGACTCTAGGCCCGATTTAGGCCATTTGCGCTCCAATTTCCTACGTTGGAGCGTTTTGTTTGCAATATCTCGACAGTACCACTGTGTGTTAGGGCGACCTGTGACATATCTCTGTTTCACAGGAGCATACTCATCAAGGACAGTTCTTAATAGAGAATTATAACATTTAACAGATTCTGAAACATCACTACTTGAACAGTTTCCAATGAGAGATAGTTTAGTGATTCTTTCAATAAATGATACACTAATTATGGACTTGATGTTACGTGCGTGTATCACACTCTTTGCAGCAGGTGGTTTGATTAAGTTCAACTTAAAATTATGGCAGAATGGTCAGAAAGACCATCTACCCCCATTACATCTGTCACGTTATTTCTACCTGACTAGCGAGTGATAAGCAAGTCCAGAGTGTGGCCATGTATATGTGTTGGGACTTGAATATGTTGTATAAGGTCATAAGCACTTAGTGTTTCGAGAAAAAGCCTGGTATTTGGGGGAAACATTATTAACATGAATGTTAAAATCCCCAGCGATTAACAAACTAGAATTCTTAAAAAGAAGGTAGTCTAAGAGACAAGAGAAATCATCTATGAATTGCTTGAGAGAGGATGAGGCACTCGGGGCCTATAGATACAGAATTATGTACAATGCTGATTTCAGTCATTTCAAATGTAGTAATATTAAGTGAGGAAGGACACAACTTTAACATCCAAGTTACTACGATAAAGGAGTGCAACTCGACCAATTCTTTTATGGTGTCTTGGTGTATATATGACTAAACCTGTAACCACCTGGATTTAGGGCTCCTATCGCAGCATCATCATCTGGATGCAACCATGTCTCACATACACCAACAATGTGAATGTCATTATCTATAACAAAGTCATTGAATTCAGAGGTTTTATTACGGATCGAACGGGTATTAATCATACAAAAGGAGACACTCTGTTGTGGTCGATCAAGTTTATCCTCAACGGTGAGGCACTGATGCCATACATTCATTTCGTTGACATTTTCTACGTTTGCCACCTCGATTTCCCCTGCGCGTTTTATGTATACAAGGTTGAAGCCCATAATGATGTACTAACATTTAAAATATCACGTGGCAATACAGTTAACTTGTATTTCCACTGCCGAAGCTCAGCTCTATAAATACATGTTGTGTGGAGTTGAGCTGAGAACAGGCATTAGTCACATTAGGTGTGTAATAAATGGTATTAGATTTATTATTGTCTGGCCCTGGATTAGGGTGTATATCACCTGCATTTTAAAGTTCAAGTAAGAAACTTGCACATGAATCAGCATTATATGGCTATGGAGGTGGTGAGCGAGGAGGGAGGGAGAGAGAAAGAGAGAGAGAGAGAAAGGGAGATATAGGAAGAGAGAGAGAGAGAGAGAGAGAGCAAGAGATATAGAATGAGTGATAAAATGCGAGAATGAGATAAGGTGGAAGATTAAAAGAGAGACAGAGAGAGATAGATAGAGAGAGTGGTGGGAGAGAGAGGAGGGAGGGAGAGCGAAAGAGAGAGAGAGAGAGAGAGGGAGAGCGAAAGAGAGAGAGAGAGAGGGAGAGGGAGAGAGCACTAGATATAGAGAGAGCGATGATATGCGAGAATGAGAGAAAGTGGAAAATTAAAAGAGAGGGGGAGAGAGAGAGATAGAAAGAGAGTGGTGGGAGAAAGAGAGGAGGAAGGAAAGAGAGAGGTGAAAGGGGAAGGGAGGAAGAGAGAAAGAGAGAGAGAGTGAGTGAGTGAGTGAGTGAGTAAGCGAAAGAGTTACAGAATGAGTGATGAAATGAGAACATGAGATAAAGTTGAAGATTGAGAGAGAGGGAGAGGGGGAGAGAGATAGGAGGGAGAGAGAGGTAGGAGGGATAGAGAGCGAGAGAGAGTAAGAGGTGAAAGGGGAAGGGAGGAGAAGTGATGGAGAGAGAAAGAGGGAGAGAGAGGTTGGAGAGAGAGAGAGAGAGAGAGATGTGAGAGAGTAAGAGGTGAAAGGGGAAGGGAGGAGGAGAGAAAGGGAGAGAGAGAGAGAGAGTAAGAGAAAGAGATATAGATGAGTGGTGAAATGAGATAATAAAATAAAAATTGAGTGAGAGAGAGAGGTAGGAGAGAGGCGGGAGAGATAGATTGAGAGAGAGAGTAAGAGCAAGAGATATAGAATGAGTGATGAAATGAGAGAATGACTTAAAGTGGAAGATTAAGAGGGAGAGAGAGGTGGGAAAGAGAGAGAGAGAGAGAGATAAAGAGATTGGGGGAGGGAGAAAGAGGTGAGAGAGAGGGGAGAGAGGAAGAGAGAAAGAGAGAGAGAGATAGAGAGAGAGAGAGGAGGAATATAGAAAGAGAATGAGTGATGAAATGCGAGAATGAGAACAAGTGGAAGATTAAAAGAGAGACAGAGAGAGATAGATGGAAAGAGAGTGGTGTGAAAGAGAGCATGGAGGGACAGCGAAAGAGAGAGAGAGAGAGGGGGGGGGGGTGGTTGGAGAGAATGAGAGCGATAGAGAGATTTTTCAATGCGCGTTTGATCGATTACCATTTTATAAATAAAAATATTTCGTATCCCTCCTTTAAATTCCCTTACGTTTTCCTGACAGGGTAGATTTCGCCTAAAGTAGGAAAAAGGGTTTTACTTTTTGTTAACACGTGAAACAATGCAAACAATATGCATCTAAAGAGAATACGATTGCAACTATGGCCGAAGAATCAACCCAAGGCCAATTTAAAAACCTAGCTATTGAATGTCCCATTGAAATAATGTTCTGAAGTCACTGTCATGCTCGCACAGTTTATCTGCAAGAACTAATCTAGGGGAGTGTTTCAAAAATCGACTTAAGTTGGACTTGAACTATGGTAAGCCATTCATGACACTGTTTGCTCTCACCATTCCTGCCATTTGGACGTCAGAAATCTACTTGGACTTATACTATGGTAGGCGATTTATGCCCTTAAAAAGTCTTGAACCGGAAGTAAAATTACTTGAAAAAACTTTAGAAATTATGATCTTTAGATAATATTTTCCCCTTCAATAATGAACTATGAACATTGTAAATTATGTAAATTTGTGACCACGATGTGTACGTCCCTTGAGAGACCAATACCAGGAATGGTGAGATCAGCCAATGGCATGACGGCCTGCCATAGTTCAAGTCCAACTTAAGTTGATCTTAGTCTTTGTAAAACACTCCCAAGTAACACAAACCCTCACACAATCTACGGTCATCTTCACAATTAAACCTCGTGTCTACTTCGGTGTCAACTCTTTCTTATGGTCATCGCTCTTTTTGCAAAGTTCTGCTTTTGATGGTTAACTTAATACTCTGTTCACATTGAGGTATATTTCATATGTATTGTAGTTTGTAGGTTTAAAGTAATTTTTTGTTTAATATGTATAAGTTTGTCATTATACTTGGTTTGTTATAGCGCTTAGAGACTTCGGTAGAAAGCGCTTCATAAGCACCGTTTTATTATTATTATTATCATTATTATTATTATTATTATTATTATTATTATTATTATTATTATTATTATTATTATTATTATTATATTTGTTCAATAGGTGACGCACAATGCTCTTAATTAGATTGCCTGAGGTTGATTTTTCGAAATTACTTGCTATTATAGTGCTATATAGCCTGAACTTGAACCTGAACTAAACCTGCCCTGGGGCGGTATTCTGAACATTGTTGTAAGTTTTGTGTTATCTTTTGTTGTATCTTCCAGAGATAACACAGTGCTAATATTGTAGTAAGTTGGTATTCTGAAAATCATCTTATCCCTGTGTTATCTCTTGAAGGACCGCCTCTATCTTATCTTTGACACGCCCATTCGTATAGACCCTACCAATCAAGATCTATTTTATATAAGCATGAAAAGTAGGTCAACCAATAGGAATACTTTATGCCATATCTGAAGATGCGCCCAGCGCATATAATCATGGGCGTAATTAGTTAATTGAGCGCTTATTACGCGCGTCATCATATGCGCTGTGGCATGTGGATCATGAAGACAAGTCACGCTTTCACTTAGTGGTTAAGAAACATCACAGAGATGAGAGCATTAAAATCGTCATATCCTAGCATGTTATTTCTTAGAAAGTTCTCATCTGTGATATCTCCGGTCAACACACAATCTTCTTTTAACTCGTCTAGTGGCACGAAATTGGTTTGGGCAAAAAAGATTGCCGCCATTATATCACCACGAAAGATACAACAACCCCCTACCTGTTGTAAATATTGTTGTAAATACCATGCAAGATAAGATAAGATAAAAGATACAACAATTTTCAGAATACCAATTATCTTCTCATATTATCTCTCGTGCGCATATGCAAATAAGGATTAAGCACCATTTTATTAATAATACGCACAATTACAAGCGCACAAAATATTGAGCGCAGGCGCGGCCAAAGAGATGAGAGAAAAGATACAACAAAAGATACAACAAAAGTTACAACAATGTTCAGAATACCAACTTCATCTTAAGTTCAAAGATACAACAATATTAGAGATAACACAGGGTTCAGAATACGGCCCCTGGCGTCCATCATGCGAATGGAATTTATTAATTGAGTAGACCGCTGAATAACGAGCCGACTTATCCCTTACTCATTTAATTAATTAGCTTAGTGCAGTTAAACGCACAATACCACGCGGATTCAATACAAGAAAAGATTATATTTGCAATAATGAGAGTCAATGCTACGTTCTTTTTTGGTATTGATCAACCATATTGTATTTTTTGTCATGGTGTATTCTTTTCGTTGCATCTTTTTTTCTTCTTTCTACTGATATACCCTATGTAATTATAATAATAATAATAATAATAATAATAATAATAATAATAATACATGAGATTTATATAGCGCCATTATCCATTTTAATTAAATGCTCAAGGCGCTTCAAAATATTAGGGATTACATTACATCATGACAAAGAATCGTGTACATTTACATAAGAAAGAAAATACAAAAATGAAAGAATGAATGAATGTCTGTCTAATAATGATAATGATGATGATAATAATGTATTCATATCTTGCATTTCCCATATATGTATGTGGTCAGCTCTCTGTCTTCGTCTACAAACTTGCTCAGGCCGACCCGGTTCGAAACTGAGTCAGGTATTTCGGATGGTGACGTCAATGGTTGGTCCCCAGACATAAATAATCATATCATGGAAGACCAAAATAAAAATAGATACATAAATAAATAAATAAATATATGATTGACACACGTCCGTGCAAACCTTACTACCCACACACATTGAAATGCGCTCTATAATTATTTTATTAACAAAAAAGGTGATCTTTGACATATTCGTTTAAGTTAGTGGAGATTTCTGGGTAGGTTGTTTTACAGTTTGGGAGCAGCAGTTCTGAATGCTCTGTCATCAAGTGTAAGAAGCATCCTTTCCAGGGATAAGTAATGGCAATAAAGGAATAACAAAGAAACGAGATACAGCAATTAATACAGTAATACAAAAAAAAAATCAACTAATGCCTCGGGATTACCAAAAGAAATTGAGTTATGATGAAGGCTCTCTTCATTGATTGACGGTATTATACATAATTATACATACATATACATAATTACATAAGATATAAATAATTCAATACTAAGAAGATGCAAAAGACAAATTATGAGATCATAGATATAAAATGATAATATTTCTGGCAGGTCGTAAGAGTGTACCGTTTAATAAGATGAAGGAAGAGAAATGTATATGTAAATCTAGGGCTATTTGGCAAAGAAAAGCCTGCAATGAAATCATATTATAGTAAACTTGATATGTTTTGTCATTGTTTTGTTGACACACATTCAATTCAATTCAATTTCAATTCAATTTATTTATGTTTCTAACAAAACAATTACAAAATCAATGTTAAACATTTACAACAATTTAGAAATAATTATTAGAAACAGAGGGGTCCACTAAAAAGCAATGCTTGTACAAGTGTGGACACCCTTAATGATACTTAAGAATGATTAATTAAATTAACAAGTTCTTAACTACAAAAGGAACTACATCTATAGAGAAAAATGGGGGATGCCTACAGAGGGGAGCACGGGACAAGACAGTACTTTATATGACAAACATGGGAGGATACGTTTACAATACAAAGAGTAGATAATGCCCCCAAAAAAAAAAAATAAAAATAAAAATAAAAATAAAAATAAAAAAATAAAAAATAAATAAATAAATAAATAAATAAATAAATAAAGGAGAGAGATCGGGGGTACAGAAAATAATATAAAATGATGAGGTGCATGTGGGGTTGAGAAGAAAATGAGGAAAGAGAGATGCGCGTTAGAAAGGAGATAAGCTTGAGAAGGCACAATATAATGTATCAAATGACATTTTGAGTCAGCGAGTAGAGAATGATCTTGTATTAAAAAAAAAACTTCAAAAAAACATATAAATTCAATGAGGTTGATATGATTGTAATAAAAACAATTTCAATTTTATCTTAGAAGTATTAATCGATGGAGCATTTTTTTCATTTCATTACTTAAAGAATTCCAAAACTTTGGACCTTGATATATAAACGTTTTTTTGAGCTAAGAGGGTCCGCAAGAGAGGTCCGCAAGACACTAGCTAAATATGTTGCTATCATCTCCAAATTAGAATGTATATTGGCTAGTAATTTTTGATATATTCTGTACAATTTCACATCTAAACTACGGCAAATATATTTGGGGAAATACTTATAAATCACATCTGAAAAAAAATATATATTTTACAGAAAGAGTCTAAGAAATAATTATAATCAAGTCACAAAGGCAAAGTCCAAGTATACCACTCTTTAAACAGATGCAAATCTTACCTTTATGCGATATGATCACATTTAATACTTAATTTTGTATGTACTCTGTATTAAAGACAACATTTTTCATGTGAAGTATAGTAATATGTTTATTCAAAATTCAAATATCCATTTATATGCCACTCGTCAAAAAGACCATTTTCATCAACCCAAAGTAAGACTTACTTCTTTACTTAGTTCATTTAATGTTCCTGGTGTGAACAAATGGTATCAATTACCCACTTCCATAAAATTAAGTTCAACCTTATCCTGTTTTAAAAAGCATTGTCGCAAATACCTTTTTGAAAATTTGTAACAATACAATACATTTTGTGTAGGTATGTGTGTATGCAGTAGTTTGTATTTGTGTGTGTATGGTGACTGAATTATATTTATTTTAATTTGTTTGTTGTGGAGACCATATTTATAAGCATTTTGCTTATTTGTGGTCTTGAACATATATTTGCGATGTATTTTGTATGTTTTCTGTTTTCTATTTTCTATTGTATATTTTGCGTTTACATGTATATGGTTTAATACATTGAATAATAAATTCAATTCGATTAAATCCCCAAGGTACGTGTTCACTCTCTACAAAAGATGCAACTGAAAGCAAATCTACCATCACTCAATCAAATCACTTCCACGCAGTTTCTTTCACATTGCAATTGTATGACCAAACCGTCGTTTCACCGACAAAACCGTAAACACATGCTAAATTTAATACACGCATTTTAATGGCAATGTGATGAACACCGTCGTTGCATGTAATAGTCGTAAGTACAAGTTCACCGACATCCCTTTGAAACACGTGCTAAATTTAATATACGCATTTCAATAGGTTGTTGACGATCTTGTACTGATGACGGTTTCATGAAACGCTGCCCAGAACTCAAATTTATCATTAAAGCTAACCAAAAGTTTAGAGGGCGCTATATAGTCCCTGTGTTTCTACTTAAACATCCTACCACTAGACAAAAGTTCTTCAGGAAACACTCTCTCTGAAAATGAAATATCGTTCTTTCAATGTACAGTTCACAACTAAATTATTCATACCCTTACCAATGTTTTGTAATATTTAAAGTATGTGCAAAACTGATTTGTCCCGATTTATGTTTCTTGAGCATGTGACATATAAATTAAAGCTTACATCGAAATGTATTCAACAGCCGGCCCTTAATCAACCAGTCAACCTTTCATTCTTGGGTTATGAAACACACAAAAACATCAAATTTACAAGGAGTATGAATAATTCAGTTGTTAAATGTATATTGCATTAATTTCTTTTTCTTATAAAGTACTGTTCAGTAAGACGAATCCGACATAAGCCTAGTTATGTTTTCAAGATTTGCGCCTTCTTCCTTTTATTAAGACTGTTTACGCTTTTAAGATTGCTTATGTTATCATGTATGTACAAATGCATGCTACCTTGAATTTTACAGAATATTATAAAGGTTCACGTGTGTTAGCGTTTAATGTAAACACAATTAAAGAAAGACGAATTTTCTTAACAATTCGAAAGACATTATAATCCTGTACTAGAACATGTTCTGCTTATATGTTTTATATTCCTTCAAGCAATATAATAAGATAACCATAATCAACGCATAAGGCTACAGGCTCGTTCAGATATGACCCGGTAAAACTGCAGCGGTTGTTTGTGATGACGTAAAGTGTAATCCCTCCCCATTTTAGTATCTTAGCTCAGTGAATACGTGCAAGTTTTTTACTGCGCGCAGTTGCCATTCATTAACACGTGAAAAAAAAAACCGCGGCCGGTTTTGTGTGTGTGTGTGTGTGCGGCGGTTTACCGCGCCATATCAGAACGAGCCTAAATAAGAGTCGAATTCCTTTGTTTCGTGTAAAGAGAGGTAAATTTGTTCTAATTATACTTTGGTTCATGAAATGAATATACATTTTTTTTTCAGCATAAATAGATTTTAAAAATAAAAAACAAAAACTGACTTTCAAGGGTAGCTGGTGTGCAAATTATTTACAGATAAAACGAGTGCTATTATATCCAACGGGGTCAATCATTTGTTCATTTGATTATTATTTGTCATCATTAATCATTCTAATTGCCAATTTTAGTAATGCCCATTTCGTCTACTATCGAGAAAGTCTTATAATCATTTGATGATTATTATTTATTGTCATGATTATTGAAATGATTATTAGACGATATGGATAGTAGACAAACTGGGAATACAACTTACTGGTTATTAGACTGAATGAACAATAGACCATATGGGTCGCACACTTATTAGGATTAGACCAAATGGAAATTCACCCTGTAGATGCCTGGGAGTGGAAAACACTCATTCTGTAGTCCCACTAGGTTTATCACTACGTTTTGACTCCGTTGCAACACTTATGTGAAATATACTCGAATGTAGTGCTTTGAACTTCTCACCTTCTCTTCCTTTCAGAGTGGTTTCCTTTATTTTTCAGCCGGGATTTTCACTTTTGTAACGTCACCGCACTGTGAATCACATGGTCAGCGGTTCCAGTCCCGCCCTGGCAAGTCATTAATCTACCGTTGCCACTCGCCACCCAGGTGTAGTAAATGGGTACATGTTAGGAATGTATTCCTTGCATGCTTTCAGAGCCTTAGGGTAGCTGAACAACATCCCAGGCTATTAGAGTAATCTTACTGTGTAGGCGTGTTGAGTATCCCCTGTGATTGATTTGTGCGTAAAATAAATGCAGCTATTATATAAACAAGGTGATAAGGACTCGTACATATTGATTTAACACTCCCAAACGAAATGAAATGTCTCCTAAAAGAGTGGATTTCCAATCCCAAACGAAAACAAAGCTCCTAAAAATTGGAAAAAGTCTCTACTAGAAGAGTGGATTTACAGTTACAAACGAAGCAAAAATGACTCCTTATAGAGTGGATTTCGCTCCCAAAAGAAGAGTAAAGGACTCCGAAAAGATTGGATTTCCATTCTGTTTAAAGAACAATGTTGTGATCTTATGAGGAGATATGGACTTGGCAGACTGGACCTCCAGAAACTCTGCGATTACAGCTTTGGTCGTGCATTTGATTTCGGGAGGAAAACATACAACCATCGTCATCTGGTTGGCCACGACCCCAAACTATAGAGGAAAACATTAATACACACATTTACGTATATGATGAATAATAAAGGATCCAGAGACATCTTTGTATGATACCGCCTTTTCGGGGGTCGTAAAGATGACTTATGACTTTTTACATCAATATATTGTTTTCTGTTTGACAGATGAATACTGAACCACACCAAAATCTCAAAACTTATGTCAGAAAATATCATGGGCACTAGTATGGAAAGCAACTGAACTGAAATGGATGTAGCATGTTATAGAACCAAACTCATTCTTTGAGGCAAGATGTTATTATTTTCTCATAGGAAATTCAACTCTTTTGATGTGTCAATGTATGTACCTACTACAAATTAGTATATTCATGCAAAACGGCAATTTCGATGAAATGAAAAAAAGTGGATGTAGAGTGTTTTACATTCACATGGATATTGTTGATTTTTTTATATAAATATCATTCAATAACATTAATATTACTCTTCTTATAATTGTCATTTTTATCAGTCTGGAGAGGCGGTAGATATAAGAGGCTGACATTGTTGATCTCGGCTAATGCTCACGAGAACAGACAGGCTAATTTAAAGGCCTAACTTAAGGGTCTCGTTGTAAGTCAGACTCGTGGACCATCGGCCTTATGGGTCGTCAATCGGTTGAGCTGTTAGTCTCTGGGCAGTCAACCTCTTGTGTTGTCGGTCTCATGAACTGTCAGTCTCGTTGGATGTCGGTCTCAAGAACTGTCAGTCTCGTTGAATGTTGGTCTTGTGGGCTGTCGGTCTCAAGAACTGTCAGTCTCGTTGGCTGTTGGTCTTGTGGGCTGTCGGTCTCAAGAACTGTCAGTCTCGTTGAATGTTGGTCTTGTGGGCTGTCGGTCTCAAGAACTGTCAGTCTCGTTGGCTGTTGGTCTTGTGGGCTGTCGGTCTCAAGAACTGTCAGTCTCGTTGGCTGTTGGTCTTGTGGGCTGTCAGTCTCAAGAACTGTCAGTCTCGTTGGATGTTGGTCTTGTGAGCTGTCGGTCTCAAGAACTGTCAGTTTCGTTGGATGTTGGTCTTGTGGGCTGTCGGTCTCAAGAACTGTCAGTCTCGTTGGATGTTGGTCTTGTGAGCTGTCGGTCTCAAGAACTGTCAGTCTCGTTGGATGTTGGTCTTGTGGGCTGTCGGTCTCGTTGAATGTTGGTTTTGTGGGCTGTTGGTCTTGTGGGCTGTCGGTCTCAAGAACTGTCAGTCTCGTTGGATGTTGGTCTTTTGGGCTGTCAATCTCGTTGGCTGTTGGTTTTGTGGGCTGTCAGTTTCGTTGGATGTTGGTCTTGTGGGCTGTCAGTCTCAAGAACTGTCAGTCTCGTTGGACGTTGGTCTTGTGGGCTGTCGGTCTCAAGAACTGTCAGTTTCGTTGGCTGTTGTACTCATGAAATGTCAGTCTCGTTGGCTGTTGGTCTTGTGGGCTGTCGGTCTCAAGAACTGTTAGTCTCGTTGGCTGTTGGACTCATGAAATGTCAGTCTCGTTGGCTGTTGGTCTTGTGGGCTGTTGGTCTCAAGAACTGTCAGTCTCGTTGGATGTTGGTCTTGTGGGCTGTCGGTCTCAAGAACTGTCAGTCTCGTTGGATGTTGGTCTTGTGGGCTGTCGGTCTCAAGAACTGTCAGTCCCGTTGGCTGATTGTCTTGTGGGCTGTCGGTCTCAAGAACTGTCAGTCTCGTCGGATGTTGGTCTTGTGGGCTGTCGGTCTCAAGAACTGTCAGTCTCGTTGGCTGTTGGTCTTGTGGGCTGTCAGTCTCGTTGATTGTATCTCTCTAAACTGACCTCTATACGAGCTGGTATTTCCTTCTCTATCAGTCACACACACCCACGGCGCGTCGATGTCCAATCTGTTACAATTCATCCAAACCTTACCGGGGCCCACATGAGACTCAGCAAGAGCAAATTCCTCTGGGCTCTCCAGGAATACCAGGGATGGACCAACCACATCCCCGTTGCCAAGGGTAACCGCATCCAGACCTTCACAGAAATCATGCGCCTCTTGCCAGTTGTAAGACGTGTTATCTTCAAAGAGGAAACATTTTGTTTCTCCATACACCCAGGCACCCGGGCAAATTTCTATCAGAGGTCGGAACAGAAATATAGTTATTCCAAGAGGAAGAAAAGTGAGAAGCATATTATATGGCAGATTCTCTGGAGGTATTTAAAGAGAAATTCTCATTAAGGCATTCGTGTAATGCAATTCTATATAGGTAAATGCACATATATTAAAAAATATATGATAAAAGCGACGCCAATTACAATTTATTTCTTTTTTTTCGAATATGATTGCATTAATTGTTTTCCCTTTGTTTTTCAAGACTATTAAATATATAACAAAAGAAAAAAGTGATAACGAATTGTATGAAACTGGGCTCAGGAATTCAAAATTTTAAGTGTTCAGAAAACATGAAAACCAAGGGAAAGGTATATTTGAAAACACCCGACTGTTAAAAATGGAGTAATAAAGTAATCGATTGAAAGTAATTTGGTTTATTTGTGAAGGCTCTTGATTCTTATACGAGAGGTCCTAGGTTTGATCCTCGTTTAGTGCTTACATCCTTGGACAGGGTGTTTTGCCCACAATTGTCCCTATCTAGACAGGGCCGTGTCTTGTCAATCACAAATCCTCCAATCTATCGTAAGTTGGCAGTCCCCATCGCACTGATTGATATCAATCGCCAAAAAAGTTGCAATTAATCGCAACTTTGTATAAGATGGGTCCTAGGTGTAAAAAAAAACCCTTACAATGCTGGGGTATCAAATACAAACAACAAGGCCCGCAGGAAGCGCAGTATTGATACTCATATGGCTTCCCCTGGGTGAATAAGGCCCAATAGACCGGTTTACTAACATATTCATATTAATGGATGTTTCTTTCCTGGGGACATAGTGACGACGTTATTCCATTAACCTGTTATTAATGAGTGAACTACATTACTTGGAATCCAATCTGCATACATTACTTGTTGCAATGTCGGCAAGCATAAGGTAAACTTACATGTTGTCAAAAACAACCTTTGTTAAGAAACGTATGGATAAAATTTGAATATGTTAATAAACCGGTCCATAGTTTTCATTTATTATTATCTGCATCATACCAAATTCGCAACGTGTTCCATTGCTTCCCGCTGGGCACGTGCAGCTGAACCCTTCAAGTTCCTCTACGCATGTACCTCCGTTGAGACACGGCTGCGAGTCACATGCTGTGTAATAGAGAAGATACATAGTACGATTGGGTATTCAAACTTCACATACATTTGAAAGTTTAGTCAAGAGAAAAATAGGGACTGGTATCAGTCTGGTGTCAGTCTCGTTGTATACTAATGCTACTACTACTACTACTACTACTACTACTACTACTACTACTGCAACTGCTACTATTACTACTACTACTACTACTACTACTACTACTATTATACAACTCACTCCTAGATCCTAATCAAATGATTGGTCATGCGCGTTCACGTGTGATTCATTTACTGAGACTATATCCCACGTTTTTCATAAAAAGCGTGCTATCCAACGGTTTTTTTTTAGTGCATGTACATGATGCGCAGTAGTGCGCGTAGATGTTTAGAGTGCTTATACTGTGTGTAGGCCTATTCTTGCGCAGCACTATGCGTAAATGCGTATAGAGGTAAGTGCGCTTATCTATGTGTGCGTACTAATATTAAGCCTGTTAAACTTGAGATTTTTTTGTCAGCCAAACTGTCACGAAACAATCTTGAATCAATTCTTTTTACATCAAATAACAAGGATCTAGGAGTTTCGTAGTATAAAACAAATGATGCATGTTTTCATTCGTTCATCATACGATCTATCCGACCTCGTTGGGGCTGTGTGTATCTATCGCACTCAGCCTAACGGTTTCGTGTGATATATACACACCATCCTCAACTCGAGTGGGGATAGATCGTATAATAGACCCATGCGCATGCATCATTTGTATACTAACATAGGGTATTGAGAGAGATAGTTGTGATACGCGCACACATACGCGATAAAAGGTCAGTTCGTGGAGCTTTAAATAGTTCCTTCCCATAGACATTGTATGAGGGAGGGAACTATTTGGAGCTCCATGATTTTTGTTCGTGTATGTGTGTGAAACGTAAATGAAGGTCCTGCGCGTATTCACTGCGCTTTGTGTTACAGTACAGAAATGTGAAGCGCTTAAGTAATCATAACAAAAACCAAAGCAATAAAACACACCTGGATTTGCGCAGTATAACTTTATAATGTCCCTCCCTTCGGCTGGCGTCCTGACGTCATACGCAGGGTGATCACGTGGCAGATACTTGATGAGTTGCTTGACCCATTCGCCTGTTTGTTCAGACACGGTATAGGGGCATATGTCCTGTGGTATTTCACCGCATGCTTCAAGACCACGAGTGCCTGTTTTACCACACACAAAACAACACAAAATAGCTACAGTAAACAAAACTAAATTTATAGATGATATTATACAACTTGACACTCAGATCATTGTTATTTGATGTCAAAATATTTAATTTCAAGATTTATTCGTGTCATTATATCTGACAAATAAATCCCAAGTTTGATATGCTTTCTTTATCGCGCACACATATATGAGCGCAATTACGGTGTGGTGGAGATCAAAAATAAATCGGCCAGATTCTGGACTTACCAGTATGTCGCAATGATTATGGACAAGTTACGACCTGGGTAGTCATTCATTTACGGTAAGCCTCCCGATTTTCTGGCAATGTCATTTATTGTAATAAAGTAAACATAGCTTTGCACTTGTAATTTTTGTATGAAATTTCATTATTTGATAAATTATCGCATCAGTTTCTTTGCGCGTGCGTATCATGAATATTTATGACTAGCGCATGAAGTATAGGTTCCTACTGAGCCAATCAATTGCAGCGGTAGGATGGCTAGGTTAGGTTTAAAAAGACGCGTACCGCACACTATTGCACGCTTTTTAATGCGAAAAACGTGGGATAGCCTCAGTTAATGAATGACATGTGACCGCGTGGACCAATCATTTGATTATAATCTAGGAGTGAGTTGTTTAATGTCTATCTGCTCTTGTCGAGTCTGTTTATGCACCTCTCGTAATCATCCTGGCGGCTTTGTATGATTGATCCATACAGTCTCGTCTCGAGTGCGGATAGATGGTATAACGAATTTTTTCGCACTCATTTGTATGACATGAAATGTAATTATATTTATAATAATGATGATAACAATAATAATAAAATAATGTACTTGTATTACACGTTTTGCTTTTAAATATTCAAATGCGCTCTACAATTATGTTACTATTACATAAAAGGGAAGTTCTGAGATATTTCTGAAGGTATTGAGAGATTGCTAGTTGCGAAGAAATCTGGGAAGGTTATTTCACAGTTTGGGAGCAGCATTTGTGAATGCTCTGTCACCAAGTGTTGAAAGCATCTTGGGAGACGGATGGTTCAGCACGATACCTGGAGAGGAGAGGAGCGGAGTGAGTACCGTGATGGTTGTCTGATAGTTGTGAGCTTAGATAAGTAGGGAGGAGCAAGGCCATGGATGGATTTGAAGTTGACAAGAATTATTTTGTTGTGAATCCGGGACCGGATGGGTAGCCAATTCATTCGACAAAGAACTGATTGCATGTGACAGAGGTTGGGTGAACCTGTGGCAAGTCTGGCGACAGCTTTTTGAATGGGCTGCAGTTTTCTCAGTGATTCATGAGAAGATGGAGTTCTGGACCCCGTTTTAAAAGAGTTGATATTAATATCAATCGGAACTATGTACATAAGAGATAGGAGACTGCTGACTTACGATTGATTGGAGGACTTGCAATTGATTTATATCAATCGCAACCTATATAAAAGATGGTATTTCTCTTCGGTTAAATGAAAAAATGACAAAATTTGGCACAAATTGACGTATTCAGGGGTGGGGAATAAGGGACACTTCTCCCTGCTCTTCGGCGAAGAGGGGATGGGAGAATGGGAGGGGTTTTGAAGGAAATAAAATTATGGGTTCGGTGACCTCATGTGCCTCTTACGCTTGGCTTGTGCCCCCACCCGCCTCCATGGAATCCTGGATCCATCACCGATGAGAGACATTATAGGTCATGCACCTGAGGGCTGTAGCAGCCATCTTTCAATATGGCTGCCGTCAGGTTACTTTTATACAAACACAGTCTAAAAACACTGTTTAATACAAGATTTAAGGCTATTTTAGATATGGAGATTTAAGAGTTTTGAGATAAATCTAGTTCGACAGGTAAAATTGCATTTTCTCTCCTTTTTAAGAGGGTGGGAGGGGGAGGGGCTTTACTACTTAAATCCTAGTTGATTACGGAATACCCCAAAAAAATATTCATTATAACTCATAATCAATCCCCTTTACTTTTTCATAAAACAGAAATAAAAATGGATTTGAAAAACAAGTAATATTAAACTACTTACCCTCACTGTTTTGGGCGACTATGAAGAAGATGATAACGAATTTTTTGTTCTGTGTAAGTAAAGAAAAAAAGTCGTATACTAACAGCAAGTTTAAGAATAATAGCTACATTTATATTGCGCGCGTATCCATGCCATGGGATGCTCAAGGCGATCCTACAAATTTGTATTATTACCTTGGCTTTAGCCCAACTCACTAAGTCGCTAAAAGCATTCAAAGAAAAGATTCCTACCAGGAACACATTTACTACACATGGGTGGAGAGTGTCAAATGTAGATTAATATCTCGCTAAAGGTCATTAGTGCCGCGGCGGGACTCGAACCGCAAATCATTGTGATACAGAGTCAAATGACTTAACCACAAGACCACGACACCTCGACTTTAATCATTTGATGAACCATTTTCAACGACCTGAAAAATTATGCAACATTTTGATTAATGTTGACAGTGAGGTCAACTTCAAAGTACTCGTTTTCATGGTTCTGTTCTCAAGTGAACTTAAACGATGATTACTTATGATACTTTGTCGAAATGTCATCTGATTATTTCAAGAAAATGGGTCATTTATAAAATATGATACGATGAGTGTCATTGCCATTTAACAATTTGGTTTTAATGACTTTATTTCATTAAGTGGATATTTGTACACTTTATATTAAATAATACCTTAATTTTAGTGGGCCTGCACGGGTGTCAAGACGGCACACATCGTAACATGTACTGTTCCCACGTATATGACGACATGACAGGCATATACCTGTATTTATTTGCCGTAATCATAAGGACATCATGATAAGTAAAATCGCCAAATATTATTAATTTACCTCCCTTAGTGATTTTTTTGTAGTCTTTAGGCTTAAGACAGCTTTATCTTGTCTACAAGTGTAAAAATAAGAAGACGTATAGTAAGACTATATGTTATTACTTTCTAGGAGAGATAACGAATATAAATATAACCAACTTTGTTTGAATAAGTAATATGTGCCTCGAGAAATCATAAAACGTTTTGAAATAAATGAAATAAACAGATTTTCCATCTTTGGAAACATGCCATCTTCTGTGATTGGCTGCTTTGTAGAAGGTAACCTCTGAAGACTTGTACAAGTTTTATGTAATAGAATTCCTAAATCATACAAATAAAAATATAGGTATAATTAGAATTATATTTAATAATATGAAGTTCAACTCGAAGAGGTTCCTCCCTATCATGGTGGACGGTCTCTCTACAGTCAGATCGCATTCCCTTCCTGTTTCACAGAAGCTGATAAATTACTTATTGTGTCTATTCATAATTTTTCTATACAAGTACATGACATAATTTACGCGCTATTTCCATTTATATTTTAGCAAACGGCTGTTCGGGTAGTCATACAGATAAAACGCACTTCGTGTATGTTTTACATAGTGGAAGCCTACAATGATGCAAGAAAACAAAGACAGAAAAGTGACTAGAAATGAATGTTGTTCTTTTACAGAGAAAAAAAAAATCTTCTGGAAATTATGAATGTTGTTTTCCCGTCTCCTTCCTTCACTACCTTTTACTTCGAAAGATGAATACCACGCGATACACCGGCCTTTTATAAGGGATGTAGCTCATTTGAATTGTAAGTTACTTTGAAATTCTTTGTGTGATTCCACTCCCTGGACAACTGGGATCAGTAAACCTGTTCGACTTGTACTTCATATCATTAAATATAATTTTAATTATACTTCATTTTTATTTGTATAAGTTAGGGATTTTAGTTCTTAATGTTATTGTTGCTATCTGCTGTCATGTAGTTAAGTGAAGTTACAAGTAGGATTGTAAACTTTGTTAAAGGGATAGTTGAGTTCTGTTGCAGAGGGCGGTACACGAAATATTTTATTTGGTGAGATAATAAAAAACTGAGTGTCGAATTTAAAAGAACATACAATTTAAATGACAAAATCATCTTTGTTTGATCAAAAATCGGCTCGGAGTCGGCTGAAATATCCATAAAAATAACACTTTATGATATTTGTGTGCTACCACAAATATTAGATAATTTGAACCAGCCGTTGAAAAAACGTGATAGCGCCTTGAATATACGTTTTATGCCAGCCAATGCTAATGTTGGCTTTTTGTGGGCTTTTTCGTATTGGTTATAATACGCAAAACCAGCTAGCCAGTGTATTTCTATTATTAATTAATAATTAATTAACGGTCACCATATTTTTGTTAAAGTGGAGCTGAATTGGTATGATCGTATTGGCTAAATTTTAAGTCCTAAAAGAGCACTAGAAATGTTATAAATAATAATAAGAGCAATAACCATGCACTTTGAAGGCATTTGCGGTCTGAAACAAGAACTCAACTATCCCGTTTAAAATTGTGTCGATTTCTGTAAGTTGTGATAAATAAATGAAAAAGCAGAGCAGCACTCGGGGTACGCGTTCTCTACACCTCAGTGCTTCTGATGCACGTGTAAGGTGAGTTCAAGTTAATTTAAAAAAAACTCACTCACAAATTGCATCTCATTTACAACCATGACAACAGAAAACAGACCTTGAACGTTGTTCAAGATCAATGCATACATGAATCACACAGACGTAGTGGTATAACCAAGATACCATTACATCATTGTGAAAATGTTGTATGCATAGAAGGCATAAATTTAGGTCACAGCTAGCAGGCACCTGGTGTTAATGTCGTCATGCAGTTAAATCCATGACACTAGTAACTAACATTATACATGTATCAAACATGGTAAGAAAAAATACATATATGTTTAAATGAATCAGTCTGACATAGCAATAAAACACATTTGAAACGTTAAAGAAGCACGAAATAACTTCTGCATAGAACTGGCAAAATGCCCTACATTTTATGGCATGTATACAGGATTTCAAAGTGTTGGGATCCCTGACAATTTGATGGCAGCCCCGACAATTTGATGGCAAAATTTCATTTAAACTGTATCATAATGTAAAAGATGTCATTCAAGACACATTTCTGCAAGGATTTTTAAAACAAATGTGTTTGAAGTCGAATATTGATGAAAGAATACAACATTTAGGTCTTCTGTGTACAACAGAAAACGCAAATGATGTATTCTGTGGTACCATCAAAGAAATATATAATTTTAATACATCTCTCTGGGTATTATACTCTGTCTATGCTATTTACAAAGTAGTGGTTTAAGAGCCATTATCATGGTTCCTGGAAGAAGAAAACAGGATTTAATTTGAAATAATCTTCATCACTATATTTAATCGACATGATAGAGTAATGTGTAGTGTCATAATTCACTACATAGCATGTTTAAGTTTTAAGTTTAGTTTATTACCACATGTGGTTCATACAAACAAAATATACATACATGTCCAGACATATCAAAAATGCAAAGTAACACAAAATTAACAAACAATAATATTAAGAGAAAAAAAACCATGAACAAATTTACACGATCACACAGAACAACTAAATAGCTATACAGAAAATCATGTGGGGAACAGTAAAGGCAAGGGGCCTTTCGAAGCTAATCCCAGTACAGTAATAGGCATTTTGTATAATAAAACAAAATAAAAAAACCTGCAACAACATGACAGTCACAAAAGTGACTTACAGTACATAACAAAATTGTACAATTATAAATAGCATAAATAGAGTATTGTACTACCCCCAAAACACATAATTTTAATACATCTCTCTCGGTAAAACTCTGTCTATGGTATTTACAAAGTAGTGATTAAAGAGCCATTTACATGGTTCCTGGAAGAAGAAAAAAAGATTTAATTTGAAATTATCTTCCTCACTTTATTATCTTCCTCACTGATATGATGGAGTAGTGTGTAGTGTCTTTATACACTGTATAGTATAGCATAAATAGAGTATGGTAGTACCAAAGAAATATAACATTTTAATTCATCTCTCTGGGTAATACTCTGATTATTCAAATTCTATTGATTATATTCCAAACAAAAAGGATCATTATCATTAAAAAAAAATAACAATCAATAACAAATTTCTAAATTATAGTGTAACTGTGTTCAAAAGTAAATATGTTAAATAGTCAATAGTTGAAAAGTCAATCGTTAAATATGAATTCGTACATACCATGATGGCATACCAAGTACTCCAGACGTATTTCCGTTTTACAAGTAGACGCAACAATGAACGATGATATAACCAGCACATATTACCATCTCCCTCAAGCACACGGGCGTAGCCAGAAGACATGGCTGGAGGGGGGTCTTGTCATTTTGGTTGATAAATTGAATACGACTAGATTGCGCACATTATCAGGTAGAATGACTGAATTAATTCAATGATGCTGACAAAATCTGTATTCTTATTGATTACTGATGACTTTGTTTATAAACTGACTGTAAGTATGAACCAGGGGACCGACGCACAGTGGGCCAAGGAGGAGCCAAAGTGCGCCAAAACTCATTTTTGGTGATTTTTTTTTTTTTCTTTTTTTTTTGCCCATTTGAAAGATATTACATTGAAGAATACCTCTTGTTCCTCCCTGGCCCACTGTGCGACGGCTTTAAGGCATGTGAGAGGGACTTGGAAATGAATATTAATGCCTCACTAAAGGGCATGAGTGCATTGACTTGGTTTTTAAAACCCAGGACCTCCTTGTTACGAGGAGACCACTGCTCTACCACTGAGCCATCGAGCCTCCTCAATTTATAAATCCTTATACGGTAAGCATGGAGAAATAGGCGTTGGGATTAACATTGGTCCAGAACGGTTATCGATGGATAGTGCACTGACAAAGGGGAGAAGGAGGGGGGCTGTGGCCTTATCTGGAGAATGAAAGGCTGCACGCGACCTTTAAGCGGGGGTAGGGTGGTGGTAAGAGTGGTGAGGGGTCGTATCACCATAGTTTCACGCCCCCTCTCCTTCGATCGATCTCTTTGTCCCTTTTTGTCGCTATTCGATTGGGTTGTGGGTTGTGGGAGGGCGTGGGCACGTACCCCATGCCCTTCTGTAATTTCGCCAATGTATCCCCATCGTTGAACTACAACAACGCGACGAAAAGAAAAGAGAAAGGGTGGATTCGCATCCGATCATGACCCAATGGGCATTATTGATTGATTAATTGTACAGTGCGGAGTGTGTGCACGCATGGGTGCTTCCGATATCAATCTTTTGATTTCGTTAAAGTAATTACATTATCACATTTACCTTGCTAGCACACGCTGTACCAAAAAGGGTACTGACCTGCATGCGAGTAATTATATGGTACGACGGCAAGTGAAGTTTTAAATGCAAGGTACGTATGAGGCGCCGTTTGTAAAACTAATATATACATCATCATCATCAAATTAAATCAATGTTAAATGGCATAGTACCTGGACAAATGAAGAAAGCAAAAGTTATACCGATTTGTAAAAAGGTTGATCCCCTGGAAGGTAGTAATTACAGCCCAATTTCTCTACTCACCGCTTTTTCAAATATTTTTTTTTTTTATAAATTCAATTGCGTCCGCTCGTGAAGACCGCTGTCATACTGTAGGATTATTTTTGGATTTTTTCCAAGGCATTTGATACAATTGATCATAACATTTTGCTTAAAAAGCTTCAGCCTTATGGTGTCAGGGGTAAGGCATTGGAGTGGTACAAAAGTTACCTCAGTAGTCGAACACGATGAATGGGATTGCATCGAGTGTCAAGCCTGTCACGTGCGGTGTTCCTCAGGGATCTATCTTAGGTCCACTACTATTCATAACATATATAAATGACTTCAAATTTTAATCCCGACTATTGTCATTTATACGCAGATGCTTTAATCACATAAGAGTCCTCAAATTCTTGTTGAAATTGTCAATTCGGAACTTGAAAATGTTGCCAGTGGATTTTTGCGAATAGACTATCACTGAACTTGGACAAACTAATTTTATGTTTATTTAAGCAATTCAATCTCCGATTAACCTAGAGATATCTAGTTCAACAATGTCAAAATACAGAAAGCACAATCGACCAAGGTTTTTGGCCTATTTATTGATGATGGAATGACCTAGAAAATACATACAAATTATTTGTTCATTACTATCAATCATTATTTATATATACTTGATATTTTTAAAATAATTAATTACTATTCTAAATGTCATTATGTATTTGTAATGTATTTGTATTTATTAACATTTATTTCCTTCTCAACGGTACAATATGAAACACAATATATGTAACAACGAATTCAACATAGAGTATACAGTAAATAATTCAGATAACAGAAGGAGGCGAAAACCCGAAAAGCAAAGCTTGTGTTGGGAGCGCCCAACGGGTACTAGTATAACAAATTAAAATTCCCATTTTCGTTGTTTTTAAATAATTGCAATTCACATTTCCATTATCTATAAATAATAACGATTGCCCTCTTCTTTATTTATAAATATTTTCAATTCACGAAACGTTTGTATTTTATTTATTCACGGCTGATATTAATGAGGAATCGACAAACCGTTCGAATTATGCATTTTTCCGAATTTTATGAATATGTAATTGGTAGGAGATGAATAATGCATGATTTTATTGAATAAGAAAAGTACGGAGCGATCAAATTAGGTTACCAACTTTAATTTTCGGTTGACATCCTCTCTAAATACAAAAGCTCGCACTTATTTTTGAAAAAAATGAGCTAGCTACGTAACAGTAGCGTAGCAAAGCTCTGGAAATGGGGTGATACTTTATCGAATAGTGACATTAAGAGAATATGGAGAGAGAGAAAGAGAGAGAAAACAAAAAGATGAGGTGACCCATTTACGTGTGCAGTGTTGTTCACAATGTGCGATTATCAGCAAGGTTTAACAGTTTGGGTGATTTCAAACCTCAAAACAGGTCTGATTCTAGAATTTTGATTTCTTCCATATCTTATCATCATGTACCTCTTGGAAACTCACAATCAGTTCTTTATGCTCAAAATGATAACAAATTACGATATTTGTATTGTGTTATAGAACGTATCAATCCCGGGGATGCTCAAGGCGCCTATAAAGTACTATTATTACCCTGGCCTTAGCCCAGCTGTGTTGAAGGATTGTGTTGATGCGAGTTTTTCCCAATTTGATATTGTGGCGTCATATTGTGACGTCAACTGTCGTCAACAGAAACATTTAAATAAAAACTGAAAACTTATTTGTTTTTTTCGTCGTAATTATTGCAATATTTTAATTTACTATGTCTAGGAGAATTTCGTTTTTTTTTGTGTGTTTTCTTTCTTATGTTTGTTACATGTATTTTTTTCTAAGCGCCATGAGCACCGAAAGGTGGACCTGTGCGCTATACAAGTAGCCACTATTATTATCATTATTATTATTATAAGCGGGGTTTTTCGCTTTGGTTCTGCGTTCAGGTCGTAGAGGGCGGAATTTGATTCTGTGGAGCTACTGATTTACGTGTTTTGGACATTTTTGTTACATTGAAAGTCAACTGTTAAATTTGTTTTCCTGAGACAGCCCAATGTTTTAAGTAGAAAACCACTGCATATTATATAAGCTCAATATTTACTCTTTTGCCTGATTTTAATGGTGATTATGATGGTGGATTGATGCAATGTATGATGTAAGATAATAATCAAGGTCTTTCCATACGTTTGCAATGTCGAGTTACCACATAAAGGTTTTGGTGTAAGTAACGTATAAGATAATTCGGGAAAAGTACGAATATTGTGAATAAGCAAGAAGCGCGGTGAATGTAGGAAGGAATACGATTATGACTTAGTTATGAACAGAAAATAATAGTCAAGAAAAGGGCCTAGGGAAAGTAGCATTTGAGGTTAAAAGGAAATGTTAGTACAAATGACAGAAAGTAGGTCAGGTCAAATTGCATGACCAAGGGCACAAGGTGGGCGTACAGAAGAGTGAAGTGATTAATTTTGATACAGGAATCATGGATGATAATGTCAGTTATTATTATTCAGTTCTATGCATGTCCTATATGGGCTATGGTAGATAGTTTGTCTCATCAAACTTGATTGTTTTTCTTGCGTGATGCATATGTATATCAGCCATGCTGATTATTTGTTTTATTTGTTCTATCTTTTATTAAAGGTTGAACCGCTCGTTTTTGTATCATCACAAAAGTCATTGTTGTCGAGTCGTCAATACAGTTGGTCTTTACGTAATAACGTCGCCGTCTTTACAGATTGAATATTTCTAATATTAGATTATAAATTGTTCCATACTTTACCACTTGCCTATTGCAAAGATTGATTAAGACACTCTACATTTGGCTTCGGTTGAACAACATCCAATGTATTAGAATTGTTAGTAGAGGCTTTTCGTTTGTGTGGACGAGAACGTGGACTGCCGCGTGTGACATTGTGTTAAGGCACTGGGCCGTGCCCGGCAGTGCCTTAAGAGGACGTCGCATAACCTTAAAAGGATGTCACACGTGGCGGTCCACGTTCTCGTCCACACAAACGAAAATCCCCTAGTATTGAGACCATGTCTATCAAAAAACATTTAAAATCCATTGCACAATCTATCGGAGGCAAGACCTTAAATACATTTATATGCTAATGAGGCGAGGAAGTAATCTCTCCTTTCCTCAAGCGTTTGCCATTTCAATTGAGAAAAAAAGGTCACATGTGCGGTTAGAGTGATCAAATTTCTTTTTAACTATTCGTGCTGCCCATTTTGGGAGTTTAAGTATTAATTCCCTGTTTTCAGAGGAACAGTTCCCCGTAACTGAAAAGCATAATCAATGTAAGATTTTATAGTTGTCTTATATAAGCTGTTCAATAGATTACTATTTACAGTTTGAGCTAAGTCTTATTAATGAATGTACTTTAGACGAAAGTAATCGACCTAAATGTTTAACGTGAATATCCCATGTAAGGTGACAATCTACATCAACCCCAAGATATGTAAAATTATGTACTTGTTGTAATATATTTCAATCAAGATTAATTTTGAGATCACACTTCTTGTTTTGTGCTGCGCGTCGAAATAAGCATGACATTTGTTTTTGAAACATTTAATTTTAAACGATTTTCATAATACCAATTATTAATATCATTAATACAAGTTTGTAATCCTCACTCTATTTCAGCCAAAATTGAACCAGATATATATATTATGACATCGTCAGCAAATATGTTACAACTTCCACCAGAGATACTTTAAACAATATCATTAATAAAAATCAAGAACAAATCTGATCCTAAAACCTCACCTTGTGGAATACCTACAGTGAAATTATTTGGTTTAGATTGTCTTCCATGACATCGAACAACCTGCCTTCTATTTGAAAGATAACTTATAAACCAATGAAGCTCATTTCCTTTAACACCATATTTTTAAAGTTTAAACCATAATAACTTATGATCTATTGTATCGAAACATTTAGATATATCTAGAAAACAAGCGCCAACCATTTCACGATTATTAAGGGCTTCGTACCAGTCATCGACAGCACGATTGAGGCATGTGACCATTAAATGACGTTTCAAAAAGAAGCTTGATAAACATTTATCATATTATTAACAACCAAATATTCATGCAGGTTAGTCTTAATAATCTTTTCCCTAATTTTTGCAACACGACATACAACATATATTGGTCTATAGTTGGAGCATATATCCTTTGAACCCTTACCCTTATAATTGGTGTTACTCGTAAAACATTTTCAGTAATCTATTACAATTCCAAATTAAATCAAATAATTCAATAATAGGGTTAGTGATTTATAAATACAAGATGCTGCTAATGTGGGTAATTTCGAATCAATATATAAAATATCTAAATTACTATCAGAACCAAAACAGGAAAAAAGTTTAAGAACATCATTTTCCTCGATAGTTCCCATTTTAAATTCATAAACACATTCAGGATTTTTCCATTTAGGAGATTTAGGCTCAAATGTGTTTGAAATCATAGATCCAGCATGTGCAAAAAGTTATCTCTGGATATAATACATTATGCACTGAGTTATTATTTTTTCATATTTCCGGTAGCCATATTTACCTTTTTACATACTTGTTTCTTGTTTTTATACTTTTTTTCAACCTAAGAAAGGTACTTTCTTTTAGCTTCACAAACCATACTATTATCTGAATGTCCTATGTCACAATAATCATCTTTAACTCTTCGTTAACATCAGACTGGTCCTTTAAGTAGTCACGTTGATATATTAAATCAAGAATTTCATTACTCATCCAAGGACTATATCTATTTTTAACCCGAACTTCCTTTATCGGAGTATGTTTATTACAAATTTATAACAACATTTCTTTCCATTTTACCCATAAATCTTGTACAAAATGACTTAAGTTATTATCATCCATTTTTTTTAAAATATCACAATTATATAGAATATTATTACAAATGTCTTCAGTAAAGCGAGCTTCACTGAAACTGTTATAATCCCTATATCTTGTACTTGTATCTCTATGCTGAGATTCATTAATACCAACATCCATGGAGGTAAAATCAAATAGTGATCACTGAGAGCAATTTTGGCGACATCACACGGTAGGCCTGCGTGACGTTCAGGTATTGTAGTAAAAATCAAATATGTACATTTAGAAGAATTACATGTTACCCAAAAAGGTTTTGTAACAATCTGTTTAAGTGCAAAAGAACATTTTAATCACATATTGAGGATTTTCATAAACAGTATTATTTAAATGAAAGTCAACATTTAAGTCACTAAAAACCACAATGTTCCAGTCTTCTGATTACATTTTTTCAAAAAGGTCATACATTCTGGAATAAAAATCGATGCTTTCATTCGGTGGTCTATATATACAAATAGGTGAGATTTTTAAACAACAGTTTTAACAGCACCGCTTCAATTTCAAAATTGCACACTAGATCCCTTCTATCTAAAAACCTCAAATTATCTTTAACAAATATGCAGACTCTTCTTCCTCGTCTCTTTAACCTGTCATGTCTAAAAACAGTCTAACCAGATATCAGAATTTCATTATCACTAACAGAATTATTAAGCTAAGTCTTAGACACGCATAAGCCATTTAAATTCAATTTAATGACTAGAAAACGAATCTCTTTGATTTTGGGGACCAGACTCCTACAATTAATATGTGCTAGTTTTGAACCTTTGACAAACTTTAAACGGGTTGCACATTTCTTATGAGCACTTTCATTATCATTTAACGATATTTCATTGTTTCTCATAAGAAATTAGTATTTTGTATACACTTAATTTTTTCTTTCATTTTCGACAATATCATTTTCACAATTGTTCATATCACGAGCCGTTCTTACATTTTCTTTGGAGTCAATCGCCCTATACTTGGTATTTGAAATACGTGGTCTTGGTGAGAAAGTGGGTCAAGTTATCACGTGATTGGTGTATTGACGCGGAGATGGCGGTTGATATGGAAACCGATGGTGTTGAGGGGGTTCAGGTAGGGCGAGTTAATACGGTCCGGGGTATTGATGCGATGGGGGCGGGGCTGGTGCGAGATTGGGTCGAGATTGGTAAATTACATTCTAAACTGATGTGGAAGACTAGTCAACGCACCCTTTCGAGAAAAGCCCCCGCTTATCCCGAAAGGGTGCGTTAAGGCGGTACTCCGTTCTCTACGCACCCTTTCGGCAAAAACCGGGGGCGAGGGGCTTTGGACGAATGGTCGCGTTCAATTTAACGCGACGCGACGCTACCCGACCTTTCGGAATAAGCCAGTGTAAAGTAAGTATGTGTGCGTGTTAACATATTCACAGTGGTTGTTAGTCCGTTCTACAGCCAAAAAGAGTGACATTTGTGATGAACATGGAAGAACGTGATCGAGTAATTCAGGCTCTATTTCCCTTTGAACAACTTGAGAGCTAACGAAAAAGCGTGTAAATCCGTTGATAATAACGGGATAATTAGAAGCCAAAACTTCTCCAAAAACCCTCCTTTTCGGTTAATAATAGTAATTATCTGGATTTATATAGCGCTGAAAACGAAACACGGTCTCAGCGCTTTACAGATACTATTATACCGGTCATCGGATTCATTCTCGCATAGTGTCCACTCCCTGGAGAGCATTTCTACCATACGGTAACCGTGAGGTCATATGGCAATTACTAACACAAAGTATTTCGTCATCTTACCAGGTCCCCATTTCTCTCCTGGGTATGGAGTGGCAAATGTAGATTAATATCTTACCAAAGGACATTAGTGCCGTGCCAAGGATCGAAGAGCTTAGACCACTAGACTATGACACCTCTAACATTGTTAAACATGATACATAATGATGAAATAGTGACGTGCAAGTAAACACCATACTCATAAAGTTAATCTACACGAGATTCAAGCCCTCTGATGACAGGAAGGGCGGCCTCCTGGAAAGCACCAATTGTAGGGCAGTAACCGCAGTCACTGTGATTATCATTCCTTGGACACTTCTGTAATAGCATGTACCGTACTCACATTCACATCACATTCAATAAAGAAATAAAATAAAACAACAATTCATTGCACGGCTCAATTAGACATGAAACATTGAAGAATCCAAAGACACGCTATACAGCCAGTATTACAGGTACATCAGTAGAGTGCTGCAGTTACCGCACAGGGTAAATTGCATGGCGTGAGCGCCGTGACTGGCCTGACACCGCGGAAGTTGCCCGTGCGGAGGCATTTGAAATTATGTAAGCTCGCTGAATTTACCTTCTCGTCAGTTATATGGTCTCGATAATTACAATCTATTTGCGTGATTATTGTTGTGATATTAATGTAGTTTTCATGAAAAAACCAATAAAGCAGAAGCTTGGACTATGATTATGTTGGCATGGTTCACAGAATTTGTATAAATATTTTCAAAGTAAAGATTTTACGCGAAAAATCTGACGGTTTGTGCCAATATATTGTAGCAGTCGCACGAATTAACTCGACTGTGTGTGTGAGCGTAGAACCAATATATTACGTTCTCGTCAGTCTGGCTGCTGCATATAGGCCTATATATAGCAAGATGCCTAACACGGGATAGGCCCAACCCGTTGCACCTTGTTCTTGCTACGCCACCGTACTTGAGTGGATTGTCATATGCTGTGTATTTCTCTGGCATGCCCGTGAAGTGCCTACAAAGCATATCATACAGCAAGATGCCTAACACGGAGTAGGCCGGCTCCGCTGCAGCGTGTATTTGCTACAACACATTATGGAGTGGATCGTCTCTTGAAAGTGTATCTCTTTGTTTAGACAGAGGGCGGGTGCACGCCTCGCTGCCTCACTCTCGCGGGTTCGTCGCCTCCTTGCAGGGACAACGATGGCAGTGCTCTCGTCCGCCCATCCTCCCCGGGACGCGTATTTTTTATTTACACGGCAGCGAGGGGAAAAGCTCGATTAATTCCAATGAAACCGCTCGCGGAGAGTCTAGTCTGTATGATGATTGTGTGTTGTTGGTACGTGGCCGTGTGAATGTATGTTCACGCTCGCTGTGCCATGGTGTCGCATATAATGATTTCTGCTGTTATATTCATAATCAACTACAAGCGCAAAGTTATAAATATAAATATAAATATGTTTACAGATAATTAATTGTAAGAGTTGTAAGAGTTGTAAGATTGTATTGACTCTATCGACCCCCTCTCGGCCGGTATGAGAGCTAGTTCAAACCCCGGGTTCAAACTTATTTACCACGGGGATTCCATAATACAATGCACTAGCTGCACTGCGCTGTACTGTACTCCAGTCTAGTCTATATAGACTCTCCGCGAGCGGTTTCATTGGAATTAATTTGTATGATTTATTATACATTGTGCCTATTGTGCATCAAAATTCGATGCAACAGTTTCCATTATCTGATGTGTCCAATACTCTAGAGCATGTACGTCATGTTTATTTACCTTTCTTTATCACCTATAATCTTTATAAATATTTACTCTCTCCTGTTTTAACTGACACCGTTTCACATTGCTGCAATCATGCCCAATCAATTATTACAGCGAGTATCCTCAATACGTATCGTCCTTCTGAATTACTTCATAATTCATCACTCATCCAACGCCTAAATCAATAAACATTGTAGGTTCACTCGGGACTAGCTCTCTCTTTCATTTTATCGAAACTCTTCAAAGAAAACAATGTTTCTTCTCAAGCAACAAAGATGTTACAATGGTTACTCCGTATTGTGCATTGATAAAGCAATCTTACCCCCCCCCCTCCCCATTATTTTCTTTGTGCATCAACTTCATCGGCATTTACAATGTTTACCTATACCTTGAATCAGCAGTCAGTGAACTTTGCTTGATTGAATAAAGCTATATTAAAGACAGCTTGCCGGTCTAATGCGTGACATTTCTTAGATAAGTAATTGATAATCTCACAGCAATTCGTTTGATGAACCATTTTCAATGACATGAGAATGTATGCATCATTTTAAATAATATTGACTGTGAGATCAATTTCAAGGTACGTGCCCCCCCCCCCAACAAAATTTCCAAGATCAGACACCCCTCCTCATAGACCCTTCCCCAGGACGTCGATCAATTACATGTATGTGCCCCCAACATCAAACTCTGGCTACGGCCCTGTGCATATGACGACATTACAGGCAAATAACTGCATTTATTTACCGTAATCATAAGAACATTTTGATAAGCAGAATCGCCAGATATTATTAATTTACCGTCCTTAGAGTTTTGTTTTGTAGTCTTTTGACTTGAGACAGCTTTATCTTGTCTACAAGTGTGAAATAATGAAGGCCTATAGTGAAGTTATATTTCATTACTTCCTAAGACAGATTATCATTATAAATGTAACCAACTTTGAATAAGTAATATGTGTCTTGAGAAATCATTAAACAAATGATGAAATAAATGCAATAAACAGATTTTCCAACTTTGTAAACATGTCATCTTCTGTGATTGGCTGCTTTGAATAAGGTAACCCTTGAAGACTTGTACGAGTTTTATCTTTATCTATATAATTGAGAATTATACAAATTAAAAATGAAATATTATTAGAATTCTGTTTAATAATATAAAGGGAGAGTCTAAGAGGTCCCTCCCTATCGTGGTGGATGGTCTGTTCACAGTCAATTCGCTTTCTCTCCCTGTTTCACAGAAGCTGAAAAATGAGTTATTGTGAATCTTCATAATTTTTCTATACAAGTACATACAAAAAAGTTGTAAGCGCTATTTCATTCAATATTTTAACAAACGGCTGTTTGTAGTACTCATACAAAAAAGTACAAATGTATTTATTGTATGTTGTACATACTGGAAGTCTTTACAATTATGCAATGATTGATCATTTGCAAGGAATGAAAAAAGGAAAAGTGACTAGAAATGAATGTTGATCTTTTACACAGAAAAAGATAATCTTTTGGACATTATAAATGTTGTTTTCCCTTCTCCTTCCTTCATTTCCTTTTCACTTCGAAAAATGAATACCACGCGAAACACCGGCCTTTTATAAGGGCTAGGTACTTCATTTGAATGTTAAATTACTTTGATATTCTTTGTGTGATTCCACTGCCTGAGCACCTTGGATATGCAAACCACTCCGACTTGTACTTCATATTATTAAATAGAAATCTAATTATACTTCATTTTTATTTGCATAATTTAGGAATTTTAGTTCATCATGTTTTTGATGTTACCTGCTGTCATGTATTTAAGTAAAGTTGCAAGTAGGATTGTAAACTTTCTGTTAGATGTGATAAAGAAAATGAAAAAGCAGAGCAGCACTCGGGGTACGCTTTTTTTACACCTCAGTGCTTCTGATGCACGTGTGGGGTTTAATACAAATGTTATTAAAAAAAAATACTCACTCCCAAATCGCATCTCATTAACAATCTTGGCAACAGTATCAGACCTTGTACACGTTGTTCAAGACCAATGCATGAATCAATCACACAGACGTAGTGGTATAACATAAACACCATAATATCATTGTGAAAATGTTTTACGCATGGAATGCAGAAATTCAGGTACCAGTTACCTAGTGGTCATGTCGTCATGCAGTTAAATCCATGGCAGTAGTAACTAACATTATACATTTACCATACATGGTAGATAGAACATACATGACATAGTCATGGTTCCTGAAATGTTCTACAGAATTTGATGTTGGCTGCAAAAGGGACATTGTATCTTTAATAGAGTATGGTAGTACCAAAGAAATATATAATTTTAATATATCTCTCTGGGTATTACTCTGATTATTCCAATTCTATTAATTATAATTTTAAAAAATAGGATCATTATCATTTGTTTTTAATAACAATTGATAACTAAAAAATATTTAAAAAACATTTATAGTGAACATAGATATCTGAGTGCAAAAGTCAATATGTTAAATCGTCAATAGTTAAATAGTCAATATTACATGGTCAATATGTTAAATAGTCATTAATTCAATAGTCAGTAGTTACATAGTCAATATGTTTAACAGGCAATAGGTAAATATTCAATAGTTAAAAAGTCAATAGTTAAACAGCCAATAGTTAAAAAAAATCTATTGTTAAATATGAATTCGTGTATACCATGATGGCATACCAAGAGCTCAGGACGTATGGCTGTTTCACAAGCAGACACAATGATGATATAACCAACAAATATTATCATCTCCCTCAAGTACACGGACATAGTCAGGAGACATGGCTTGGATGGGGGGTCTTGTCATGTTAGTTGATAAATTGAATACGACTAGATTGCGCACACTATTAACACTGAATTAATTCGATAATGCTGACAAAAATCAGTTTTCTTATTGTTTATTGCTGAGAAAGCTTGTATATGCTTGTAAGTAGGAACCAGGGGACCGACGGATTTAGGTCCTCTTCGAGGGACTCGGTAATGAGTATTATACCTTACCAATGGGCACGAGCGCATTGACTTGGTTCGAACAAGTAACCTCCCTGTTACGAGACCACTGCTATACCACTGAGCCGTCGCGGCTCCTCAATATATATATCCTTATAGGGTGAGCATGGGGTAATAGCCGGTGGGATTACAGGTGGTCCAGAACGGCTATCGATGGATAGGGCGCTAGGAAAAGGGAGAAGAAGAGGAGGGGGGGGCGGCTGTAGCATTATCCAGAGAATTCAAGGCTGCACATGACCTTCAAGCGCAAGGGGGAGGAGAGTAGGGTGGCACTAAGGGTGGTGAGGGGGTCGTATAATAATAATTCATTATAATATTCAGTTCTTGTAAAGCGCATATCACATTAGATAACTTTAGCTTTAGCTCCAGCAGCTGTTATCAGCGCACAGTGCATTTCAAGGAATGATCCTACCAGGTACCCATTTACCTCACCTGGGTTGAGTGTGGCAAATGTAGATTAATTTCTTGCCAAAGGACATTAGTGCCGCGGTGGGACTCGAATCGCGGTCCTTGTGAATCACAGTCCGGTGACATATCCACTCGACCATGACACTTCTATCACCATAGTCCCCCCTCCCACCCTCTCCCTTGACATATCTCTTTGCATCTTTTTGACGCTATTCGATTGGGTTTTGGGGAGTGGGTGGCGGGGGGGGGGTGGTGGGGGGCTGGTACCCCATTATCTACTGCAACTACGCCACTGCCTGTAGCCCATCGCTGCATCCCCTCCGTATATAGAACCACAGCAACGCGACGAAAAGAAAAGAGAAAGGATGGATTCGCATACAATCATGAGCTGATTGTCATTATTGATTGATTAATTGTACAGTGCGAAGTGTCTCGCACGCAAGGGTGCTTCCGGCATCAATGTTTTGTTAATGTTCAAGTACAGTAATTAAATTTTCCGATTGACCTTGCACGCCAACGGATCGAGTACCAATAGGTGTCTAACCTGCATGCGAATATAATGTTCACATGGTGCGATTGCAAGTGCCGTTTGAATGCACGTAGTCAGCCTGAGCAAAGAGCAATCGCGTTGCTTCTATTAAGTTGTGTTTTATTGCTAACTAGCTCAAAAGTTTAATCTTAATTACAGGATGTATATCCGTTTACCTAAAATCCTAAACCCCAAATGTAATTTGAGCCCTTACACATGTCCTAAATCACAATTATACTACATGTACTAACATAAGGTTACCAGTATTATATCTTCTTTAATGGAGATGGTAGTCAGTGTCTATGTGCAGTATAATGAGGTCAGAATTCGCTGACACCAGACTTGGTGGAAAAAACCGTTAATCGGTGTACAAGTCTCGCACACAGCAAACCCTTGATCCCGTCAAGAAACACCCTTTATAGTCTTTCGGAGAGTCTTCGAGTGAAATCACCAGGCGAAGCCTTCAGTTTTACGACCAACATGCCTTATGTAATGCTCTGCATTCTCCAGCCATCCCCCTATATGGTAAAGTCATTATATCACATTTCCCTCACCTGGCCCATGGACCTACTACCATGCCTGGCCGAAGACTCTCCCAGAGACTAGGGGGTATTTCTAGGTGGGACCACGGGTTTGTTGTGTGCAAGACTTGTTCACCGATTAATGGTGTTTTCCACCAAGTCTGGTGTCAGCGAATCATGACCTTTTGCTAAACTTACTACCACCTCCTTTTAAAGATAAAGACCAGTTATGGTCATGCGATTGCATTGTGAAAGAAACGTTGTGAAATCGATTAGAAAAGGTTGATCATCTAGCATATAAGTATTGGTGTGTACTGCAAGGTTCTGGAATCATCAAAATGATAAGAAATTTGGCCCGGTCTTGGTAAAGTTACAAGCACTGTACACATAAAGATGTATTATGGGACTACGCGACCACGTGCGCGATATCTATTTGGTCCCAATAGATATAATAATTTACCAAATATATCAATTAGTAGGCGGTTTCCCGGCAAAATTTGTATCATCACGTATTAGTCAAAACATATTCTTTCACATGATTGGTAATGAGAGCTTCCATTTCATTTTTTGAGAGAAGGGCGTTTCCAATACTGGTCTTTCCCTTTAAAGAAAAGAAGTCAATTTTTTCACACACATGCATTACCAATTGAGAGGGCAAGAGATAGTGAGAGAAAGAGAGAGCAAGAGAAATAGAATCAGTGATGAAATTAGATGAAGTGGAAGATTGAGAGTGAGTGAAAGAGAGAGGGTGGAAGAGAGAGAGAAAGAGAGATATAGAATGAGTGAAGAGATATGAGAATATGATAAAGTGGAAGATTGAAAGAGAGACAGAGACAGCGGGGTGGGAGAGGGAGAGACAGAGGGAGAGAGAGAGAGTTGCTAATTTACGTTTGACCGATTACCTTTTTAGAAAACATACATTTCTTATCCCTTCATTAAATTCCCTTAAAGTGCCCGTTCAAAGAAAATCACAAATATGGCAAATAACGTATCACTAGAAATTGGTAAGCTAACAAATGGCAATCGTAAAATTTTTAGGTCAACTATATATCGGGTGATTTATAAAAATACAAATAAAACCACCTCCATAGCATCTGGGATATTCGAGAGATTCGCCAGAAAAATAACGATGTTTTAAGACGTCACTTTCTGAACCAATCCTCCCCAAGCAGAGGACATCCCATAATGAATGAACAAATTGTAATGCTATTATTTCTCAAATTATAATGAGTTAAGTGTATATAAATGTGATGGCATTTTACATCATTCAAAATGATTATGAAACCAATTCTGATAACTAAATTATTTTGTTTGTAGATAAATAGGATAGGGGTTAATGAACAATCAAAGAAACCACAACTTTAAATTTAAAAAAACGGAATGATAGCATGGACGGCATTTGTTCCCTCTTGAAACGCCGAACATACGGCGGTGTATGCAGCCAAAAATACAATGGCGTCTTATTTTGTTTACAAGTGACGGATTCCTTTATTTTTGTCGCCGCATTTTTCATAAAAATGATACCATGCGCGGGGTTTAGAGTGAGGCAATAGATTAAACATTTAGCATGAGGGTAGTGAAGTAAGATAAATAACTGAAGAAAAGATGACAAAACAGGCACAACAAATGTGGGAAATGTCATAAGACATCGTCTGCTTGTACAAATCATGTTTAACATGTGACGTCACACATATCAGCAGCGATCGGAGAGCTTTTTAGGTGCTATGCCGGGGCTGTATCTAAGTTTTTTTTGTAATTGATAATAATAATTACTTTGAATGTCTCCAAGCATCGAATTTCGATAACCTTGTTCAATCAAAGTTTCACCTTTGCAATGATGACAATAAAGTTAGTTTTAAAATCAATGAACCTTCTCTTTAAGTTTTCCTTACATATTTTGTTTCTGCTTTTGTAAAAGCCAAGTTAATATTAGGGTGGATTTCGCCTTGAGTGGTACAAAGTGTCTTTGATTTTCTATCACACGAAACAATGTCAACAATATGCATCTAGAGAGAAAACGATTGCAACTATTGCCGAATAATCAACCCAACGCCAAATTCAATACCTAGCTGTTGTATGTCCCATATAAGTCATGTTCTGATTAATACGTAATACGTCAATGTCATGTTCGCACATTTCCATAAGTAACGCACAATGCTCTTAATATTGCCTGACGTTGATTTTTCAAAATGAGTTGCTACTACGTGTTATAGCCTGAACTTGAGACTATATGCCATGACGCCAATCATGCGAATGGAATTTATTAATTGAGTAGACCGCTGAATAACGAGCCGATCGAACCCATTAAATATGCATCTTTTTTTTTTTTATCTCACTGTCAGATATACCCTTCGTAATTATAATAATCATGATGATAATAGTAATGTATTCATGTAGCGTATTTCCCAAATATGTACATGGTCAGCTCTCTGTCTTCGCCTACAAACAAGCTCGGGCGACCCCGGTTCGAGACTGAGTCACGTATTTCAGTTGGTGACGTTACAAGGTCGATCCCCAGACATAAATGATCATATCTGATTGATAAACGTCTGTACACAACCAAATACCCACGCATGTCACAGATATAATTTTGTCTTTGAGCAAGGGTGGTGCCTTTCTCTCTATTCTCATTAAAACTATTTTGTCTTGAACTGTGAAAGATTGATAAGTTATAACATCCGTAGAAAGATTTATAGCTAGTGGAAGTAGCAGTGCGGCATGAGCTTCGCCTTCGCACCGCCCAGCCGACTGGTGACGTGACGGTATGCCGGGTCCTTGCATTTTGGGGCGCGCGGAATCTCCTTCGAAATTTGGCGCGCCGTTAACCGTTCATGATTAAAGAGAACCAAAACCTTCCTCCTCAGTTACCTTTATTGTAAAGTTTAAACTATTTGAATAAGATTAGTGAAAATTTGAACAAAATCAGGCAAGGTATAAGGAAGTTAAAGCTAAATAAATAACTTGTCACCAGAGGGCGATATTTAATATGATGACATCATTTGTGTACAAATCTCCATGCCTTCTGATCATGGAATTTCACAATTCTTTCATTTTCTTCGTATTCATTTGTGTTCAATATCCGACTTCATAAAGTGTGAAGTAGAATATCATTCTGCATTCTATATCTTGTTTTCAGGGGAGTAGATTATCTCAATCACAAGAAAAAACATGAAATTCCATGATCAGAAGGCATTCCACAGATGATGTCATCAAATTAAATATCGCCCTCTGGTTACAAGTTATTTCTTTAGCTTTAACTTCCTTATACCTTGCCCGATTTTGTTCAATTTATCACTAATCTTATTAAAACATTTACACTTAACAATAAATGTAACTTAGGATAAATGTTTTGGTTCCCTTTTACTTCATCACGCATACCTTCTGTCGACGTATATCGTCGAGTAAAATGTAAAAGATTTCTATCTGTAGTCAACAGGGGCAGTGGACTACGTTGACACTCATAATCAGTGGACGTTCAAGCCGTTCTCGTCCACTCAATCTAAAAGTCCCTAATATTACCCCAGTCATTGCTGGCAGCCAATTATGTAGCGCTTTGGCATATCAGGTTCCCATTTACACCTGGGTGGCAAAGTGGATTAATTTCTTGCCATAGGACGTTAGTGCCAGTGTTGGAATCGAACCCTGACCCTTTTATTGAGAGTCAAGTGAATGAACCTCTACACCACGACTTTCAATAATTGGAATCAAGTCTGCATACATTATCAATTTCTATGTCGGGAAAGCCTCAGGCAAGCCTGCGGGTTTTCAGGAACAGCCTTTGTTTAAAAAAGTATGCATATAATTTGAATATGTTAGTACACCGGTCTATTATTGGCTATTGTACAACTGGAGCCATCGATGCAAAATGGCAGCCAACTTGTTACCCCGAATCGCCCTGCACCGTAGATATGTTATGGTCTAGTGGCTACGTCACCGGACTGCTGCACAGGGAGTGGAGAATGTGCATACATTGTTTGCGGGCAAGCCTGAATCCGGTGATTGGGGTAATAATATTAGTTATAGAAAAAGGAATAGGCACTTATTGGGAAAGAAAAGGAGCACGTGTCGAAGTAAAAAGGGCAATTATCAGAGTTAAAAATGGGGCACTTCTCGCACCTGAAATGAGGCACTCACCAGATTATAAAGAGAACTTATGAGACTGGAAATGGCGCATTTATCAGCGGGAAAATTTGTTCTTATTACAGAGGAAACGGGGCACGTGTCAACGTAAAAAGGGCAATTATCATAGGTAAAAAGGGGCACTTCGAGGTCCGACGAAAATTTCATGAGAAAACTGCAAGAACACAATTGGAATCCTTGGATTGTACTTTATTACTCAAAATCCACGTGGCAGCCTAAGGGCTGAGTCACATAGCGAGTACGAAGTAAAATCATAATACTACATATCATTTACATTGAAATATGGAAGAGAAGATGGGAGGGGGAAAGAGAAGGAAAGAAGATATAGAGAAAGAGAGAAAAGGAGATATTCAGAGAAAGCGGGGGAAAGAGGGAGAGATAGAGAGTCAGAGGAAGAGAGCGAGAGAGAGAGAGAGAGAAACAGAGACAGAGACGGAGAGAAGAAGAAGAAGAAGTATTAAAGCCATAATGTAATAGAAGCACTACCGCAAAAATACCCTCTAGCGCCATCGCAGGTCAGCTTCAGGAGTATAGTCCCGTAACTCGCTGTTTTAACGAGCTGTGCTGTTGGATCTCTCATCGCATCCCATGTCTTCCTAGTAAGTATTGGGTTACGCACTTTTGGTAAGTTAACCATGAGATGGCGCTGTGCAACAAACAGTACGCCAGGACAGAACGTTCATCAGTTTATATCGCTTTAACAGGGACAATTGAAAAATTAAGGCCAAAGAAGGAGTACAACGTTTTATGTAAAAACATATACAGGTACGTGTTTACGCATTACGCATCTAAATCGTACCACACATACAACTTTGTTTAAAAATCATAAACCTGAGCAGGAGTGGATGAACATAGAGCGTGATAGGAGTAGATGTGATAAGGAGGAAGGTGAGAGAAGAAGAGGAGACAGATATGTTAGATTCGAAGATAAACATGGATTACCGTAAGATAGTACACAAGTATATATATTTATATAATGATTAAAAAATGGAAATACACATCCTTGAGAGTTCACATTAGTCTTTATTTTATGATCAAAATAGACAGTGGTACAAACAAATTATAATTATACAGATATATCACACTACAGCATACATGCCATAGGACAATGGATTTGCCAATGCTGGGCATAACATATAAACGCAGAACATACAATTGTACCGATATGATACATAGTACAATGAGATAAAATATATCAGGTAATTAACATTTCAGAAATATTAATTAAATGGAAATTAATTAGAAATAGGTGTTCTTTTTATCATATGAGAATGGTGTGGTAAGTAAGGTGGGGTATATTGAAGACCGGGGGCAGTAGACTAGAGTCAGTGAGAGAGAGAGAGAGAGAAAAGAGATAAAGAGGTGACATACTTCCGGTAGGTAAGAAACTTCTGGGAAGGAAGTCAAGCGGAATGATGGGGAAAGCGAGAGAGAGGAGACAAGAATAAAGGGATAGAGTATTGTTATTGAAAAGCAAAAGACAACCTGCACAAGAATTTGGGCAAAGTCATGAAAAATAAGCGATAATATAAACGATCGGAGAATAAATTAAAATATGATCATTGGCAATTACTAGTTATTACAATGAATAATTATGTTTTTATTAATTGATATAAAATTGATTTCATAATAACATTCTTCTACGATCATTAGTCCACAGATTTCAGATCTTCACCATAACTGATATTGGTCGTTAGACTCCTTACTAATGAAGTGGGGTTGACACCCACGTAGGGTTTTGTCTAGCATGGAAGATAGAAAATGACGACACTACTGCCATGATAGTTGTTGGGCGTTGGAATTTGAGTAAGTCATTTTGATAAGTGTTTTAAGAGATCTAAAATTTTGGTTTGTCAGGATGCCGCGAGATATATAAGGCTGAGATGTCGTGAATAAGTGGGGCATATTTATTACATTTATATTCATGGGCCTTCCTGATTTTAAGATCAAATGGGACGGTTAGTTCAAATATTGGTATTTTCCTTTCATTTTGCCTGTAGAGTACGAGGTCAGGTCAATGTGCGTATTATTTCTTGTGGGATAGTGGAGGTTGCATGGGCACCTGTCATGTTGGGCTGAGTAACATCTGCAATGAGACGAGGGTTGGGTATGTTGTTTAGTGTATCATTTGTCTTGCTGAGAGCCGAGTATATAGCATTAATAACATTATCTTGTTTCCAAGTGTAGCGCCCTTGAGTTGGTTGCACATTACAATTGTTTAGTGCACGAATCAGTGTTTACCAAAACGTTCGCATATATCTGATACGTTTTACCCCTAACGAACGAGGTTTATTTTGGTAGGTAGTGTTACTATGTTAGAATTAAGCACAAATTGCATGACTCTACGTGGAACGTCATAGATACAACTATTCCAGCTGACAGACAACTCCTCATCCAATATATATTATATACATGAATCATTATCATTGCAAATCAAACAAAACAATTACTATTGTGCAATTCATTTTTGATAAAATTTACAAGAAGACTAAAGCCTATATCCTTTAAAAGAGAAACTTCAATTAAACAGAGGAAGAATAGATGCAATTATATTCATTCATGAGATGTACTAATTTATGAACATTAACGGACCAAAATGTTGGAATAGCGTGTCTAATTTAAATCCTTTCGTACTATGAACACTCAGGCAATTGAATTCGTTTTGTGATCGAAATCATCTGAATTGAGAAGCTTTTAGATGATTTCTTGAAATTCTTTGCGATTGTGTTTCTCAATACATGGGATTCACAATCAACAGCGCCGTCTAGCGACACCAGTTTTCTAGTCGATTTCACGTGATGCATTATAAGAAAAAATTCGACCAAATATCAGCTGTGGCATTGTTGTAAACCGTAGTAGAATTTAATCAAAAATGTTGGTGGGGAAAGCCTGAATAGCTTATCTGGGGTAATATTTTGTGCCGATTCCAACAATATCAGTCTTATTGACAATTCGTTTAATATTGACTCGACGTTGGAGTGATTTGGCCGAACTGAACATTATGGTCACTTTTAGTCAGGGGTAATATTTCCAATCGTTATTATCAGCAAAGGATATTTGATGGGCCTATTCTATGTATAAATGTGCTCTGATGCTAGATATAAGTGGCCCCATCATCAACAATAAGGTAATTTTGGTCCCATTTTGGCCCCAAATTTTGCCCAATATTCAGTCAGAAAAAAGTGATGGATGGATTTTGACATCTAAATTCAATATAAAAATGTGCACTGATGTCAGAACAATCAATCTCATCGAATGACTTTAAACAGTTCGGACCGAATTGGTCATTTCGCTCGGTGGTAGCGTTTTGCTGCGCTACACTGGTTGAAAGATGTTGGTCCCACTGATCTATGTGTGTGTGTGGGGGCGGGGGCGGGGGTCGGGGGGGGACATCGATTTGTTTTTCCACTTTTGTTCCAGTAGAGATCACTGGTCGAACCGTGAGCTGAAATTCTGCCTGTCGCGGCTTGCCTGTGGGGGCGCTGTTAATTGTGAATCGTAGAAAATATATTTTTAAAAGCCATATCTCTATGTTGTAAATCCACTTTCTTTCTTTGGTGCTGTCATTAACGCATTTAAGGGGCATTCACTATAAAAGCATCGCTTCTTCAGCAGGTTCCTCTGTTTCAATGTGACTGTCTTGATGACTGCTCCCTTATAGATTACACAGCTACAGATTATCCTATCGGCATTGAGGGGGTCCTTTCCCCTTTTCACTCTTTTTTGTTTCTTTTCGTATATCTCAATCGTAGGTCGAGTAGGAAATGTGAGTTAAAGATTTGCGGAAAAATTGTTTTCGAATGCCGATGTACCAGTAAGTTTTCCTCATATGTTGACTTGGCAAACAATGGCATGTGATTCCGTACAAAAGCGTCGTGCATTGTGCCCCATGGAGCGATCACCACACAATTTTCGCCATCTCTATTCTGAGGTTGATCAATACCCCAATCTATATTAAAAAAGAGAGAATAAATTTAGGTGTTAAATAGAGGTGTCGAGGTCTATTTAATAAGTCATCGGACTGTAGATCACAAGGTACGGGGTTCAAATTTCAGCCCCGCACTAAGATGAAGGCATTTAGAGAATAATGTTTCTTTACCTCTTTTCATTGAAAGATTGAAACAATATGAAACATTATTGACAGATATAGTTTATATCTTTTCGGAATTTTATTGAGTCATAAAGATTCATCAAAAAGCTTTGGCATGACATATCCTTTGTCTATCAAAAATAAATCATATTGTCGCAATCAAATATAAAAAGAGGTAAATAAAAATGATTCCAACTTTACGGGCAACAGTGTATTATCCCCCAAAAGGCAACTAAAATAATAAGATAGCTCGCAATATAAATATATTTTTATGTATATTCTCCACCTTTACGAGAAATCAATCTCTTCTTCATACGCGAAGGCTCAATGTTAGAGCAACGTTCTCGTAACAGGGAAATCCCGGGTTAGAAACCAAGCAGACGCGCTAGTGTCCTTTGGTAAGGCATTATTCCTTATTATCAGTTTCTTTGAAAGGGAACTTAAAACCGCCGGTTCACTTGTTGCATATTTTATTGTTTACCAGACTGATAAAGAATTTGTATGCTTGCAAGTGAGCAACCATTTGGCTGACGGCTTTTGAAGTCCTCTCAGAGACTTGGTAATGACGATTAGTGCCTCACCATACATCTTGATTACGAGACCAATGCTCTAATATTGACCATCGCGCCTCCTCGTATACATGTACATATAAATTCTTTCTTAGCAGTCAGGTAAAAACGAGCCATCATCAAACCAACAACTTACTTCGGTAGTCACTTGTGGTCCCCGCTTTGTCCGTGTAACACATCCATGTCTCGACAAAATTGCAGTTCATCCAGACCCAGTCTTCGTTCACGTGAGGCTTCAGCAAATCGTACTCTACAATATTCTCTATGAAGAGCAGGGAAGGCTCAACCGTTTCTCCGTTGCCCATGGTAACTGCATTCAGATCATTACAGGAGACTCGAGCAGTTGTCCAATCACCGTTTAGGAGTGGGTTCACGGTCAGGTAACACTTTGTGTACCCATACACCCAACCGACAGGGCAGGCTGGGATTGTAAAGTAGAAAAGTACGACGTCAGTGAAACTCCTCATATTTTGTTCATGGAATGCTGGATATATATTTTTTCATGCATCTTTGTTTATCTTATGCGTTCTAGTTGTGCCCAAAATATATCTTTGGTTCACACATTGGAAACAATGAAATGATGACCTTATACGTTTCTAATAAAGAAAGCATTTTCTCGTTTTCCTTTTGAAATTTGCTTTGTCTTGTTATTTTGTTAAAGCTGTATATATATATATATATATATATATTTTTTTTTTTTTGTGTGTGTAATGTGATTTAAAGGTACTATGTCCCATTTGCAGGCCAAAACAAATGAAAAGGTCAAATTCAACGGCATTTGAAAGACAATACTAATTTAGAACTTCCCTCAAAACGAAAGGGCTTGAAAATGGCTTTTAGTGGGAAAATAACAACCATTAGTTGTCGAATCGACTTAAGTGATTGCAATCACCTAAGTAATTGTCTGATGTTTAGAACCTTTTTACCGAATGGTCGTACGTTTTGTGCTGCACAAAGATTCAATCAGTTTCATTTCGGCCATTACAAGTAGTGGGTTATTGATGTAGACAAATGCTCATGACCTGTAAGCAGCTCATTTTATGTATGTTATTACCAGAGAAAAAAAAAGATGTCAGTCAGTCACTCAATAGTATATGACAGTGAAGTCTAGAAGGTTTTCCTTGCATAATTTGAATACTAGGTTACTGCTAATGTTTAAATTTCACAGATCAGACATACAGGACATATTTAGAATTCCTGTAAAGTTCTATAGAATTAGATGTTGGCTGCAAAAGGGACATAGTATCTTTAAAACATAATTTTAATCACTAAACTGAATATTCATTTTTTTTCCGGTCAGCCCCACATTAGGTGCCTTTTATTTTTTTTAATTTTTGGCTGCTGCCTTCAGCATAATATTAATCAATATTGCTTGCTTGTTAGGTGTGTTGTCTGTTCTAACTTGTCTGTTCCAGACCTTGGCGATCAAGGCATTCCACCTTCTTCTGTCTCTAGTTCTTTGAAATGTAACGTTTACCTCTGTTACAAGTCAGCCCAATAAATGTATCCAGGTATTTGATGCGCGGTCTCCCTCCGTCACTTTCCCTTAATTATTCCGGTCCCTATCCTGTTTCCTGTGCATTCTCTTGTCATAATATGCCCCAACAAACTGAAGCTGTCTTTTCCTTATGATGTTAACCCGTTCCTTCCGGGAACCTGGTATACCAGGTTCCCGTGGAGCGCACTCACAGACGGGAACCTCGTATACCAGGTTCCCATTATAGGCAGGTAAATGACGTCTTTACAGGCCTAAAATTGCCTTTCCCTGCCACTAATTCACTAAACTAGTTGATTTGAGGGTATTTCCAAAGTATATACTATCATTACCCATTGCTCCTGTTTTGTGTACTTTCATATTATTCACTATAATTGTACTTTTTCATGAACATGTCAAGTTTTCTCTCACAAGAAATTCGTATAGCAGCGTATACAGTTCCGCGGTGTCTGTCTCATAGATATTGACCTTCGCTGAGACCTTTCCATACACAATTACTGATACTGCTGGTACTTCATTGGGAGCAGCGTAATCCGCGCTCGCCCTGTAGAAGCTTATGACGGCACGCACTCAAATACCTTACCTCCGCTCTTCTATTGTTGGAGTTTATAACCATGACAACGAACTTGACCCTCGGCCACGTTCATTGTTCCTCTTACGTAACTCTTACGTAACAGTAGGTGGGCCTAAGACATAACTCTTTTCGTATATTCTATATAGGTCGAAATTTGCCAATTCTTAGGAACTATTACGTTTCCCCTATCATCTTCCGCTCTAGAATCCTATTTTTTGTTTTTATTTGTTGTCCTTTTATATTTCTTCCTGTCTCCCTCTTCAAGATTTCTTCTGCTTGTGTAGGGAATTTATGCTATTTTGTTTATAAATAAAAGAGAAAGTTTTATTCTTTCTCTTATAATGTTGTCCACCTTCTTTTAGATAACCCTTTTATGCTAAAGTATATAATGTTCGATGTATATTATTTCTGTCAATAACATTATAATGAACGTATTATTTTATTTTGATGCAACAGAGATTTACAAACCAAATCAAAACTTTTACTTTCTATAATTTATGTACAGTAACATTCTTCTCAGCCGTTATCAGCCGCTCATTCTCTATTTTCGTCCCCTATAATAAATATAAGGTATAATGTGTACATCATTAGGGATATGTTATAATAATTTATCTCAAGGAAGAGATGATGCCGGCATACAAGCAAATGGCGGAATATAAAACAACATGAAAGATGAAGATGCAAAACGACATTGACAAAAAACAGAGATAGAAAGACAGACATACAGACAGACAGAGAGTGAGAGAGAGGGAGAGAGAGAGAGGGGGAGATAGAAAGATGGACGTAGTCTTTACTGTATTTATTATTATAATTGTCTCTCCAATCCCCCCCCAGCTCCGATGTTTTTTTCTTTAGTTACCTTTTTTTTTGTTTCTTTATATCTGTCCGACGTAAATAAGTACCGATAATATATCATAATAAACTTTTTTTTTCTTCATATCATTTTGATGCAACAGAGATTTACATTCAAAAGTTTTACTGTTTATAATTATTGTACAGTAATATTCTTCTCATTTTGAAATCATCAGGCGCTCGTTCTGTGTTTTCCTTCTCCATATCGAGGTTATGGTATGATAATTTATCTCAAGATCGAAATAAATACTTTCAGAATAAAAGCAAATAGCAGAACGGAAAACAGTACCAAAGATGAAGATGGAAAATGGCGCTGAGAAAGCGAGTAAGAAAGAGAGAGAGAGAGAGAGAGAGAGAGAGAAAGAGACATACAGAGAGAGAAACAATCATTTATCATGTCATATTTTCGTCTGTGACATTTTACTAAATCATTTTTTAATTATTCCTTTATCTTTCCATGACTGTTATATATTTTGAATGAATATTTCAGATAGGGTCAAATTTGGTTTTAGATTATAATTATGAACAGCTCTTTTATTTAGGAGTACGTCGAAACGCGATCTCATTAAAAATCGCGGAACAGAAAACACTATGAGAGATGAAGATAGAAAACGAGAGAGAGAGAGAGAGATGTTGGACGTATTGTTATTTATTATTATGCTATTTATCTCTCCGATCAACCCCCAACTCACCCGCTCTGGATTACTTTTTACTTTCTTTTTTTCATCATGATTTACATTCAACAATTTTACTTTTTATAATTATTGTACAGTAATATTCTTCTCATTTCGATATCATCAGGCGCTCGTTCTGTGTTTTTCTTCTTCATATCGAGGTTACTGATAATAGTTTATCTCAAGATCGAAAGGAATACTTTCGGAATAAAAGCAATTAGCGGAACGGAAAACAATACCAGAGATAAAGATGGAAAATGGCGCTGAGAAAGCGAGTAAGAAAGAGATAGAAATACACAGAGAGAAAAGGAGAGAGAAAGAGAGAGAGAGAGAGAAGAAAAAGATAGGGACAAAGAGAGAGAGAGAGACAAAGAAAGAGACAGATAAAGAGAGAAAAAACAATCATTTGTTATGTCATCTTTTCGTCTGTGACATTTTACTAAATCACATTTGTATTTTTCCTTTATCTCTCCATGATTGTTATATATTTGAATGAATATTTCAGATAGGGTCAAATTCGGTTCTACGTTACAATTATGATTAGCTATTTTTATTTAGGAGAACGTGGAAAGTGGAAACGCAATCTCATTAAAAATCGCGGAACAGAAAACACGTCTATGAGAGATGAAGATGGAAAACGACATTGAGAAAACGAAAGAGAGAGAAAGTTGGGCGTATTGTTATTTATTATTACCGCTATATATGCTTTTGTCTCTCCGATCAACACCCACCTGCTCTGGATTCCTCTCTAGTTTCCATTGTTTTATCATGATTTACATTCGAAAGTTTTACTCTTTATAATTATTGTACATTAATATTCTTCTTATTTCGATTATAATCAGGCGCTCGTTCCGTGTTTTTCTTCTCCATGTCGAGGTTATGGTATAATAATTTATTTCAAGATCGAAAGGAATACTTTCGGAATAAAAGCAAATAGCGGAACGGAAAACAGTACCAGAGATGAAGATGGAAAATGGCGCTGAGAAAGCGAGTAAGAAAGAGAGAGAGAGAGAGAGAGAGAGAGAAAGAGACATACAGAGAGATAAACAATCATTTATCATGTCATATTTTCGTCTGTGACATTTTACTAAATCATTTTTTTAATTATTCCTTTATCTTTCCATGACTGTTATATATTTTGAATGAATATTTCAGATAGGGTCAAATTTGGTTTTAGATTATAATTATGAACAGCTCTTTTTATTTAGGAGTACGTCGAAACGCGATCTCATTAAAAATCGCGGAACAGAAAACACTATGAGAGTTGAAGATAGAAAACGAGAGAGAGAGAGAGAATGTTGGACGTATTGTTATTTATTATTATGCTATTTATCTCTCCGATCAACCCCAACTCACCCGCTCTGGATTACTTTTTACTTTCTTTTTTCATCATGATTTACATTCAACAATTTTACTTTTTATAATTATTGTACAGTAATATTCTTCTCATTTCGATATCATCAGGCGCTCGTTCTGTGTTTTTCTTCTTCATATCGAGGTTACTGATAATAGTTTATCTCAAGATCGAAAGGAATACTTTCGGAATAAAAGCAATTAGCGGAACGGAAAACAATACCAGAGATAAAGATGGAAAATGGCGCTGAGAAAGCGAGTAAGAAAGAGATAGAAATACACAGAGAGAAAAGGAGAGAGAAAGAGAGAGAGAGAGAGAGAAAGAAAAAAGATAGGGACAAAGAGAGAGAGAGAGAGACAAAGAAAGAGACAGATAAAGAGAGAAAAACAATCATTTGTTATGTCATCTTTTCGTCTGTGACATTTTACTAAATCACATTTGTATTTTTCCTTTATCTCTCCATGATTGTTATATATTTGAATGAATATTTCAGATAGGGTCAAATTCGGTTCTACGTTACAATTATGATTAGCTATTTTTATTTAGGAGAACGTGGAAAGTGGAAACGCAATCTCATTAAAAATCGCGGAACAGAAAACACGTCTATGAGAGATGAAGATGGAAAACGACATTGAGAAAACGAAAGAGAGAGAAAGTTGGGCGTATTGTTATTTATTATTACCGCTATATATGCTTTTTGTCTCTCCGATCAACACCCACCTGCTCTGGATTCCTCTCTAGTTTCCATTGTTTTATCATGATTTACATTCGAAAGTTTTACTCTTTATAATTATTGTACATTAATATTCTTCTTATTTCGATTATAATCAGGCGCTCGTTCCGTGTTTTTCTTCTCCATGTCGAGGTTATGGTATAATAATTTATTTCAAGATCGAAAGGAATACTTTCGGAATAAAAGCAAATAGCGGAACGGAAAACAGTACCAGAGATGAAGATGGGAAATGGCGCTGAGAAGGCGAGCAGGAGAGAGAGAAGAGAGAAAGAGAGAGAAATACAGGGAGAGAAAAAGAGAGAGAAAGAGAGAGAGAGAGAGAAAAAACGAGAAAGAGACATAGAGACAAAGAAAGAGACAATCTGAAAAAGAAACAATCATTTCTTATGTCATCTTTTCGTCAGTGACATTTTACTAAATCACATTTGTATTCTTTTATCTTTCATTGATTGTTATATATTTGAATTAATATTTTAGATAGGGTCAAATTCGGTACTACGTTATAATTATGATCAGCTAGTTTTATTTAGGAGTACGTGGAATCGAGATCTCATTAAAATTCGCGGAACAGAAATCACTATGAGAGATGAAGCTTGAAAACGACAACTGCAAAAACAAGACCCCCAGGGTTATTTTAAAGTAGCTGAGCGAAGAAATGTCACAAAATGTCACAAAATGGACAAATTATACATGTACTGAAAGCTTACACCAATATGAACACAAATCATCCGCCCTAAAGTATTATAAATATAAATGAAACGCGATAAGATGCTTTTTCCAAGACCCTTCTCAGAACTTCTTTTCCTGGCTTGAAAAATAAAATTACGGAGTACAGACTTATGACGTCAGAGGTTGGGCACGATCGAAATTCCTAGGCCTCTCGCTCGGCTCTCGCTCAGCTCGCGTGCGGTATTTTGCATTCAGTATACATTACCCAGACTTCGAATGATTCATACCTAAGCCAGCTTTGATGAAAGTGGAATAACAATCTCTCGAAATCAGGAAATTACATTTTATTATTGCATATTAAGCAAATTATGTAATGTAATACGAGGGGGTGAATCGTGCAGATCGATTTGTCCAAATATTCTTCCGTTTTGTGTAATTTGCTGTGAAGTTTTCGGTCATGGCATGGCTTGGCATGTGCAAGATGATTGGTGATTGCTGTTGAGTGTTGATAAATCGCGAGAGTCCCTCAGTTGGCTTTGCATTTTTATGATGTCGTGCAGTTCCATTTATGGTGCATATATGTAATTGGTATTCGCAAGATATAATCTCACATCTATTCTTCTTTGTTTTTTTATCCGTGAAATTTGCCAAAATAGCCCAAAAAATTAGAAAATGTCTCGCCCAGTCAGTCACCCCAGTGCATAACGGATCGATCGCCAGTTCAGCGGGGCCGGTACGGCGCGGCAGCTCGGCTAGGCCAGCTCGAACTTGGAATTTCATGGCGCTAGTGTACTTTCGTATCCATTTTTGACCCGCAACTCCGGCGTGGAGATAGCATACTAAAACATACAAAAAATCAAATAAATCACTGTCACTAGTTGTGGAGCTGTGCTCATCAACTTCGATATCTAAATTTAGTAAAACTTCTTCCTCAATTAAGCTCGGACATTGTGATAGGATATTTCGCGTTCGACTGGCTTTCATATACGTATAATGCATGCAGCGGACAGAGCTGTGTGAGGGGGCTTGGGAGCACTCTCTCTCATGTGCCCAACCTATTACGTCACACATCGTAACAGCGAACAGCGGGCTGATCGAGGGCGGAAAAAACGGGTAGCAAATTCATCATTTTTGATAGCAGATTAGTCAATTCTGTAACAATTTTTGAAAAGTAAATATGAATTATTAGAAAGATTGTAACATTACCTTTGCAATGATACCAATATTATTAAGGATAAAAGCATTTTAAAACCTTCGCTCTGGTACTTTAACCAGATGTACATGTAGTATACATACATGGATCATCAATGCTGTATGTCAGCATCCAATTACCTTATTTCCGCTCTTCTATTGTTGGAGTTTATAACCATGACAACGACCTATATCCTCGGCCACGTCCATTGTTCCTCTTACGTAACTTAGCTGTATAGGTGGCCCACGAACGCACACGCGACAGCGAACTGGTCGAGTCTTTGATTATTATTCTCGTTTGTGAGGCGGCTACCGGCCTGAATAATGTCGGAAGGAACGGGTTAAGAAGGGATCCATCGACGCATGCCTCATTGAGGACTTCTGCGTTCGGTATCCTGTCAGTCCAAGATATCCTAAGCAGTCTTGTTAAAGGCCCGGTCAGACATAGACGGCGCACGGGGGACGCACGGCCAGCGCATTGAAAATTTGCAATTTTTGCCAGTGCGTTGTCGTGCGCCCAACTTTTGTCCAAGCTACAGCGAGCTGACATCAAATGCATAGCGTGTTGCTAGCGCGCTAAGCGCATACAGGGCGCATACAGCGCGCATACAGACCGTATACAGAGCGCACATGTTAAAAACTTCCACGAATGCACAGCGTGTTGCTAGCGCGCTGGACGAATGGTCCACGCATGCACCGCGTTCTCAACGCACAGCCAGCGCGCGAACGACAGAGGTTGGTTTGGTTTTATTTTCCGTATACAAATTCAAATACATACAAGAATACAATTTACAAATATTATTATAAGTATTATTATTATTTATTTGACCAATCGGAAACATACAATGAACAATAACAATCAGATAATACATAGAAATTTCATAAAACATACAAACAGCTTTAGGAAAGTGGAGAGGAGAGAGAGAGAGAAGGATATAATCTGCTGGTCTAGAGGTGACAAAAGCAATTGAAGTTGCTATAATATAGTTGTAGTATAGGGAACCACTGTTTGAAGGACACTTGCAGTTGACGTGCTTTCCATCAAGTGCACCACAGTTATGGGGGAAGTTCCACTTCTCCATGAACTTGTCAGATATGGCACGCCATTCCTCAGGAGTGGTGGGACACTTCATCATCTCATCCCTGTACTCTTTGATGATGGCTTGGCACACTTCTGGGATGAGAAGGGATATGGTGTTGTGAGGCACCCTCCACCCATTGGATATATTGAACGATAGGCCTACTTGGTTCCAGAGGCAAGATGCCGAAGAGTGGGGCAAGCTTCAGGCCCGGATCAAGGGCATCTCTGTAGGTTGTATTCTGCTTGATGATTCTCGGGCCCACCTGGTTAGCAGTTCGTCGAACATCTCTGGGGCACCCGCATGAAATTCTTGAAGGCTGTCTGGTCTTCGTTACAGAGTTCCACAAGAAGTTGATCATACAGGCCGAACTGTCGTCGCCTACCAATCCACGGTCGGACCCAGAATCTCCGTTGACTTCTTCTCTTTATCCTTCTCCTGATGACATGGACTTGGTGAATTGCCAGTTCTATGAGGTTCTGCTGATGTTGGAGAACCGCGATTTCGTATTGTAGGCGCAGCCTGTCGGGACCATCCATCTTCTGAGGTGGTTCTTCTAGACAAGATCAGTTGGAACCTCTGTCATCACACATGAGGGTCGGAGGAGAAGTGATGAGGAGGTGGGGCGGAACCCGTTTATATACCCTTTGGTTACACGCTACGTACACGCCGTACAGGAGGACGGACCATGCATAACATTTCAGTACCCGGTTTTCAAATTGTTTACCTCCTCTCCATTTATCTGGAAATAATTTAATATGATTTCCACTGTATACACATTGTCATCTTCAACTCTCTACATGTATTTTATGCTTAGTTTCTCTTAATAGAAAGAGGTAAACCGCGGCGTTTGTTTATTATTACCTGGTGTAAATGAACGGCAATTGCGCGCAACAAAAGTCCTAAGCGTATTCACTGAGCTCTATGTTGTAAAATGTAGAAATGTGAAGTGCATTACTTTATTACGTCATCACTAAAAACAAAACCGCCGCGGTTTACCACTTCGTATCTGAGTCTCTACTCGCTGTCTCAAAATGTAATTTGATATATTGTATCGTGCCCTCTCATGCACATCGCCTTCCTAATGCGCATTCTCTTTTATCATCATATCAACCCATATGCAGCTATTTACTATGCAGCTTTCTACTCTTTGTATTGTGACCGTGTTCTCCTTTCTTTGTCATGTAGGGTACTCTCTTGTCCCGTTCTCGTCTCTGTTGGCTCCCCCCTTTCCCCCTATTCTGTAGTTCCTTTTCGTAGCTACGAATTTGTTGATTTAATTACTCATTATTCCTAAGTATCATTTAAGGGGTCCCTATTTGTACAAGCATTGCTCTTTAGTTGACCCCTTGTTTCCAATATGTATTCCTTAATTGTTGTAAATGATTAATATTGATTTGTAATGTTTTGTTGAATTGAAAAATTAAATGAAATGAAATGAATGAATGAATTCAAAATAGAGTTAAGAATAACTAACCCTGCTGTTCGCAATTTATTCCTATGAATCCTTCTAAGCAGGAGCAGCTATATCCTTCAGGTTCCTCCAAGCATATTCCTCCGTTGAAACAAGGATGCGACTGACAAACTGTAAACATTAAAAACAAAAGATGGATGTACATTACAGAGAAGGATGGGTTCTGGTAAAGACGAAAAGGGGTATTCTTTTTCTTTCTAAGTATTAGGTCAGATTTAGATCGAATTACATGATCGTAGAAATAACAAGCTGAAAGAATTGCCAATAAAAATACTTCATGTCTGTGTGCAGTGCATGTGATTTCCAGCAAGACTGCATGAGCCAATTTTGTAATTATTTATGACTAAAAACGTCACAGTATACAACAGTAATCAACCTTTCCAGTTTCTTTCAGAGTGTCTCAAAAATAAAACTAACCTGCAATGTCAAAGGGCACCGTTAACATGATCGCACATACTTTCGAATACACCACTTTCAATGGCCCTTTTTTGAAAATAATGTGCGAATTAAATTACGATCACGTCTTTTGTAATCCGAATATGACCTCCATGTCACATGTAATAAAGGCATTTAAATCATCCTCGTGTAGATTTTTCGAATATGTTTGCGATTGTGTTCACGGTAATTACAATTTCAGAATAAAAAATGGTTACAGCCAGGGGACCATAAGTGAAAGAGACCGAAATATTGTGTGAACCCTCTAGTCTTCCAAAAGGCCTTCAAGGCCGAAACACAGTGGGGGAATCATGTCATCAAAAAGAAAACCAATTCATACCCCCATACACACACGCACACGCACACGCACACACACACACACACACATCCACACGCACACACACAAACTGAAACTGTAATCGCAATACATGTTGGGATTCTATTCAAAAGTTATAGTCCACACAAAACAGAGAGCTTTTCAAATAACTTACCATGCTGCTCGCAATGTATTCCGATGTATCCTCCGAGGCAGGAGCAGCTATACCCATCAAGCTCTTCAAAACAAGTCGCTCCATTGAAACAAGGATGGGAGTAACATACTATAACGATTTAAAAAAATGGATGTATATTACAGAGAAGGTTAACTTCTGGTAAAGCTTAACAAAAAGGATTCTTGAGCTTTCTGATTGTTTGGTCAGTTTTAAATCGAAGAACATGATTGTATAAATATCCCTTAGAACAGATTGCCCATTAAAAGTCCTCATTTTCTAAGAAATGACAAGAAAATAGGTAATGTTGGACTACATTTTTAGGCCATATGCGTGTGTAGTCCCATGTACACATTTCTCTCACATATGGAAACGTTTGCTTGAATTTGTCTCATGAAAGAAGTTGACCACAAACTCCCACACAGTGTTGAGTCCAGGGTCACGGGCCACTGGCTTCATCGGGCAGGTAGTTCTATTATGTGAATGGGTAAATTCTGACAACAATATACAACCAATCAAAACAAGTTTAATACCAGTAGAAAGCTAACGATTGGTATATTCAATAGCCGGTCACCCCAAAGCCGCCTCACCACAATGGAACGAGTGAGTGCTTGCGAGAGCGGGCGAGGTGCAATTGAAACTCGCTATTTTGCCCTTCTCCAACGCAAAAAGAGACGACGTTGTGATGGATTACTATGTTATTTCCGACAAAAGTACAGAGTAAGTGCATATTATTTGTTTATATTATACTTTTTGAAAGGTTACCCAAGTGACTCCCGGACACCCCAATGCTGGAAAGGAACGCACTTTCTAGAAAACTTCACTTTTTCATGCAAAGATGCTTATTTGTTCCATGCACGCAAGTCGGATTGGGCGGAGGATACAACGTTTCCATATGCTCTGTGTGCAGTGCATGTGCTTTTCAGCCAGACTGCATGAGCCAATTCTTGTAATCATTTATGAGTCGAAAACCTCACAGTATACAACAATATGTTTGCGCTATATAATCAACCTCTCCGATTCCTTTCAGAGGGTCTCAGATTTAAAACTGGCATACAATGTCAAAGGGCACCTTTAACATGATCGCACATACTTTCGAATACATCACTTTCAATGGCCCTTTTTTGAAAATAATGTGCGAATTAAATTACGATCACCTCTTTTGCTATCCAAATGTAACTTCCATGTGACATGTAATAAAGGGCATTTATTTAACCCTTGAGTAGATCTCTCGAAAGTCTTTGCGATCGTGTTCACGTTAATTACAATCTGAGAATAAAGATGATAAAAGGGGCTACAGCCAGGGGACCATAAGTGGTAGAGAAAGCGAAATATTTGGTGAACTCTCTAGTCTTCCAAAAGGCACAAGAGGCCGAAACACAATGAAAAACAAAACATCATATCATTAAAAAGAATACCAATTTATATCCACATACACGCCCACACATGTATACATAAACTGAAACTGCATACACAATATTTACATGTTGGGATTCTCTTTCAAAGTCTGAGTGCACGCAAAACAGAAAGCTTTTCAAATAACTTACCATGCTGCTCGCAATGTATTCCGATGTATCCTCTGAGGCAAGAGCAGCTATACCCATCAAGCTCTTCAAAACAAGTCGCTCCGTTAAAACAAGGATGGGAGTAACATGCTTTAAGAAACAGAAATCATGAGTTCAAAGTCAAACAGCACAAGACATACTGTTGCTCATCAAGTTGGAATATAGTCACCTCTTTTAATGAAGTGGCTGTGAGAATATGGTCTCAGAACTATAATTGACCAATTACTTTGACTCTCTGGATTAATCAATGAAGTTCTATAAATATCTAAACTTGTTAAATAAAAAATAAAAAATCATACTCTCACAATCATTTCATGAAAAGAGGTGTAGAAGAATAATCCAACTTATTTGGCAAAATTTAAAATGTTGTGTGCTTAGTTGTGCATCTAAACTGACAACAAAAATTTAATTATTCAGGTCTTGTCAGATTTGCAACATAAATCTATGCAAATATCTGCCAAATAATAAAATAAAATAACAAGTGTCAAACAAGAAATAGAGAGAGAGAGGACGAGATGGGATAGAAAGATAGAGAGAGAGAGAGTGAGGAGGGCGATAGAAGGAATAGTATACCGTACTTGGATGTGCGCAGTATAAGTTCATTTTGTCCCTCGCTTCTTCTGGCGTTCTGACGTCATATTCAGGGTGATCACGTGTTAAATACTTGGGAACAAGCTTGACAGATTCGGCAGTATATTCGGAAGTACCATAAGGACAGATGTCCAGAGTTATTTCAGGGCAAGTACCGACACCTAAAACGCCTGTTTGTTTAGCGTGAGATAAACGAGGGGAGGAAGAAGGAGAAGAAAGAAGAAAAAGAATTGAAAACAAGAAAAAGGAAAAAGAAAATGATAAAGAATAAGAACAGAAATAGAAGGTGTAAAAAAAGAAAATGAAGAAAAAGATAAAGAAGAAGAAGAAAAAACAGATTAAAAAATGAAAATAGAAGAAAGGAAGAAAGTGAAGAACAAGTAGAAGAAATGGAGCAAATGGAAGAAAAAAAGAAGAAAAGAAGAAAAAAGAAAGAAAAGACGAAAATAGAGAACAAATATAAGAATAGGAAGAAATAGGAGAAGAAGAAGAAGGAAAATATAATACGAATAATAATAAGTATTTCTCTTGTTTTTACCACTCAATGCGCTACAATATACTGTAATACTAAAACAAAACACAGAAAACTAAAATAAAATCAGATATTTCACATCAATCAATTGCAAATCCCCAAAATCAAGCGTAAGTCTTGCGATTAATTGCAAATTCGCAATTGATCGCAACTCAACTTTCCTGCAACGCCAATTTAGTAAGAGATAGAGAGAGATAGAGGGGGAGAAATAAAAGCTCAATTTAATTGTTAAAACTGAAATCCTAACAAAATCCTAGGATATTTAGGAGACTAGTGGGGCGTTGCAAAAAAGTTGAGTTGCAATCGATTCCAAATATCAGTTGCACATTTTGCAACTTGCAATCAATCGCAAATTTCTTGCAACGCCCTATACGTTTCCGAGAAGCCCTGGGTGAGAAGGATAGAAGTAGAAGAAAAGAAGAAAAAAGAAAATATGGTAAATGTTTGTGTAGTTTATAACGCTGATGTAAATCCCATTTTGTTCTATTGTTATGCGAATCAACCCTAACATTTGTAATGAAAAGAAAAATCGAAACATTGATATTTGTTTCATTACTATTGTTACTATTATCAATAGTATTATTTTTGCTGTTGTTATTATCATTGTCATTGGTATTATTATCATTATTATTATTATTATATTATTTTCATGATAATTATCATTATTTTCAAAAGTAGTAGTAGTAGTTAAAATAATAGTATGATCATCATTATGGTACCATTACTGTTATCTTAATCATAATCATCCCTTTTAATCAACCTTTGTATTCTATAAGATAGGGTAAATGAAATGCAAGCATCTATTTTATGAAGTGGTTGTCATCAAGCTAATAATAGGCATATTCGTTGTCATCACATTACATCCATAAATAATTAAGAAAAGTAAAATAAAGGTAAAAAAGGGTAATTATTCAACAAACCATTTCATAATTAATCAAGGTTACAGGGTGACAAAATACGACGCTTTCAATTTTTCGATGAAAATCAGTGACCTTGAAATTAAGTGAGCTGTCCTATAATGAATTTTATGAATATTTAATTGGCAGGTGATGAATAACGTATGGTTTTATTCAATAAGCAGAGTATAGAGCGAGCAATTTAGGTGAAATTTCTTTAATTTTCGGTTGACATCCTCTCTAAATACAAAAGATCGCACTGATTTAAAAAAAAAATAATGGGCAAGTATACAACAGTAGCGTAAAACACTCTGGAAGAGGGGTGACACTTTATCGAATAGTGACATGAAATACATATGGAGAGAGAGAGAGAGAGAAAGGAAAAGGATGAGGTGACCCATTTCTGTATGCAGTGTTGTTCACAATATGCGATTATCAGCAAGGCTTATCAGTTTTGATGATTTCAAACCTCAAAACAGGTCTTATTCTAGAATTTTGGTTTCTACCATTCCTTATCTTCATGTGACTAACGAAAATTAGTTGTTCTGCTGCTGCCTCAAAACACAAAATTAGTTATTTATACTCAAGATGATAAAATAGCTGTTTTGCGTTATAATACGTATCGATCTCAGGGGATGCTCAAGGCGCCTACAAAGTACTATTAGTACACTGGCTTTATCCCAGCTGCTCTAAGGCGCTGAAGGAATTCAAGGAAAGAATTTCGAACAGATACCGCCCATTTACTACACCTTGGTGAAGAGTGGTAACTGTAGATTGATATTTTGCTAAAACACATAAGTGCCGCGGTGGAACTCGAACCACGAACCATGTGATCCACAGTCCAGTGGCATATCCTCTAAACCACTACACCTCTCATCACCCTTCAATGGTTTCTTTCACATCGAGTTCGCATATCCCAAACTCCACTTTACATTCAAAGTGTCGTAAAAATATTAATGTAGTAACCATGATAACTCACCGTATCGATGTTGATTGAGTATGAGGAACGCGATGGCCACCTTTAAATGCTAACAACGGAAGTTATATGGTTGAAAAAAAAGGGACAAAGTGATATTAAAATACGAGTATAAAGTGAGTATGTCTGCATGTCAAGAGATTCACAGTTTATGTAAGTCCATTTTTCAGCCAAAACGAGCGATATTTGTAATGAACATGGAAGAAGGTGGTCAAGTAATTCAAGCTCTATTTCCTTTTGAACAATTTGAGAGGTAATGAAATCAGCGTGCAAATTCGTTGATAACAATGGGATAATTAGAGGCCAAAACTTCAAAGCTTATATGTTGCGTAACAGCCAAAACATTAACGAAACCCCTCTTTTTTGGTAAATGATAATAATTATCTGGATTTATATTGCATTGAATACCCCCCTCCCAACGTCTATGAGCGCTTTACATATATTATTATACAGGTCATGGGATTCATTCACGCACAATGTGCACCATTTCCACTTCATGGGAAATTATTCCCACCAGATGGTCACCTTGAGGGCATTGGGCAATTACTAACACACAGCCTTTCGTCATCTTACCAGGTCCCCATTTATCTCCTGGGTATGGAGTGGCAAATGTAGATTAATGCTTTGTCAAAAGACATAGGTGCCGTGTCCAGGATCGAACACACGACATTTGCATTTCAAGTCCAGTGCTTAAACCACTCGACTACGACACCTCTAACATGGTTAGACATGATACATAATGATGAAATAGTGACGCGCAAGTAACCACCATTCTTCTTAAGTTGACCTACAGGAGCTTGCAGCCCTCTGATGATAGGAAGGGCGGCCTCCTTGAAAGCAACAACTGTTACCGCGGTGGCTGGTAGCTGATTCCAGAACCGAATGGTCCCGGGGTAGAAAGACTCTTGAAACCGGCCCCATGATACAAACAAATTTGAAAAGGAATGCACTAAAATATAAGGAAAAACATCTGTGCACGTACCATGATAGGGGATATTCCAACCACTGAAAACCGTGATAAGAATTAAATATGTAAAAATGCCCTGAAATTATGCAGATACACCTCTATGCCCCAGGGTTTATGTATAGAACCTTTTGCTCTGCGTCAAAAATGCTTTTTAGAGTACACTCTTTTCAACTTTAGCCTTTGCTACGCTCACTCTTTTGTGATAGCTATGTTGTCACGGCACCGCCAATCTTCAAACTTTAAGTTTGCACATCTTCGAAGTTTTAAATACCGACCGACTAACAATATACGATTCCGGAAAAAAAGAACTGCTCGGAGGTTTAAACTAGGCAAGCCAGCAAGCTTCCGTAGTAACTACAACTGTACAAGCTGGCGAGAAATCGAAGTTAATCGCGTCCACACGGCAACACACATTGAGTGAGGACCCATCTGTTTCTAGTTCACGCGTCAACTATAAGATCACTCGCGGATTAATACATCAATGGAAATCAGAGTTTCCTATATAACCATGAGTGCGTACACTTTGATCTTAATTGCAAGACAGCATCAAAGTTTAAAACGCCGAGATAACCATCAAGGTTACGGATTGTCGTATGAACAAAGCTAATATTACAACGCTTTTGATTTACGAGTAGCCTTATACATGATTAACCACATAGCATACAGGATGGCAGATATATAGTCGCAACTCAATCTGACCTCACTACGTACAATACTTAAACTAAAGGTGTACCCTTGTTAAAAACTATATGACAAATATATTGTAATCAAGTGTATAATGGCAGTTAACACAAGCTACTGCAGAGCATGAAATGAAGTTACCCGTCCACATATGAGAGGGTAACAGGGCAGAGGATACTGGTGGCTTAGATTGCGAATAATAATGATAATTATCGTTATTTTTTCGACCATAAAAATGCGAGATATACATACAAAGTAATAGATAAAAGACACAGAGTGAAAAAAGGGAATGGCTTGTGGTTTGTAGTAGTAGTAGTAGTAGTAGTAGTATTCATTTCCGTATAAAAACATAATAACAATCAGATACGGTGGATTGCCCACATTCAGCTTAACAAACATGGGGAAGCTGGTCTTCCGTGGGGTGCGGAACAAGTATATAAACAAACAAAACATAAACCCATATCTGAACAACAGTAAATAAATTGCCAGAGAAAAGCATTACATATACAGCAAGTGATCATAACAAGATAAGGAGGGGGACCATGTGCTACAGTTCTGCAATTTTATAGATTTAAATATATAAATACCAATATACGATATGATATGAGGAAGTGTGTGGTGAGCCTTTGCGTTTCTATACTTGAATGATCTTTTGAGGTAATTTGTTCTCAGGGTTCACAAAAGTGAAATTCATCCCTGTCGCCCATAGGTATGTGCACACCCGCATCCCATATATGATTAAAAAATAAAATCAAATACAGGTTAATTCAAATGCCCTTTGTTACTACACATACTTACTTCTACTACTTCTACTACTTCTACTACTACTACTACTACTACTACTACTACTACTACTACTATTACTACTACTACTACACAAAACGAACAACCCACCATCCCCACCCCAAAATCATTAAAAGATTAAAACCCTGCTATTGACTATTTCAATGTGTTTATCCGATTCTTATTGGTACGCTTCGCTTCAGTAGATTATTATACCTGAATGACCTAAGCATTAATAGTGCATGGAGTACAAATTACAAATTCGATGAAATTATATACGTATAATATATCACTTGAACATAACATCGACATGTTAAAACACTTTTGAGGATGATACGTTGGTGTAAAGAAGTGGAAGGAGGGGCTGGTACGTTTCCCATCCTCTTAAAAAAATTTTTTGAGAGAGAAGGGGTGGTGATTTTGCCCTGATATAAGCACTCTGCAAAATAATGTGAACAACATTTACACGCGTTGTAAGTTTCTTTAGAAGCTCCTTTACCCCCACCCCGCCCGCCCCGCCCAGAGGAAAGCTGGCTACACGTATACTGAGATGGCAATACAAATTTGTATCCTAGCTGTTGTATACTAAACATTAGTCTGATCATATTGGTACAGGGTTTCTGAGTATTAGACAAATATGCTATGTATCTGCTGTCTTTTATATCACTTTCCTGTAAGACGATAGAGTACCACAATGCTAATGTCATATTCGCTCGTTGTCCCGATTACCGGTTCCAAACAACAGAGGCTGCGCATAAGGTTCGTCGCGAAATCACGCAAGCAACGTGCTGGAGGAGGGCAAATTCAGCGTTTGTGGCTAGTGTGAGCACCACGCCAACGTTTAGCACAACATTTTTTGGGGAACCAGCAACTTTGACAACTTGACCAGTAAGACGTCACACTTTTTATTGGCCTAGTGTAATTCAGAATACCGGTCAATTGTTATTTCAATTATAACATGTAAATGTATTACTACTACTACTACTACTACTTACTTCCACTTCTACTACTACTACTACTACTACTACTACTACCACCACCACAACAACCACTACTGCGGAGCGCCAGGAGTGTCAAGTTTGACAGATATGAGTGCTATACGAGCACCCATTATTATTATTATTAGTATTATTACTACAACTTCTTCTACTACTGTTATTACTCATACTTCGGTTAATGCTACTACTATCACTACTACTACTACTACTACTACTACTACTGCTACTACTTTTACTACTACTACTTCTACCACTACTACTACTACTATTATAAGTTCTTCTTCTTCTAGTACTACTACTTCTTCTTACAACGACTACTTGTACTACTACTACTACTACTGCTACTTCTACCACTTTTCTAATACTACTTCTTACAACTACTGTCACGCCTATTTCTACTTTTTAATTTACTACTGCTACTTCTACTACTACTACTACTACTTCTACTTCTATAATAATATGTGTAGCCAACTTACCTGTGGTCGGGACCGATGAGGGGCGGGGCGGAGGAGCTTCGAAAAGGGATACTAACAGCAACCGAATAAACTTTTTACTAACATTAGTTCGCAACGTGCTTATATGAAGACAACCCCCCCCCCAAATCTCTTTCAAAATGGAGGGGGGACCTGCCAGCCCCTCCTTCCACTTCTTTACGCCAATGCATCATCATCAAAGGTGCATTTTCAGGTTGATTTCATGGGCAACTGATATCTTTCAGCTTTTTTTGCTCTCGTTTACCTCTCTCTATACGTTCCAAAGAGGACACCCTTTTTTCCCTCTCCCTAGCTTCTCTTCCACGAGAGTCACTCATCTGAGTACCTTTCCGAAACTGATAATCCATTTAATGTTTGCCTCTAGACGTAGTTTTAAGGAAATAGTATTGATGATATAAATATATTCACATTCTACATGTTACAGGGAAACGACAGACTATTCTCATCATATGATTCACATCGTACACTAGATAATTTAAACGAAAATGGTTCATTTGATGCTGGTTTTCTAAATTTGGATGAAGCTGACGGTGGCAGAAAACCTAATGGAGTCTACCCCGGAGTATAAATATTATGCTGATAAAAACATGGTTACGTAATGAACCTCATTCATGTTTTTCTATTGACGGGTATAACATGGCCGTTTATAATAGAATAGAAAGACGCGGTGGCGGAGTGGCATTGTACATGTCTACTTCATTGAACTACAAAGTAATATCCGAATTGAGTTACATGACAGATGCAGTTGAAACTTCATGCATAGAAACTATTGTTCCAAACAGGAGAAATATTGTGGTAGCAGTTGTATATCACGCCGATTTCATTACTTGTTTTAATACAGACATGCACGAATGCCACGCCACGATATCTAAGTTTAGATCTTGTTGCAAATTCTGTGCATGCACGCGAAAGCCTTCAAGCATACATATTAATTATAATGACCAAGAGCATGCGCTGTAATCTCTAGCGCCTGAATAGTTGGCATATTATGCAGATGAGGACAGTTCGGCTGAACACGTGACCGCCTAATGAATTTCTATTATTCTCTAACTTTCAACGAACTCTGATAGGCTGTATGTAAATGAGAGAAAGACGTCATAGCACATTATCTATTTGTCACCGCCCATGTCCTAACTTATCGTAATTGCGTGCGTTATACGCCGTATTCGGCGCTTTCACACTGCTCGATTTTATGGTCAATTCAAATATGATAAAGATATAATTTCCTCGCCTTTGTGATTTGTACTTAATGCATTATTGATAGTAGTAGTATTAGTAGTAGTAGTAGTAGTAGTAGTAGTAGTAGAAGTAGTAGTAGTAGTAGTAGTGTAGTAGTAGTAGAAGTAGTAGTAGTACATGTATGTAGTAATAAAGGGCATTTAAATTACCCTGTGTATTGATTTTAATTTAGTAATAATATGAAGAATGTTAGGGAGCACATACCTACGGGCAACAGGGATAATGTCACTTTTGTGAACCCTCCTTTTTTATACTCTGTAGATTTTATCAATTACTTTGTATTTATATCTTGCATTTTCTAAGGCCAAATAAAGAACAATAATTATTATCAATATTTGCAATCTAAGCCTCTAGTATCCCCTGCCCCGTTATCCTCTCATATGTGAATGAGTAACTTCATTTCACGCTTTGAAGTAGCTCGTGTTATTAAACTGCCATTATACAATTCATTACAAAATATGTGTCATATTCCTTCACTGAGGGTACAGATTCTAGTTTAAGTAATGTACGTAGTAAGGTCAGGCTGAGTTGCGACTACATATCTGCCATTCTGTATGCTATATGTTAATCATGTAACTATACAGCTACTTGTAAATCACAAACCATGCTAATATTAGTTATGTTCATACGACAATCCGTAACCGTGATGGTTATATCGGCGTTTTAAACGTTGATGTTGTCTTGCAGGGTCAAAGTGCGTACTCATGGTTTGGGAAATTCTGATTTCCTTGAGGTATTTAATAATCCACGAGTAATCTTATGGTTAACGCGAACTAGAAACAGCTGGCTCCTCATTCGATGTGTTGTGCCATGTGGATGCGATTAACTTCGATTTCTCGCCAACTTGTAGTTACTACGGAAGCTTGCCAGGCCCGCCTAGTTTTAACCTCAGAGCAGTTCTTTTTTTCCCGGAGTCGTATGTTGTTAGTCGGTCGGTATTTAAAACTTGAGGATTTGCAAACTTAAAGATTAAAGATTGACGGTGCATTGGGAACATACCTATCACAAAAAGTGAGCGAAGCAAAGGCTGAAGTTGCAAAGAGTGTACTCTAAAAGCAGTTTCAACGCAGAGAGATCAGAAAGCTTTATACATAGAC